>QXTE01000144.1:1290229-1448153 GCA_003942145.1 Platysternon megacephalum | reverse complement strand
CTGGCAGGATGCTAGCGACTCTGGAACACGCTGCGTATGGGGTAGGACAGAATTGCTCTGAAAAGAGAGGCCCTCAAAAGCCAGCAGTACCATGGCAGCTAGTAGTTCTGATTGCTGGTGTCCTGGTACAACTCGGCCTGGGTCACTCAGCCAGTCAGCATTCATCTTCTAGTGGTCAGCCAGTGTGTCCATGCTGGTGAGCTGTGACACTAACAATAGCGCTGGTGGGACAACGCCTCCCTGCCCACCCAGGTTAAATCATTTAGTGCCTTGGGGCTTAGCTGTTGGAATGGAGCTGGGCATTGAAATGGTGCTCACTTTAATAGGGAAGTATCTGTGGTGGTGATGGGTACGGTAGATTTATAAGTGTAGTATTTAATACAGGCGAGGCCATGTGCGGACAGAGCACTGAACAGGGGCTCAGGAGATTTTTTATGCCCAGCCCTGCCACTGGCCTCCTGGATGACCCTGGGCAATTTGCTTTCCCTCTTCGTGCCTCAGTTTCCCTACCTGTAAAATAGGGATAATGATACTGACCTCTTTTAAAGTGCTTTGACACCTACTGGTGGAAAAATCTATATAAGATCTAGGGATGATGATTAGAGAGCTGCTGGGTGCTTTTGAAACATTGACCAGTATGATATTGAATTATCTTTCAAAAAAACCCTTTTCCTTTGTTGCTTGTTGAATACTCCAGCAGCCTATGTTGTTTGAGTACCAGTCAGATATATTACATCACAGTGAGAGGCATCATGAGAATCATCTCAAGGCAATAAAATCAATGGAGTATCTCCTAGCTCCGCTGGGCATTCTATCATTTTGGTCTTCCCAAAGTTAGACTACCAGCTTAAAACTCCTCACTTAGGATTGGAGACAAAGAATCTGAACTTTGAAAAGCCAGGAGCCATGGATAAATGAACAGCACATTATTAATTACAACTGGATTTTGTAAAAGCCCAAGGCCCAGGAAAGCAGTTGATAAAAGTAGCAGAATATTATTAAAAAACAAAACAAGCTTATGACCAAAGGGGAATAATGGGCTGCTAAACCATGGAAATGAGAAACTTTGTATATGATCTAAAGAGTTATTAAAAAGTGAGGCCAAAAAATCAAAATGAATCCCAAAGAGGAGTTATATGCAATTGTATGAATTTTATGCATTTTTATCTTTAAAAGTAAAACTTTGGAGACAGGTTTAAAACTGGCATTGTTTGTAAATAGATCACCAGATCAGAAGGCCAGTATTCAAATTTGAACAAAGCAAGGTTGCTATGAACAGCTAGGCCCCGATTCAGGAAAGTACTTACGTACATGCTTAACATTAAGCATATGCTTAAGTGCTTTCCTTAATAAGGATGCACATGCTTTCAGTGCTTTCCAGAAGCAGAGCCCTAATGGACAATGTACACGGGGCTGGATTCTGCAATCCTGACTCAGGCGAAGCTGTCTCTGAAAACACTTTTCTCTCCTCTCCCCAGCCCTGCCAGTCTTTCATATTCCGCACTGAATCCCACACATGCCAATGAGAATCCTTCGTGTGGCAAGGGTGCAGAATTTACATTGGATATCTGTGCAGCAGATGAGTTGAATTTCACCTTAAGGCCCTAATGTTCTGGTGTGATTTTTTGGGGGGGGAATTGCATGCTGCATATTTGCAGTACATTCTACACAGATGGATTTTTCCCCACTAAGCTCATCAATGGCTTGATCCTGCAAGGTGCTGAACAGAGCTGGTCAAAACCTTTTTCTAAAACTTCTTCCCATACAAAAAAAATGCTGGTTCATTGAAACAATTTTTCAAGTCCAGGATGGAATTCCAGATCAAAACCTGAGAGAGAGACTCACCTCAGAATAATCAATTGTCTGGTACCTAGGGCACCCCCGTTCAGTGGGAGAGACCCAGATTCAAGTCCCTGTTCTAAATCATGTGGATCAAGGACTTGAACCAAGCTCTCCCACTTCCTAGGTGAGCCCCCTAACCACCAGGTTGTTGGCTATTCTGGAGGCTTTTGCTTGTGTTTCTCACAATTTTTTTGAAAGGCCTTGTTTCCAGTCTGCGTCCGAACAAAAACAAAGCTTCAAACCTTAACATTTTTCACAAAAAGTAATTGTTGTTTTCCAGCCAGGCCTGTTGCTGAGCACGCTGGCCTGATCTAGCAAAGCACTTAGGTACCTGCTTAACTATAAGCAGTGGGACAACTTGTGGGGTAAGGTGCTATGAAAGTGGAGTAAGGATGTCAGCAGCTGGTTCTTTCTAAGTTAAACAGGATGGCTCTGCACTCGTGTATGTTTTGTTTTTAAAAGCGTTGGGTGTTTATGTTGAAGACAAGGGGGGGGGGTGGTTCTCAGGGCCGCCCAGAGGAATCAGGGGGCCTGGGGCAAAGCAATTTCGGGGGAGAGGACATAAAAAAAGGCGCTACCCGCTGCGGCGCTTGTACTCACCGGGCGGCGCTCTGAGTCTTCGGCGGCGGGTCCTTCACTCGCTCCGGGACTTCAGCGGCACTGAAGGACCCGCCGCCGAAGACCCGGAGCAAATGAAGGACCTGCCACCGAAGACCCGGAGCGCCGCCGGGTGAGTAAAAATCCCAGGGAAGGGATTCTCGGCCATGGCTCGCGGGTCCCCTGTGGGGCCCGGGGCCTGGGGCAAATTGCCCCACTTGCCCTCCCCCCCTCCTCTGGGCGGCCCTCGTGGTTCTGGGGATTTAGGGTGGGATTTTAGCACTGGGGAAATTTCCCCATTGATTTCAGTGGGAGCAGCATTAGTGCACCACTGAACACTTTTTTGAAAATTCTACCCTTAGCGTTTTTTGTTGGGCAATGGGAGGGGTGTGCGCACGGTGCGGGTATTTGTTTTTCAGTTGGGCAGAGTGTGAACCCCTCACTCACCGCCAGAGTCGCTTTACTTCACAAGTGGTCCCAGCACTTGTGATGGACGCTGATGCTCCGCGTGAGTCAGGATAGCACCGTCTGGCCCGCTGTTCATTTTACAGTTCCATTATCTGGCCTGTGGATTTGTGTCTCAGGGCGCCAGTGATATTTATCAGGCTGTTGCATGGTTTTATGTGAGGAACACAATTTATTGTTCTAATGCAACCTGTGAAAATTACAATAAAAAGCGTGGGGAGGGAGGATTAACGTGCGATGACTCACTTTTGTGTGTGTGTGTGTGTGTGTGTGTGTATGTGTGTGTGTGTGTGTGTGTGTGTGACAAAGATTGTAATAGGGACAGAAAATGATACCATTTGAATCCATTCCGGGCAGCGACAGACTGTAATGAGAGTTGATATGAACATAACCTTGTGCATTCTCATTACACACTTACAATTCTTATCTTCTGGCCCTTCTCAGAGGCAGCCACTTCCCAACTCTGACTGATGTTTCTAGGGAGAAAGTCTCTGAATGCCTGCTCTGAAATGAATAACCCCTTTTTCTAAATGGAGAGATGACTGAGACTTTCTTGGGGAAGAAACAACTGCTTTCAGGAAGGGTAGTATATTTTAGAAACTCTATGCTACTATTAGGGCTTATCTACGTGATAATAATAATATAAGGAGATATACCTATCTCATAGAGCTGGAAGGGACCCTGAAGGGTCATCGAGTCCAGCCCCCTGCCTTCACTAGGAGGACCAATTTTGCCCCCGATCCCTAAGAGGCCCCCTCACGGATTGAACTCACAACCCTGGGTTTAGCAGGCCAATGCTCAAACCACTGAGCTATCCCTCCCCTATAGTGCTGTGCTCTATAGGAGTGTGATTTCTAAAGCACACCCACGTGCCATGCATGAATTTGTCTGTGTAGACCCCGCTGGTGCACGCTAAAGGTGCACTGCACCAATTAATACGTAGCACATTAGTGCACTTTAGAAATCACATCCCCGTAGAGCATGTTACCCCAGATGAGATGTAGAGAAGCCCTCAGATTTAGCAGGCCAAATTCACGTGTGGAATAATACCAGTGATGGATCTGGCTCTAGGTGCACAGGGTATAATGCATTTTGCATACCCTGTTAAAACTTGTACTTTAGCTGGAATTTTCCAAGGGGCTTACGGGATATAATGAGGGGTAAGTCATTGGGAGTTAGGCACCTACATGTTTGAGGCATCCAGATGGAGCGCCTCAAACATGTAGGTGCCTGACTCCCTTAAATCACAGCCCCTGGTTGTGATGGTTCTCAAGGTATCCAGGATTGAGAGTCCGCTTATTTCAGTGAGAGGGAGATTTACCCAGTTAAACACAGGGCATCATAACCCTGCCACCTGCAGTTTGGTAGCCACCCAGACAATCTCTTCTGGGCAATGCCAGGCCTTATTTTGCCTTGCAGGGTAACAGTAGGTGCACCCCAGCCCCCAAGCACCTGTAATGTTTAGCCCCTTATCCACTGAACACTCCCAGTAATGCCAGGTCTGCTGTCCCCAAGGGAACAGTGTCCACACCAACTAGAATGAGTCAACTCAGGATCAGCTCCCTGTGCGATACCACAGCACTGAGCTATAGTTATAGTGAAAAAGAATCATGAGCTTATTATCCAAGATCAAGAGAAGAGATGGTAAGGATAATGGGAACAAAAGGGTTACATATGAAACAACATCAGAACATGCTTCCTTAACTTAACAGACTAACTTCCAGGACAAATAAGTTTCTCACCCAAATGTACTTGGCAGTGTATCAAGCCTGAGGTCTAATTTTCATGAATGTAATCACATTGCCTTATTATTTCCTAGGTGAAGGATAAAGGGGTGTCTTCCTTGCCTCCTACATATACTCCCCCTACCAAAGTTCATTGTCTTTACACATGGCCAGGCTAACCCTGATTGCTTGCTTTTTTGTTTGTTTTGTTTTTTGTTTTTCCTGTGTGCTCTTTACTTTGACTCCATCTGTAAAGGGGGCCTCCATTGTGTTGGCTGACAATGCTTCATTTCCCTTTTGATGGATACACATCTTGCCTCCTGTGTGGAAGAAATCGGTTTTCTTTTCAGTTGGTGACAGACTTTAAAACATATTTTCATTACGCATACACAGCTCCTCAAATATCATCCATACATAATCCCTCAATGATTATGAGGATCAGTATGACACACGCTCTTTCTAGAGACCTCACATGACCTTCTTCGGTGAACTGAAAGGTTCATGCCAGACTCGGGAGATACCTGTAACCTCTATGCACCCCCTCTGTGCCCTTTTTTGCCAGCTGGCGATAAGAGATTTTTGGGTCACATGGTTCTCTCCATGTCCACAATGGAGGGAGATGGCAACCTTCTCTGTGCCCGAAACCTTGTACATAAGCTATTATCTACCCCTATCTTTGCCTGCTCATGGTGAGAGCTCATCTTTCTCTCTGAGGTCCCCATCAATGACTGACCCAACTAATTCATAATCAGTTATATATTGGGGGAGGGGAGAGGAGAGGAAGGGAGGGTGAGGGGATGATTGTCATAGAAAGAGAAAATAGCATTGATTAAACCTTTCATTTTTTCTTTTCTTTTATGAACTCACCAATAGGAACAGTAAGGAAAACACTGCTAGACTGGCAAGAAACTAAGGCCACGATTTTCAAACCTTCCATTATTGCAGGAGCACCGTCCTATTGATGTTAGAGAAAAGGCCAGGCTAATGCAGTGCTGTTGATCCAGGTAGACGGCTTGGTACTTTGTAACGAGGACCAAGCTTTTCAAACCTAGGCACCTACATATAGGTTCTTAAATTCCTTTCTAGAGCCGAACAAGAATTTTTCTTCAATGATTTTTTCCCCAGTAAAAAAATGGTCAATTGACAACAAGGAAAATTTTGTCCAAGAAAATTTCTGGGTTTGTCATCTTTTCATTTTTGATTTTTCAACAAGCTTTGGTTTTTAATTGGTGAAAATTAAAATGTCCACCAAAACTTTATTGTTGAAATTTCCAGTGGACATTTTAATTTTTAACATTAAAAACCAAAATTTGTTGAAAAATCAAACACAAAACAATGACAAACCCAGACATTTTCTTGAACAAAATTTTCCATTTCCTGCAAAAATACATTTTTGATTAGCTCCATTCATCTCTTTCCTGGGTCCTCACCCTACAAGTCCGTGAACAGCGCACAACTGGGGATACACAGGCTATGGCTACACAGCAGCTGCGTGCCCATGGCCACCCTGCTATTTTCAGGTGTTCGCTCAAGCAGCACTAGTGCATGCATGTTTACCCCTGCTGGGAATGACATCTCCCTGTCGCTTAGATTTCTTTTACAAAGTGCTCTAGAAGTTCAAGAACAAGTTTAAAATAAAATCATTAGCTTCAGAAAGGAGATAAAAGAAATCCTTCAGTGACTAGGGATAGGCTAGGATACAGAGGGACCTAGACAAATTAGAGGATTGGGCCAAAAGAAATCTGATGAGGTTCAACAAGGACAAGTGCAGAGTCCTGCATTTAGGACAGAAGAATCCCATGCACTGCTACAGACTAGAGACCGAATGGCTGGGCAGCAGGTCTGCAGAAAAGGACCTAGGGGTTACGGTGGACGAGAAGCTGGATATGAGTCAACAGTGTCCCCTTGTTGCCAAGAAGGCTAATGGCATTTTGGGCTGTATAAGTAGGGGCATTGCCAGCAGATCGAGGGACGTGATCATTCCCCTCTATTCGACATTGGTGAGGCCTCATCTGGAGTACTGTGTCCAGTTTTGGGCCCCACACTACAAGAAGGATGTGGAAAAATTGGAAAGAGTCCAGCAGAGGGTAACAAAAATGATTAGGGGGCTGGAGCACATGAGTTATGAGGAAAGGCTGAGGGAGCTGGGATTATTTAGTCTGCAGAAGAGAAGAATGAGGGGGGATTTGATAGCTGCTTTCAACTACCTGAAAGGGGGTTCTAAAGAGGATGGATCTAGACTATTCTCAGTGGTACCAGATGACAGAACAAGGAGTAATGGTCTCAAGTTGCAGTGGGGGAGGTTTAGGTTGGATATTAGGAAAAACTTTTTCACTAGGAGGGTGGTGAAGCACTGGAATGGGTTACCTAGGGAGGTGGTGGAATCTCCCTCCTGAGAGGTTTTTAAGGCCCGGCTTGACGAAGCCCTGGCTGGGATGATTTAGTTGAGGATTGGTCCTGCTTTGAGCTGGGGGTTGGACTAGATGACCTCCTGAGGTCCCTTTCAACCCTGATATTCTATGAAGGGGGAAGTTTGTCCTGATGGGATTTTACCTGACATTGATCAGAGAAACTATGGTGAACTATATTCTGTTGGGTTATGCAGTTCTATCGAAATTTGCAAATTTGGGTCATTTTCACCAGAATTTCCTTTTGGGCGAGAGGGGGGGAGGAATGAAAAAGAAAGTCCCGACAATGCTGAAGCATCCCCTTTTAACATTTTTGGAACAAAACAATTCAACTTTTTATTTTAAAATGATTTTGTTTTGCATTTAAAATTTTATACTGTATGCTATAATACAAAATAAAAAAAAACCCTCAAAATTGAAATGAAACATTTTGAATGATCTGCAACTAATTTTTTTAGAATGTTTCCTTTGGAGAGAATTGTGTGGTTTTTTTTAAAAAAAACAACGTGTTTGCTCTAATTTGGATCCAAATCCTTCCTTCATAAAATGGAATTTCTGTTCTCCACCCAGCTCTAATTTTAACCTCTTGAAGGGGGAATTTTTACAAATAGGAAAAATGAATTGTTGAAGTTTTAACTGATGACATCAGTTCCATGCCTGAGAACAAAAGGTGAAATCCTCTTCTGAAGTCAATGGCAAAACCACCCTAACTTCCCTGGAGCCAGAGTTTCTCATTCAGCCTTTGGGGAATGTGAGATGTCAGATTTGTTATTAAAATATGTTAAGCTTGTTCCTTTTAAACCTTGAATGTGGCTTAACAAGACGCAAAGAAAAAGGCAGAAATTCCTAAGGAAAAATTCCAGCAAATATTTACATACATAGAATCCTAGAACTGTAGGACTCGAAGGGACCTCAGTAGTCATCTAGTCCAGTCTCCTGCACTCAAGGCAGGGCTAAGTAATAACTAGATCATTCCTGACAGGTGTCTGTCTAACCTGTTCTTAACCTTCAATGATGGAGATTCCACAAACTCCCCAGGCAATTTGTTCAAGTGTTTAACCACCCTGACAGTTAGGAAGTTTTTTCCTAATGTCCAACCTAAACTTCCCTTGCTGAAGTTTAAGCCCATTGCTTCTTGTCCTGTCCTCAGAGGTTAAGAAAAACAATGTTTCTCCCCTCCTCCTTGTAACAACCTTTTATGTACTTGAAAACTGTTACCATGTCTCCTCTGTCTTCTCTTCTCCAGATTAAACACACCCAATGTTTTCAATCTTCCCTCTTAGATCATGTTTTCTAGACCTTTAATCATTTTTGTTGGTCTCCTCTGAACTTTCTCCAATTTGTCCACATCTTTTTCTGAAATGTGGTGCCCAGAACTGGACACAATACTCCAGCTGAGGCCTTATCAGCATGGAGTAGAGTGGAAGAATGACTTCTCGTGTCTTGCTTACAATGTGCTGCTGATACATCCCAGAATGCTGTACGTGCTTAGCATTGTCTGAGTGGAGATGCTGAAGTCAGTGGGCCTAGTCACCTGCTTAAAATTAAGCACATGTGTGGTGGGGGTTGAAGAACGCCTGTGGTCACAGTCAGCCCCAACCCGCTGCACCTATGAGGCTTGTTAGGCCGGGGCGGGGCTGTAAAAGGGAGGAACCCAGTGCAGTCAGGGTGGCACTTGGACGTATGCAGTGGTAGGGCTGCCAGACTGGGGACCTGCGGCACTAATTGATGTATGGCTTGAGAATGCTGCCCACCCAAGCCCTCTGAGGGAAAGAAGACGGGCTGGTCTGGTTTTTTGTTTTTGTTTGAAACCCCCAGACCTGACCAGTAGTTGGGCAGAAGAGTGGGAGCTGAGACTTTCTATGGGGCCTGAAAGACTGCTTCCATCTCCCGTGCATGAGGAAATGGCCCAACCTCTTGAGGGCCATGGAAGTATTTTCCTTTTGTTTGGGCTGCTCCATAACCCCTGGAAGGGGCAGGCCTATTAAGCATTACAGCCGCACCCTAGGCCCAAGAACGGGACCACAGCATTGCTGCTGCTCGGCGAATGATGGATGAGATAAGTGAGGTGCCCGCCGAGGGGGTGACCTTGAGACATGATCTTCAACAGCCTGCTTCAATGTTTGCCGGTTTGGTGCCCCAGGAATAGTCCCACTGTTCTCAGTGAAAGTGCGGCTTGGAGTAAGGCCTACTCATGTGAGTAAGGGCTACAGGAATAGGTTAATCATTGCCTTATTATAATTTTTTGGGACTCTGGAGTCTGTTCTTTTTTTTTTTTTTTTTTTTTTTTTAAATTGAAGGGCCAACTCCTTAGCAGGTACTTCTCCGTGTAGCTCCATTTGTTTTGATGGAGCTATGCCAGTCTACACCAGCTGAGGATCTGGCTCCAGGTTATTAAATGATGACCGTGTTTTTGTATTTTTTTTTTCTTACCTGAATAAGAGCATTCAGTCTATTAATCAGTATAATGTTTGTTACTCAATTGGTGGAACAAATGGAGTGCAACTGCTATGGCCTGACAAATGGCACACAAAGCCGACCATTGATTTTGGTTATTGGCAAAATCAAAGTCCCTTTTACATTAATGGCAACAATGTTGTATGCTATTCTTTCCTATTCACTTCAGCACAGCCAATATAGCTGGCTGCCTGCAACTGCAGCAGAACAGGGAGACTGAGGCAGAGGAGGAATAGCAGATTTTTGTTTCGTGGGGCATACTGGTTATACAGTGTAACTTCATACAAATATTGGATCACATTTACAGAAATGCTCAGCACTGAACAGATCCTGTTGAGAACAATGGAGCTGCTGGGTTCTCGGCCTTTGACAATCTGGCCACTTTAAATTACATGCCTAAATGGAGCTGAGCAATTTTAAAAAAAAACCCCACAAATAAACCTGGCCCAAATTGTGAGTGCTAAACAGTTTTGGAAATCTGTCCCTTTACCTTTAACAATTTTTGGGTTATAACTAAATGGCAGGAGATGATTATTGATCTGATTAGCTAAAAACTGTAAATACCTATTACAGAGCAGCATGGTCACACTACTGGTTCCAGTTTTTTCATCTAGCTTCTTTTTTCATTTATTTTATTACACAGACCAATGAAGCCCAGAGGGGTTTTTCATACGAAAGTGGCCAATGCTTTCATCATAAAATGCTTCTCCTACCTTTGATGGAAATGTGTTCCTTCTACAAGGGGAAATATTCTAATGCCAGTATTGACACTAGGTAGTAAAATATAGCTTAGGGCCCAATCCCGCAGACATCCACATGAGCAGTTGTACTCACAGGAATAATCCCATTGGAGTCAATGGGCTGTATCATGAGTAAAGTTACTCACATGCATAAGTATTTGCAGGATAGGTCCTGATTCGGACAGTAATTAGTGATAAACAGGCTTATGATTATGACTAAGGAAAAAGAGAACCTGTTCTAGGGAGCAAATGATAAATTAATTAGCCTAAATGTAAAGCGAGTCACTGTGTTAGTGATTCACTCTTGTCTGGCGGTTTTTATGACCAGCAAAATCGTTCTTAGGCGGCAGATATTCTAGTTGCTCTATAATGTGCAAAAGAACTCCCATGAACACTAGAGTGAATTGCGGGCTGAATAGAGAACTCCCTAAGCCCCACAGCGCAAATTGATGTTTGGACCACGTTTGATGTATGTCTTGATCTTTGGCAGTAAGGATTTAAAACAGATTATCATTTTCTGCTCAGGCACTATTCTCTCTGCTGAGATACTTGTACAAGAGAACAAATACTTTCTTTTTTTTAAAAAGTGCACTTTATTCTGAAGCCATGCTTTGAGGTTGCTATTTATTGCCAAGGTGGATTTGCCTGAGAGATAAGCAAAGGAGGACCCAACACTGTAGTAGATTGTGAATATTTGACCTGCCAGACAGCCACACAGGTAATTTTCCTTGCCTGTATTTAACAGTGGGGAGCTGGGATGGTAGCTTCATAAACAGGATCTTAGGTAGCTTTCTATTCCGAAGAATCCAGTAGTGGGGGGGAGGGGATGGAATCACTGGGGCGTTGTGAGGGTTTAATCTAAATAAAATGTTCTATTTCACTCTACTATTTTGGCCAGTTTTAAACTGGCCAAATAATATCCAATAAAATAAATTCAACTAGGAATACTGAAGTCAATTGACTGACCTTCCATTCCCTACCACTCATTACCAAACAATTCTTGTAGGAACTTGACCTGGATAATTGAGTTTCCTTTAAAATGTTGCTGAGATACCAAAAAGTGAGCGTGCTGTTTAAATGACTTAACATCTGGGCTAAATTTTACTGCAGACAGGCATGCGGATGGCTTCCATTCCTAGTACTCAGCAAGTGATACAAAAGAAATAATGTAGCTGAAGAGCTTAGATTTTTTTTTTTTTAGTTCCTGTTAGCAAACGTTTTGTGCTAAATAACGAGTAGTCTGCAGATCACTCACTGGGACCACTGCAGAATGAGGTACCAGGGCCTCTCTTGAGGGGGCAGGGAGAGGAGAGGTAGGTTGCTGGTTTCTCTCAAGCAAGCACATGCTCAGGAAACCATCTGACACTGGCAGTCTGTCCACCTATGTCTACCATCAAGCAGCCCGGCCACTTACCATCTTCCATTTTTGGTCAGGATTGTTGCAAAGATTGCAGCAAGAACTCTGAGCACTTAGAAATCGTGGCTCTCCTTGACCCCATGTTAATCTGGGCACAGACGCAGATACAACACCGAGGTCGTGTTGCTTACCTCGATCAATGGTCCCCCTCCCCGGGCAATGGATACAAATGAGCAGATGTATTGCGGACCACAGTTGGAGTGAAAGGAGCTGCTCTCGGCTCAGCCTGTTCGCTTCTTGTTGAGTGTTCTCAAAGGGTGGTGCAGTGGCTTATCTCCGGGATTGTTCTCCTGTGTGGAGCCAGAGGAACGTGAGCTCTTCCCTCCAGTTCAGTGAGCGCATGGGGGCCCATTCGGAAGGTTAGTGAAGAAACTACAGTCCCTTGAGAATGCCAGTGCCATTCCGCTCTAGAGCTGTATCTCATCTGACTTAGCCAGTGGTGATGTCTGGCTGAGAAAGGAGCATGGATGATGTTTAGTTGGCTCAAGCCCCATGTAGACAAAACTTGAAGTGATGTTGGTAGGTTGAGGGACTCACTACTCAGATGGGCAGGTAGTCAGTGGGAGCTGAGGACTTAATTTCTTTATTCCTCTTTGAAAATCCAAGCTGTAACATGTCGAGCTTGTTGAAATATTTGCCTGACATTTTATGAATTGACAAATAGCCTTTTTCTAGATAACTTTTCGTTAAAATTTATCTTAACTTTTTCCCATGATTTTTGATGCATCAAAATGGTTATAGAAACTTTTCATTTATAGAAAACTAGATTTTTAGTAAACCTTCTAGCCATTTCAATAATGTTTTGATTAAAAACTCTGAAAAGAAGTCAAGAATGGGTCCATTTTGAACCTGGTGCAATGAAGAAAAACTGAAATTTAGATTTGGGGGAGGGGGATTGTTTTCCCTCCCCATTTTTCAATTGGCTCTAACAAAAGAGTACTTCATTCCTGAATAAGCATTTTAAAAAAATTATAAGAAATCAAAATAACAAACATCAAGAAATGTCTTTATTATTGGGAAGGCATGCGGTGTTTACTGCGTGATTAGAAAGAAGAGAATATAATAGGAACAGCAAGTATGCTGCACTCTTTGCATACTTCAGCTTGGGAGTTTTTTTTTTTCCAGTGGTAATTAACATTTAACTCATCTCAAGATTTACAAACATTAAACGCCATTAAGCACTCCATGCCAAGAACATCTTCGAAGCTGGTATAACTTTGGATGCATGTATTGCTGACACTCAGAACAATCTTGTCACTTAAATGGCACTCAATCCACTTAAAATTACAGCGATTATGGAAGGAACTGCAAGTAGCATCAGAAATGATTACGCTGTGATTATCACAGGCACAGTGCTAACTACCACTATTGCTCTCACAACTGCCAGTTTGCAAAAAATCTTTAGAGGACTGGAGCTTGTTAGAGAAACTTTACCTCTGGACCCCACCACCGGCACATTCAGTACTTCTAGTATCTTTTGCCTGACCCGAGAGAGAGAGAGAACTCTCTGGGGGCCAGGTGTTTTTTCTCTTTTCCTGACCAATGTGGGGAAGGCAGAACTTGAGCAGTCACTTCTCTCACGGGTGCTAGTGTAGAACACACATCCTTTTACTTCCTGTGGATGGCATTCTACTGCGTGGCCTTGGGGGTGGTGACACAGCCGAGCAGGTCTGACTCCATACAGGAGAGAGAAATGATCCTCGTACACACAGCCAGCATGTTACAAGAGCCGTGACCTCTGAAAGAGCCGAGTAACACAGGAGCATCCCGTTGGCTGGGTGGGGCAGACAGCATGCTGGAAAGGGCAGTGTTGGCCGCACGGCAGTGAGCAGGGTGGTGTGTGTGCATGGCGCGATCCCTTGTCATTCTGCCATTAGCTCCCTGTATGCGAATGCAGGCTTGTAAGCCCCCAACTGGCATCCCAGGTATGTGATGGGGGCTCGAGAATGGCAGTACTAGATGACACTGGGTTTTCCTTCTTGACTTGGGGGAGAACGTGGAGCCTGGCTCCGCGGGGCTGACATCTTCTACCTTGAGTCTTAATGTGCCCCTCGTGGCCATTCCTCTGTGTTTTTCCCGTTCATGGGAGGCAGGGTTTACCCTCCTCCGTGGAAGAAACCCTACATTCCAATCCCAGATCCCCAGGCTCCGTCCACCCCTCCCCTGGCGCCGGCACTGTCTATCCCCTTTCCAGCTTCAATTCCTCAACCCACTAGAGGCAGAGATCTGTGCGTGCAGGGGACAGACCCTTCGGCATGAACAGGCTGCAACATGGCAGGCTGCCTCTGTAAGGGCTGCGGGGGAGGCCAGCACTGCTCTTTAGCAGACCCCATTGGAGAACAAGTGTTGGGGACTGGGAGGTTGCAGAGAGGATGATCAAACGCCCCTTTGGAGGGGGGTCAGCCGATGGAGTCACGTGCCTGCCTGCTGGGGAGTAGAAGAGAGTGCTCCCGAGTGAGTCAGGGGAGTAGACCGGCTCCTGCAGAAGACCCTGGGCCAGTGGGAGAAGACCTTGTTGCTAGGTTGGACTTGTGTTAAACAGTTCTGTTTTGGAAGAAATAAAACCAAAGCCCTGAAGAAAAGGGGCAGCAACCCAATGGCGGGAGAGTGTTCTCTGGTACATGGGCCACCGAGGAAGCTTGCTGGCTCTTCCAGGCCTCTGACTTGTACTCTGCCCTTACTTGGGCAATGCAAAGGACCTCAAACTCTGAATGAGGCCCCCAGGGTTTGGCCCCTTGACAAGAGCTAGGCAGTGACAAGCCCCAAATCTCCACTCAGACATTTTAAAGGGAGATGGTTCGTTAAAGGCAAACCGTCGCGTGAGGCTCTTTCCAGCGCATCCGCTGTGACCGTGCTTCCTGTCTCGTTCTTGGCAGACATTGCTCTTGAAAATCCAGCTAGGCACTCCGTGGTTTAATAATTAATGGGCAATATGCAAGGAAAGGGTTTGGGTTCTTTTCACATTTGTTTCTCTTGCCAAGGAAGGGCGGAACGGTGTTCCCTTTCCTCTCTGCGCACAGGACCGTATGTCTTTTAACTTGTCCATTTAGCTAATTAACTCTTGCATGAGTACAGCTCTGGGATTCCCATTGAAGTTAAGGGGAGGGCCACATGAAAGTCCTGGGGTCTGATCCGAAGCCCACTGAAGTCAATGCAAGGGCTCCTGGGATGCCACACAGCTTTGGATTGGGAAGACAAAGGGTGCGCTTTTCAAAAGTGTTCGGCATTGGCCTGGCTCTGTGCCCATTGAAATCAGTGGTAAAACCCAAAGAGTGCAAGTGATAATATTCCGTATTTTTTTCCCTCTAGATATTAGGGGCCAGATTTTTCAAAAGAGCTCTGCTCCCAGCGATTCCTAGTAAGAGCAATAGCTGAGCTCTTTTGCAAATGCAGCTTTGTTCTGGTCACCAGAGCTGGACAAAACTACATTCACTTCAGCTATGTTTGTGGCTCTTTTGTGTTCACTTTCCACGAGCAAACAGGTTTACCAACAGGAATGCTCACAGAACCAGCAAAGTCGAAGCGGTGATTAGAGAATATTTTCAGAAAGCAGTCTTTTCATTTGTAAATATGAATATTGGAAACAGACGTTTGGTTTTGAGCTACATTCATACAATCAGAGGAAAGAAATTGTACCATGAGCCTATACGTTCAATGAAAACTAACCAGCCCACTTCAGATGCTTAATTTTTGATTTTTAAACTGCTTACAAGCTATCTATAGAATATAAAAATATTCAGAATAAAATATTTTAAAGTGATAGGCTGCAGAAAAAGAGGCTACATTATCTGAATAAATTATTGGCTGGGACATTCACTCTTCTCTAACTGAAACTTCACATTTTGGAGTGGGGAAGGGATATTCGATGATAACGTACTGTATAGAGTAGTTAACCCATTCTGCCTATAATAAAAATATGCACTTATTTTAAAGGTGGGAGAGAGAGAAGCATGTTTAAATGAGGCCCTAGATAATTTCAACTGTGTCACAAACCTGTTCAGATCCAGACTATCCTTGACATTAATGCATTTCATTTCCTTTCTCAATGGAAAGAAGAAAAACTCCAATGTAAGTACAATATTTTTCCAATCTCCGCTTTAATCACTGTAGATTTATGCACTCAGCCAGGTAGTAAATCCCTTTTAGTATTGATCCAGCTTCTAATAGTAGGTGACTTTGGACAATTTCAATCTTGTAAAACAGAACATCCAGAAATGACATGTCACAAAGGCCTAAGCTACAACACAGATAGAAGCAGTGTTATTCCAGTCATGGCCAGGCATATTTAGTGCTATCAGGCACCTTTGTGCTGCATATGACAATCTAATACATACAGAAACCTTTAAGACATCATTTGAGGTCACAGTGCTTGAGTCAGGACAGAGCACGTACTCTGTTATAAATGATAAATCCACATACACTCTACTGCATGTTTTATCTATATAACAATATTTATATGAACGCACATACATGTGCTGTGTGTGTAGAGAGAGAGATTTTAAAAAGCACTTGAGAAAGTTTAGATGTCCAAATCCCATTAACTTTCTATGTGAGTTGGGTGCCTAACTCCCTTAGGCACTTTGAAAATCCAACTCTGTATTTAGATTAGAGCAGATTGAAAAAGTTGGGTCTTTTTGACATTTTGAGCAAAAAAAATTCATGTGAAAATTTTCATTCTAAATTGTTCAAATTTTTATGGGAAAATGTTGAAACAAAATGAAATAATTTGAATTGTTTTATTTTGGATTTAAAAAAAACAAAAATTAACCAAATAGTTCAAATTCCAAATTTTGAGATATTTTTCATCCCTCCCGCCCCTTTATTCTTGCATTGCCACTGAATCCATTATCATGAATGATGTAGAAGTAGAAGGCTTTTTATCTTTATTTTTTCTTGTTTCCTTTTGCATTTTGTAACTTTTTTCCAAACTTCTCCAACTTTGGAAAAGTTGAAGAGTGGAAAAATGAAAGTCTGTCAGCCTATAGTTTAGTCACATTGCCAGTTTACAACTTCTGAAATGTTAGAGAATTTACTTTTTCCTTTTGCCACTTTGTAATTTTTCCACAGTTGGAGAAGTTCTGCAAACTACTAGAGTTGAGGAGGGGAGAAAAAAGAGTGGGGACCCCTTTCTCTCCCCCTCCCCCATCCCCTACTACACATTTTGTTCTATTCCATTGTTTGACAAAAAAAGTAACAAGGGAAAGGGGGAAAACACATCAATAACTATAATGAAACAATTCAATTAAAAAATAAATGAACACTTTTGTTTTGGAATTTCCTATAGGAAAAACTCAAATAATGTTATCAAAAATGACCTTTTCCTGTGGAAAATGATTGTTTTTGCATAAAACCCATTTTTTCATAAAAAAAATTGTTTGGTAAAATTTTGTGACCAATTCTAACCTAGAGCGGATACAGAATGCCATTGGGCAAATCTCATATTTCACAAGCAGTGAAGCAACAAGTTATGCAGCTCCTTACAAACGAATGCTGAAAACACTTATGCCACATCATGTAGTCTGTATATGCCGCTCACGTTCATAGAAGGAGAATTGTAGAGCTTTATTTGGATCAACTACAAAACTATCCATGCCTTTCCCAAAACAAGGGCTGGACCGGAATCTTTTTGGAGATTCAAAATATTTGATTTAGTGTTGCTGTTAACACTTTATTTACTTGGGGGTGACTGGCCCTGGCAAACTGCAAAAGGTGCTGTTTGGACGTCTTCCTGGAGTCTTGGCGTTAGTGAATATGAATTCTTTCCATTGTGATTCTGCCTTTAGGATTTATTTCAGGAGCACTCTTCTGCATTTTTACACTTTTCAAGGCAGAAGTTACCCCCTAATGATTTCATGGGCCTTCGATTCTGATCCTGGCACCATCAGCTTTCACCTTTGCACTTCAAATGTCAACAACATTTAAAATGCCCTTTTAGCTCTCTACTTCAATTTCATCAGTTTCTTAACGGAAAATGCCATTGACAGTCTAATCAGCATTATCTCTGGAAGGACCTTATTTGTGTTGCCATTATATTCTTTCATCTTACCTGATTTCATTTTCTTTTAAACATGCATTCAATTTTTCTGATTCCAATGCAGTGAAATAGAATCATTCATTCATTTGTTGTTTATTCCATGACAAACAAGGTGGTGGTATTTCTCCCCGTATCTTTTCCCCCTATCTCTAAATCTTACTCCATCATGGGTGCTGGATAGAAAAATTTATGGGAGGATAAAATGATGGGAGACAAACGAAGGTGAGATTTTATAGCCATTTTGCATATTTACAAGGGCTGCCCAGGTTCTGTCTAAAGAACTGATGTGGTCCCCATCTCATCACTTCCGTCTTTAATGCATTTACCTTCAACTCTCCTATGCACCAAGGCAGTGCTATATCCCCATTGCACAGATGGGGAACTGAGGCACAGAAAAGCCAAGTGACTTGTCAAGGCCACAGAGGAAGTCTGTGGCAAAGCATGGACTTGGACCCAGCGCTCCCTATTCCTAAACTGAAGCATTTTTTCCTCTCGTGTTATACTTTAGAATTAATAATTTCATCCAATGGTGTTTTTTTTCTCTTTCCCCACTTCCCATGATTGGAAAGAGGCATGTTGGATTCCCCTGTGAAATGTTATATGGATTCTGCTATGCTGGTGTGAACATTTCATAAACGCTGAATACTTTATTGCCTGACTATACTTCTCAGAGCAAAAAACAAATTGGTTGCCAAAGAATATCCTGCCCTCTGGAGTTGGAAATTAAGGGCAGCTGCAGAGGAGGCTGTTATAATTGCTAAGTGTAGGGAAGGTGAAAGCTTTCAAACTTCTCCTGAGGGCAATAGTATTGGAGTCAGCCAGAGCACAGTTCCCCTATCTTTCACTGCCCTCCTAGGTTAAAGATGGTGGCAGGCTGTTTACCATTTGCTGTGCTCACTAGTAAGGAGCTGGTAGAAGGCCAGGAGACCATACGTTAAACACAGTAGGGGCTTTTGAAAATCCCACCCAAGTGATTTAGGTCCAGGCTATACTGGTAGAAAGTTTATACCAGCATAACTATGTCAGTTAGGATGTGACTATATTTAACCAATATAGTTATTGCTATGTACCTTAGTGTGGATGCAGAAATAATGTTATAACTGTGCCTTATACTAGTTCATTAATCAGCATAAACCATACGGCTACAAGCTCTTTTATATGGGTATAACTGCAGCTACCCTAGGGCTTTTTGTCTGGTTGAACTATACCTCTAATTAAAAATGTCCACGTGTAGACCCGCACTTAGGATCATAAATCCAAGACACACACAATAACCATTTTTGGTGTGCTTACAAAAAAAAATTGTGGGAAAACATTGTTGCCCGATTCTTTAGTGGTTATTGATCATTATTGGTTTCCAATTAATTCTAATTTAAAAAGCTAGGGGATTGTAGAGTTTTAGTCTCAGAATGTGGCACAACACAATCGAGGTTGACAAGTTCAGTGTCTAGTTGGGAACTCCAGTGTGCACAACGAAGACACTCGCAGTGAGGGCAAAGCAAAACTCTACGCAGTTTTATTAGCACAAATAGTAAAGACACAAACCCTTCCAGCCACATAAAGAGATGATAAATACAGAATTAAAGCAATATCTTGTACCGTTCCTCTCACACGCAATCACAGCCTTCCTTGGGCATCTGGTGATCAGAGGAAAAAGGTCCAGCAAATCCAGTGGTCCAGAGAGAGATTGACTGACCCTTCTTACATGGTAGTCTGGCCTATTATAGGGCCAAGGGGCTGTCATGAATATTCATTCAGCCTCCCTTGTCCATATCTAACTGCCTCACCCTAATAATGTTGGGGACCTTTAGCCTATAGGTTAATTGATTAATAATCTTATTACCATATATGTTAGTTTGTTTCCAAGGCAAGTTCAGGGTTAAGCATTTGCCAATATTTTATGCTAAACGATCCAAGCTTAGTATCAATTCAGTGTTTTTGTGATTGCCTGGTATAAAATTCCCCTTCAAGTACACGTTTCCCAGTTCACCAAAACTCAGGGTGACCGTTGGTCCATTTACCTGAGCCAAAGTTCAGAGACCTCAAAGCCTTATGCTAACTGCTTCAGCTAATGTCTTATAGCCGTGGTTCTCCACCTGCAGCCGGCGGGCCACTTGCAGCCCAATCAGCACTGAGCTGCGGCCCGTGTGACACCCTCGGGGCCATACTGGTAGTATTGGATGTGGCTCACAATGATAAATAGGGTGAGATCCACTGTCTTACCGGAGACAGGCCGATAGGTTCCTTTGCATTACTGCCGTGTAACATAAAATGCTAACGCTAGCTCTAAGGGCTACACCATCAATTTCCGACCCAGCGGTAGTTGAGGAACCTAAAGTAGTTCTCAATCAAATTGCAGAATCAGAACGAGAAGAAATGTAGGAAAAAGCAGAACCCAACACAGCACAAAGCAGAACTATCTCAACAGGGAAAGGAAATTCAAAGGGTTAAAGGACAGAAACCCAAAAGCAGTACATGGATGCTATTGAAGAAGGGTCCATGTTGCTCAACAGTGCTTTGCCGTCTACCCACTCTCTAATGTTTGGAAGTACTGGCTAGTTACTCATTTTTGGCCAGGAAATTGCTCGTGGACATTTTTGATAGTAGTAAAAGAAGGTGAAATTCTTACTGTAAATGATTTGCTATGCATGAATCACTTGGCTCTAGCAAACACAATCAAACAGGTGTCACTAGTTGTGACCTGGTGAGGCTTCAAGGTAAATGGCATTGATTGATGCATCCCGTGCCCCCATCCAGTGTTCTCCTTAGCAAACTGGGCTGAGCAATTACCATTTAATTTTTAAAGGGTTTTCTGTCCCCTTCCGTCCCCCGACAGTTCCTTCTGGATCTGATTTGGGGCCAATTTGTTTTGAATGTTTTCTTTCTGGGCTGAGTTCAGACAGTAATGAAATAAACTCACGGAGGACAGATAAAAGCAGCAGAACATTAGCGGAGCTGACTGATACCACTCTTCTCATTTACATTTCCCATTCCAGCACTGATCACTGATGCCTGTGACATAGCTTTAATTTTGTGTTTTCCAAGTTGGCTGGTACAAAAACAAGGAGTGGGAGATGCAAAGATGACACTTTAATGAGACAGGAAAACAAGTATTAAAATAGCATAATGTTTCCCGTTTTCATCAACAGACTTAATAATGCGTTCCTGGAGCTATCAAGGGAGGGGTGACAATTAGACCGAAAGTATGCAGCTTTTTTTTAAATTGCAGACATCGCCTGACCTTGAAAAGCACATTGTACTGACAGTGATCCTTTTAAGGCCAATCGTGGGGTCTCTTACTTGGTTTGTTGATGTCCTTGGGAGGAGGTGTGCAACACACTTTATAATAATAATTTATTGTTCTTTATATTCCAGTAGTGCCGACTGAGGTCAGGGCCCTATTGACCTAAGCTCTGTAAAGACCAGCGGTTCTGAAACTTCATTGCAGCATGACCCCCTTCTGACAACAAAAATTACTACACAATCCCAGGAGGGGGGACTGAAGCCTGAGCCCACCCGAGCCCTGCCACTTCAGGTGCGGGGACCAAAGCCTGAGCTCCTCCCCCCTGGGTGGGATGGAGCAAAGCTGAAGCCCAAGGGCTACAGTCCCAGGCAGAGGGCCTGTAACCTGAGCCCTGCCGGCCAGGGCTGAAGCCCTCAGGCTTTGGCCCCAGGCCCCAGCATGTCTAAGTCAGCCCTGGCGACCCCATTAAAACGGGGTTGTGACTCACTTTGGGGTCCCGGCCCACAGTTTGAGAACCGCTGGTATAGAAATATAGTAAGAGACAGTCCCTGCCCTGAAGAGTTTACACACTAAGTAATCAAGAGTGGGAGAAAGGAAGCATTATTATTTCCAGATGGGGAAAGGAGAGATGAAGTGTCTTGCCCAAAATCACGTCAGCCCAATTCTAGCAGAACTGGAAGCAGAATCCATGTCTGCTGACTCCCAGTCCACTCCCCTATTCTCGAGACATCAGAGCCTCCTAGCTCTTTCCTCCTTTATAAAATACCTCTTTCTAGCTGTCCATAAATGAATGCATAAGTCAAAAGTTAGAGGGCAGGGGTGGCCAACCTGAGCCTGAGAAGGAGCCAGAATTTACCAATGTACATTGCCAAAGAGCCACAGTAATACGTCAGCAGCTCCCCCCACCGGCAGCCCCGCCGATCAGCACCTTCCCCTCCCTCACCGCACTTCCCAATCAGCTGTTTCGTGGCGTGCAGGAGGCTCTGGGGGGGAGGGGAAGGAGCGAGGGCACGGCAGGCTCAGGGGAGGGGGCGGGAAGGGGTGGAGTGGGGGCAGGGCCTGTGGCAGAGCCAGGGGTTGAGCAGTGAGGACCCCCCGGCACATTGGAAAGTTGGCGCCTGTAGCTCCAGCCCCGGAGGCGGTGCCTGTACAAGGAGCCGCATATTAACTTCTGAAGAGCCACATGTGGCTCCGGAGCCAAAGGTCGGCCACCCCTGACTTAGGGCATGTCTACACTGCATGCTTCTTTAAGAGGTATGTTGTGTACATGCATGCACAGCGCCCTCCCCCCCCAACCCCTTAGCACGGGTATAAATAGCAGTGTACCCTAAATCATGAGTCATGGGCGAGCATAGTAAGGGTGTGGGTGTGTACTCAAGTACATACCCAACACAGTTCTCTACTTGCCCGAGCAGCGCCTCCCTCTGCACTGCTACTTTTATCAGCGTGATGTCCTGCTGCCAAAGTCTTTCTGCGCGGTGGGGAAAGGCTCTGGCGAGGGGACAGCAGGGAGCCTGTTGCTGGGGCCTTTCCCCGTGGCAGGGAAAGACTCTAGCAAGGCGGGGGCAGCAGGCAAAGGCTGAGTCCAATGGAACTAAGTCATGTTTGAAAATTTGGCTTGGCCACTTTTGAAAATGTCACCCAATTCCAACAAAGTGCTACGTGAGCATTATGGACCTGCAAGATTGAAGAAGGTTCCTGTTAGTGGGCTACAAATTCTAGCCAAGTCAGTGAAGATGGGAAAGTGAGTGTGGAAATGTGAATTCAAGGTTAAGATTTTCAATGGGGCCTATGGGAACTAGGTGCTCAACTCCCACTAAGTTCCAATGGGATCTGAGTGTTTAAATTCTCTACACTTTTTAGACAATCCCACCCTAACTCTAGCAATGGGTGGCTTGAGAGCTGAAGAAAGTGTTAATGTATAAACTTAAAAAAAACCCACATGTGGTCAGGCTTGTTATGTCTGTAAGGAGTCTGCTGTGAATAGGAAACAAAACTCGTTCGAGATGTGTTCTGGCTACCAGCCTAAGAACATACGGCATATGGATGAAAGAGGCTTGCTTTTCCATGCCTTACCCACAGACTCCGTTGTGGAAGCAGCCATCAAAGTCAAGGATAGAAAATTGGCCAAAGGAACCCGTAGCTGTGCCTTTGTGTGGTAGCATGGCTGATGAGAAAGGAAAAGCTGCTGCTGCATTGCCATGCCATGAAACCCGGAGCATTTTGTAACGTTCCCGTGCTCAATCTGCTAGTCATGTGGAGACGTAGCACCAATGCCTTGATGGCATCTAACATCCCGAGGGAATTTAAAATGTTGTTTAATAGAAAAATGCTGCTGCGGAGGCCTCACGTTTGGGGACTGAGAGCACCCCAGTCCTATTACTAAGAGTCTTACAAACGTGAAGCCAGAATGATGGCCAGAAAACGCCATGGCCAAGATTGTCAGAAATAGGCAGTTAGGCTCCTAAATCCATATTTAGGCACTTGTCGACGTGGCCTGGGATGTCATTCTGAACCACTGACATCGGGGCCAAGCTGCTGTATACCAGGGGGAGCTGGTAGGAGCTGAGCAATTTTGAAAATCTGGCCCCATCCTTTTTTTAATTTTTTTTTTAAAGCTTCTAGATAAATAGCCTCTCTTTCAAAACTGCTGAGTACTGAGCAGCTCCCAGTGAAGTCAGCGTTTCAGGCCATTTACTTAGGTGCCTAAATATGGAATTAAGAGCCTAACTTTAGCCTCTTGTGGCGGGGCGACGACTCACCGGCACGGCGCCTCCTGCTGGTCATCCTGGGAATTAGCTCTTCCAGCCCAGAGCGCCCTCTGCAGGCTGGTGTCTCGCCTACCACTGGCCCCCGTGTCCCTCCCAGACCTCAGTGCCCCTCTACATCAGGGTTCTGTCCTAGCAGTAACCCACAATCTGGGTCTCCCCACCCAGGGGAACCCCCAACCCTCTATCCCTACCTTGCCTCAGTGGCTACTGCCAGTCATCATCTAGCCCCCGCTCACTGGGGCAGACTGCAGTCTGTAAACCACTCATCATCGGCAAGGGGGTTAGGCAAAGGCAGCAGGTCCTATCTCTGGGCTGCCCCTCTGCAGCACCAGTACCTGCTCTGTACCCTTTAGCAAGGCCTGCAGCCTGGGGTTTTACCAGGCTGGAGCTTCCCCAGTTCCCTCTGCCTTTCCCCAGCACTGCTCCACCTCAGGTACCTGTCTCAGCTCCCAGGCAGCCAGCTCCTTCTCTCTGAGAAGCTATAGAGAGTGTCTCTTAGCTTCTGGCCCCAGCCCTCTTTTAAGGACCAGCTGGGCCCTCATTAAGCTACCCACTCAGCTTCCCCAGCCGTTCTTAATCCCTCTTACCCGGCTGCAGCCCTCTCCAGGGCTGCTTTCACCCTTCCAGGGCCGGAGCGGGGTGATCACCCCGCTACACCTCTTATTTTGAAAGTCTTGCCCCACATCCCATCCGCAGCCAGTGGGTGGTAGGACAACCACTGTCAGCACGTACACACTGGCCGCTAACACACTTCTGATTGCATGGCATTTCTTGCATAAATTTGCCTGCTTCTGTACACCAGTCTGCTGCAAACTGGAGTGCACTGAGGGTGGGGACACTTTGGTGGGCTTTTATTTGATGGTGCACAATGCTCTGCCCTTCCTTGGGAATCTGTACTAAATCGCCTTCATGAGCTGATTAGCCACATTAGATGGCAACCTTCAAAATGTGATTGAAACTAGAACTGGGTGACTTTTTTTACGATGAATAGTAAATTTGCTGTAAAGTGCATTTTTCAGGGCACTGAACCTAATTGTGAATTCAGGTCAAATACAGCTTGAAAAAAAGTTTAAATGGTTTAAACGGTTCATTTTGACAGTTTCGAAATTAACTGTTTTGACTTTGTTTTGAAACGGTTTTATTTATAGTTGTGTTTTGGGGGAAAACCCCCCACCACCAAGCGATGGTGAACACCCCCAATTCTAAGGTGGAATGAAGCCCTCCCTGAAATGTTTGGGTCAAACAAAATACTTCATTTGACCAAACACATTTTTTAAAAATTATTTTGTTTTGGCAAAAAATAAAAAACTTCCAGTTTTGGTTTGGGGGCAAAACCGAAAAATCAGTTATTCACTTAGTTCTAAATGAATTTGCTGCCGCTTTTGTGCCCAAATGAAGCTACCAATTCCAGTTGTTGTTTGATTGATTTATTAATTTGAGGGAGGAGGGTGAAAGTGAAGAATGTTGGCATTTTTTGCATTATCATGAGTAAAAATTGAGTACACCTCTACCCCGATATAACGCTGTCCTCGGGAGCCAAAAAATCTTGCCGTGTTATAGGTGAAACCGTGTTATATTGAACTTGCTTTGGTCCACCGGAGTGCACAGCCCTGCCCCCCCGGAGCACTGCTTTACCGTGTTATATCCGAATTCGTGTTATATCGGGTCACGTTATATCGAGGTAGCGGTGTATTAATTAAGTAAAGCACATTCCCACCAGGGCTGGTTGAGAGTCTGAAAAAAAGTGTAGTAAACTCTTTAATCATTTGAAATGTTATGGCCAGCTTTCATCCTAAGGGAGTTTGGATATCACAAACCTGACAGAATTCTTGCTCCCCATATCATCTATTATCATTTAACTTATGGAAGATGCTTATGGTGCTGAAGGCCATATAAGTTCTATAGATAGATATGATGCCACAGCAGTTGATCCAAAGCTCTTCAGATGAGAGCCATCTCCTGGTGTCAACAGAAGGAAGCTAGTGATGAGACCTTCTTAGTGAGAAGTCAGAGGTTCTGAAAGTTGTTTCATACTTCACAGCTGTACCCAATGGGAAGACAACAAAGACTTTGAATGACTTAGTGGAGTTTGGATCAGGCCCATCCTTCATCAGGGCTGGGAGTTGGTTCCAGAGATGCCTCAAGACTCATCTTCTACCAAGTGTTCTCTGCAGGGAGGTGTGGGGCAAAGTGTTGAGAGATCAGTGGGAAATCTTGTTACAGGATTAGTAGGTGTGTTTAGGAATTCTCTCTGGAAACTTGCCTTAGAGTGACTCCAGAGGAGTTCAATATATTGATCTCATTGATGAGAAGGTTCAGAGGCAGCTTGATTGTGATCTAGAAGTACTTGCATGAAGAGAAGCTATCCAATACTAAAAGCTATTTAATGCAGCAGAGAAAGGCAAAACAAGGGCCAGTTGCTGGGATTTGAAACTTGACAAATTCAAAATAGAACTAAGTGCAAATTTTTAACGGTGAGGGACGTGAATGATTGGAACAGCTTTTCAATGAATGCAGTGGGTCTTTTATCCCTGGAAATCTTTAAATCAAGACTGCGTATCTTTCTAAAAGAGTTGGTTTAGTTCCCCCACAAGTCATTGAGCTGGATGTAGGAATAACTGGGTGAAATTATATAGCCTCTATGTGGGAGCTCAGACTAGATGAACTTGATCCCTTCTGGCCCTAAAATCTGAATTTTCTGTTAGCATTTAAGTATTGTTGGTGAAGTTGTATCGTTGTATTGGATCAAATATTTGTTTGTTCATTCTCACAAGTATGCGTGTTGTGCAATGAGTTAGCCATTGTTTGTTTGCTTGTTTTTGGGTGTTTTTTTTTTTTTTTCCAAAGAAAATGTCCACTGTTGCATGCTGTGCTCTAAAGTTTGGTTAAATGGTGTGTTCTCATGTGGTGTCATCTCTGCTGTCTGTCTCTGGATTTGTGCAGAGAATTTGAGTTTGCCTTCAGATTTTTTTTGTTTACACAGCACAAAAAAGAGCCTCTCCTAAAGGGGCGCACCCCCTGTCATGTGCACAGTACTGCGTTCTCAGGGGGCTAAGCACTTACAGCTCCAGTAGAGTGGGAGCACCTCCGAACATCAGCAAAAATTGCCTAGCTCGAGTCTTGAATTCAGTTCCCCGGCTTTTCTGCAAGCTGCATGTGTGATCTTGGGCAAGTCACTCAGCCTCTCTGTGCCTCAGTTCCCCATCTGTGCAATGGGGATAATAGCATGGCCCTATCTCTCAGTGGTGCGGTGAGGAGAAAAACACTGTGTGAGGTGCTCAGACATGATGGTAATGAGGGCCGGATATGTATCTAAAATAGATTAAAACTGCATTCAACGGCCCTTCTCTGTGATTTGTCTGTCCTTTTTGACCCAGATATGGACAGGGGGGCTGGAACAATTTGTTTAGCGGGGGGGCTGAGAGCCATTGAACCCAACTATAAACCCTGTATATAATGGAAACCACTTCAAGCCAGGGGGTGCAGCAGCACCTGTGGATATGGAGCTCTTCCTGCTAGGTGAGAAGGTCCTGCTCAGAACTCCTAATTTAGACTTAAGAACCCAATCCAAAGCCCACTGAAGGCCCTAAGAGAGCAACTTCCACTGTCCCGCTACTGTTCACTATGTAGCCACCTGCCCCTGTCATCCGTCTGGCTGAGACAAGGGATTTTCTGTTTAAAAGAAATCCCCCCCCCCCAAACCCTCCCACAAAACCTGAGCATAATGATTAACTTTCTCACCGAGGCTCTGGTTCCTGCGCTATGAATTAGTGTACTTGTTTTCAATTCAACACCCAAGGCCACTGCTTTCCTAGCCGTACACTGCACACAAACAATCCTGCTATGTTTCCTTTAGTCCAGATGGCAGGCGGGCTTTAAAAATGAAGCTAAGCAGTAATAAACTGTGTAATTACTGAAGATCAGTGGGGAAAGGTTACATTTATCCGACTTAAAATAGGAGCTTTGTGCTAGGAGGGGGAGCCGAAAAAAGGTCTTACGAGTCCATTTTGTTCATGTCACTTTTTTTTTTTTTTTTGTATATCACAGACCCACCCGTAGTTAATGGGAACGAGCTTGAAAAAGTTGGACTAAAAAAGAGAGAGTTGCACCTTAACGGAAAACTAACTTTGGAGCAGCCTTATCCAAAAATGAAGTGAAATTACTATGAGGATACAGTAGGATTTGGAGGGTTGTTTCCCCCTCTCCCAGAGGATAAACAAGGATTTTTTTTTTAATCCCATCTCTGCTCAACGAACAAACAAGCATCAGAGAGATGCAAAAATCTCCAAGCACATTACCCTTAACTTATGTCTCAGCACCCAGTAACGAGATATCGGCTCTGGCTTCACCCTGAGTTTGGACTTCATGCCTCATTCATTTCTGACATGCCTTCTCCTCTCCCCGGGTAACGTGGCCACATGGGACAATGCGCTCATTGGCCCATTCATAGTTTTGAATTGTAAATCTGAGGAGAGGGAGAGACAGCTTGACTGAACCCAAATTATGTTACAATAGATGGTAATGAATGTCCTGCTTTAGCAGGAGAATAGAAACCCTGCTTGTTGGCAGTCATTCAGCCTCTGTCTCTCTCATCCATTTGCTTTGTTGGCCTTGACCCTAATCCAACAATTCCACATCCCCAGCTGCTCTTTAAACTGCCTCATTAGTGGCGCACCATTGGGCAGCTCCCGTGACAGTCATCCAATGGGATGAAAGTGACATGGGGCCAAAGACTGTAACTGATTGGCAAGCGTTACACTGAAATCTGAGGCAGGGCTGGAAGAAGCAGCATAGGGCAAGTGGAGGAAATGAAAATTGCTAAGGTATTTAGGCACATGCCAACTCAGTAGCGCCGCTCTCTTTTCATCCTGGCTGAAGTCACATGCTCACCTCCCCACATGCACAAAATAAGTTTCACTCTTTTTCTGTGCACCAGGGTAATTTTTTTAAATAACTCTGCCACATTAGACTAATCATTATTGCATACAACTCTTCAAATTCCTAATTTATATAGTTTTGTAACATAATAATAAAAAAGACAGGACGCTGCAGGACAGATGGCCCATTGTCTTAGGCCCTAATCCAGCACAGGACATAAGCAGGTGCTTATCTCTAAGCAGGTGAGTAGTCCCTTTGAAGAACGGTACAATACTTGTCTTGCATCTGGTTGCTTAGGAGAGCATCACAATCATAATTAATTTCATCTCCCGCTCGGTCAGTTCCAAGAGGAGAAAGACAGTGCATAGAAACTGTGTGAGAGGGGAGAAATATTCCTTTGAAGCAAGGGCGGGGGGAAGCATAGTGGGAGTGAATGACAACTCAGCCAGTGAGTACGTTATGTGGCTGAAATCAAATCGGATCTAGTTTGGAATGACCTAAATTGTGGTCCATTGTCCATCACAAGTTCTGGAATACTGAAGTGAGCAAAACTGCACTTGAGTTTCTTGATAAAACTGACACGTTCTGTCTTTCAAGTACATTATTTCTATATATCTGGAAAAATAGTCCACTACAACCAGGAAATGCTGACCTCCAAATATACATAAATCTTCAGCTAGTCTCGTCCAAGGTCTGTTGGTAGAGGTGTTGTTAAAGGTTCTTTGTGTTGGACTGTTAGTTTTGCAGTGTTCACATGCTGACACTTTATTCTTTATATGCGTGCTGGTGCCTGGCCGCCTGTAATATTAGTCAACTCCCTGAGTGCTTTTGTGTGGCAAACAGCTGCAAAAGTCCATATTTTGTGCATTTATTAAAACTTGTACCTTTGGCAAAACATACATATGAGGACTAAGCATTTTTCCACATCTTCTGCATTTAGGCTTGAAAGGCTTTGGTGTTTGACTGGAATTTCTCCCTCTTAGTTTGAGAGTTCTCTCCTCGTCTCAGGGATAACTTCTTATAGCACTCATGCTGTGTTTAACATCTTCAAAGCTAATTTCTTGTTTTTTCAAGTTCGGCAAGTTGCTCTTGGTTTTGCTGTCTCACCATCTCAGACTGCTTTGCTATTTGAACAGTTGTGGGTAGGGTTACGTCTGTTTTTAATTGTAGCTGCTGTGAAAGATTTTTATCTGTTAACCCAATAACCATCCTGTCTCTGATATTTTCATGTTTTGCAATTCCAAAATCAGTTTTCAGCCACTGCCTACAGAGCTCTTTTAACACATTCAACATTTTCCCCTGGTCTTTGAATTCTCTGGTGAAAACATGCTCTTTCATAAAACACATTTTGGAGGTATAAAGTATGCATCAAACATAGCCAGAACCCTTACATAGTCATCTTTGTGACTCTCTTCAGTCAAATAAAAGGATTTAAAGATGTGTTTTGCCTGCTTCCCTATAGCATAAATTAAAGAACATATTTGGATATCTTCAGTTTCTTTCTGGAGTTCTGTAGCAATTTGAAATTTTGCAAAATATACTGCTTCCTCTGTCCATTGTGAAGGCTTGTCAAAGCTGAAGTTTTCTGGGGCTTTGAAAAGTGGCATTTTGATGAGATCCTGCAACTTTTGTTGCTGCTTTCCATCTAAGTATCCTCTGGTCCTTTCAGAAGTTCTTCAGGTGAACTGCTGTGGGGCAGCCTAGGGAAGGAGAAGTGAGGTAAGGAGGGAACAGTAAGAGAGAGCGAGGGGAAGCCAAAGGGCTGAGATGAGAGAGGAAGTGTCATAACCATGAGGCAGCTAGGCTGGCGGGGAATTCTGAAGGCAAAGGACTAGATGGGTGATTCAGGATAGGTGGCAAGGCATCAGAAAGGGAACCTATATCACTCCTAAAGCTAGTATTTTACTCAAGTTGTGTACAGTATTTTTGCCATTATATGGCAACCTTGGCCAAGCACGTGCTAAAGAGCTTTGCTGAACTTTGAACCATAGGAGAACTCCTGTGGAAGTCAATGGGACGACTTGTGCTTAAAAACTAGGCACGCGCTGAAGGGCCTTGCTGGATCAGACACTGTTTGATTTTTGAAGAACGCGCATTTGCTTTAGACTCCTGCATTTGCACGGCAGAAAGGGAAAATCCTGAGGCTGCAAGAGAAAATCCAGAGAGCAGGGTTGTGATCTCAGGTTAGAGGGTCTCCTAAAATAGCTGCTTTCTGGGATGTTTGCAATTGGCAAAGTGGCTTCTAATTAGCACATCCTCTACTCAAGTGCTTTCTGCGCTTAAACCATCACCTCCAGCATATGGGAAATAGATGGCATCTTCGACATTCAGATGGATTGGTTTGGTTTATAAGACAGTTGGCAAAAATATAAATTATACACTGATTTCTTATTCTTAAAACATACATAAAATTCCTGTATTTTGCATTAAGGGAGGACAAAAAATCTTTACCAGCTACAAACTGTTGCCATGTTGTCTGCTCGCTAAGCAATGTACAACAATTATTTCACTGAGGGTTCGGTGTGTGTGTACATATGCAGCATTGCTGAGCTATTAGAAATCACTGTATTATTGCCGTTCTTTTCAATTACCTGAACATCCCCTGGGTCTTCAAAGATGAATAAGATTTCAAAGATTGCTGACTTGCTTATCCTATTAGAAAATATTGGTTTCTTCCCATCCCCTCCAATTCTAACTAGAGTACCTGAAATGTAGTCTTTATTGGTGTTTTTAGTTCTTGTGCTTTTGGACTTTTTATGTAAAGTCAACAGTTTTCTTTTGAATGTGTGTCTCCAATAGCAAAATGGCTATTTTTTTTCTCTTTATCCACAGGCACCAATGCAATAATAAAATAACAATGATAAAATGTTGTTTTCTCTGCATTTTCTGAATAGGCAGACAATCTGACCCCTTCACACAGGTACCTAGATGGGAATAAGAGTTGTTTCAAAAACCCAGCCCCAATTTTGGGGGCGGAGCACTTGTGACAATCTGGCCCAAAGGCCTTATTTGAGATACAGGTTCTTTCAAAAAATTGCAATGTCCTAATTATTGGTAAACAGATATTCACAGGTCTGGGTTTTGAGCCTTGATATATATTTGAAGCTTGCCCACATTTATTTGAAGTTTTTTGAAGATCTTCCCTCTCCCAGGCTGACCACCAACAACCTTCTCCTACCATCCTTCATTTCGTACCCATCCCGGCTATCTCTCTGACACTCAAATTCCCTCCTAATGACTCTTGACAGGCTGCCTTATTCGTCATTCCCAAGAGTCTCCTGATCACTCTCATAGCTCAGCCTGATCACAGAAAGCATTCCCCAAATCCCACCTCTCTTCTCCTATCGTTACGGTTTGCTTACTGTAGTGCCTACAGGCTGCAGCTGTAATGGGGCCCCTAGGCACTGTACAGCCACATAGGAAAAGACAACCTCTGCCTCAGGGAGAGCACAGTCTAAATGGACAAGACAGGTAAAGGGTGGAAGGGGAAGCTGAGGCGAAACAACACACCTGATGTGTCACAACAGGTCAATGGTGGTACCAGGAGCAGAACCCAGGAGTCCTGGTCCGGTGGCTAGAGCACAGTCTCTCTGCCTAATTCTAAAAAGCTTAAGTTCCTTCCTCCCAAGCCTGCACTGTGTGTTGTGTTGTGTTCTGTGGGGTTGCCACCTTCCACCCTGGAAACAGCTGCATTTCCGCGGCACTGTGCCTGTCATGTTTTACAACCGTTTAATATTTGTCCCTATCCCATATCAAAATGTTACCCGATATCCAGTGAGTAAACCCCACCATTTCCATACTGCCTTCTCTGAGGAGCGATGCCCTGAAGCAATAATGTCTCCACACACAAGGTCCTGTTCTTCTGACCATGAAGAACATAAAGAGAAAAGCAAATGAAAGCCCCAGTGTTGGAAGACTTTGGGTACATCTTCACAGCAGCTGGGAGGTGTAATTCCGAGCTCAGGTAGACATCCACGCACTAGCTCCGCTCCAGCTGGCTGAGATGGCGCAGGCAGTGGGCGTGCAGTCCGGCCCCCCCGGGCAACTAGTCCGTACCCAGGGGGATGCACTGGATTGCAAGCAGGATGCTGACTGCTAGTTGAGGGGCTAAGGACGAAGATGCCAGGAAACTCTACCTGAAGCTGTCAGAGTTGTGGTAGAAGGCTTCTTACCAGATCATGGCAAATGGGGTCTGGTAGGAGGTAGGGAGGAAAATCTGTGGTTGGGAAGGCAGCAACGTTTTTTGTTGGCGATTTATATTCCCGTCAGCTGGTGTCCATATTCAGGGATGCAAATGTCAACTACATGGAGTGACCTGCCTTAGGAACCAAGGAGGTGTCCTTAACTGGTTTATTCATCCAGAGGGGCCTGATCCCATCAGGCTCAAATATAGTCACTATTTAAACAGGACCAAAATAATCAGAACTCCTCTCTTGCTGTGTGCCCTGCAGCCCCCTCCCTGTATGCAGGTGGTAGAGAGGAAAAGCAGGTGCAGAAGGGGGGGCAGTGCTTCTGCTGAGTGTTTGCCCGTCCCTTAGGCCATGTGAAACACCCTCGATGTTCAGTCTGTGGGAATTAGGCGTAGAGCTGAGAAGCAGCAGCTCTCGGCCCCTTGTGACTCCGTGGATAGCCACATGGAAGTTAACCAAGGTGGGAACAGCATTGAATTCAGCTCTGCACTTGCTGTCCCCAGTGGAGAAGAGTGGGACTCAGGTGGGGTGGGGACTGCTGCCACGGGCGGGCCCATGCTGCTTTTCTTGAGGGTGCCTTGGGTCTCTGGGATATGTGGCTGCCCTTAATATTCCCCACTGTTCTTGTGTTTGCAGACCTTGTCTCCTTCGCACTCCACAGGGCGTCCAGAGAGCCAGCACTGTCCTTGTTTGGTAGGTCCCAGTAGCTGTAGAGTCGTTCAGCAGCAAGATACACCCACCCTGGACGCGTTACAATATATTATCTAGAGCTACACACCATGAGACTGGCAAGTGGCTGTAAATCCGAGGACTTGGCCTGCAGTGCTCCATGAACTCAGAGCAGCAGCGTCGGCTTTCAGCAGGATCCCACGTTACAGCCGACTACAGCTCTGTTTGCAGCAGTTTTTGTTAATGCAGGAGGACATGTACCAGGTTTGCGTCTGTCTGACAATGGTCAGGATTTCTCTTGCCTCACTTTGGCCGTGCTACAAGCAATGTTTATGCAGCATGGGGATGGCTGGGAAGGCTCTGACAGAATTTCTGATGACTCCTTCATTAAATTGAGGTGTTTCATAAACACTGGTACCGCCGCTTTCACAAAAACACGTTCCTGCCAGCAGCTTCTCCTTGGCAGGTGATTGCCAGTCATCACAATCCAGAGGCTCAATCTCGTCCATGCCTTCCTGGGGGATCCCAGGGAAGGTGAAGGGGGTTAGTCTGGGAGAGCCACCATAGAGCATCAAGGGCATGTTGGGACTTGGATTGCATGCTTGCCTAGGGGAGCTGCAGGGATCAGAGCTCCCTTTTGAACCCAAGGTCCAAGGAGCACATGGGGAATGCTCCTTCCCTACAGTTGATGGATGGGGGAGTGCTTTGGCTTCACAGCCCTACCTGCTGCCCAGAATAGCTGAGCTGGTGTGCGCGGGAGCAGGTGGCAGCGGGAAGGACTACAATTTATTGCTGCTATAGACTGGCCATAAATGACTGGCCCCCGGGAGCAGGAGAGGAATGGTCTCCAAGGGCCATTGCTGAGTCACAGCACCTTTGGAGGCTTCTCCTGGATCAGCGTGGCTTGTCCGCCACCCCTGCTGAGGGCTGTACATAGAGGCAGAAACTGCACCAATGGGACAGATCCCGCCACCTTTACTCCTGTTGAGAAGCACCTTACTCCAGGAGTTGCAGCTTGGCCCGAAGATCTTGCAAATCCCAGGCAGGAAACGTCATAAAATGAGTTTTCATTTTGGCTCGCTGATGTCTGGATTATCATTCATCAGATAACATTCTTTTAATATTTATACGATCAATATTTATACCGTTGGTATGATTTTCAGATGCGGCTTATCAAATTACTTATTTACAGACTTTTATTTAATCAAGGCCGATCTCTTCCCATAGAGAGCTATTTACTTCTCAAGCAATGGATTCAATTTTCTTCCTTGCGACACAGGGAAAGCGGCTCTCTAAAATATCCATGTCCCAAACCATGTGCTAGGCAGAACCAACACTTTGGATTGCATCTGTAAGAAGAAAGGAAATCAAATCAGGGTAGTTGATAGAGAATAGGTCTAATATGCTCAAAGCCACTGCAGTAAATTGCCCTGTCTCATTCCACACTGGCTGGAGAACCTGATTTACCTTCTCTTTATTCATTATTTTATATACTTCTATCATTTCACTCTTATTTGTCTCCTCTGTAAGCTAAATGGTTCTTTGGGTTTTGTTGAAAGATTATTTTTTTAGCATCATATCTGATTTTCCCCCCCATCCACTTGGTTATGTGGGCCAGGTGTCACACCATAAATTATCTTCTATCATTCATCAATGACAAACATTTTCTCCAACTGCTAGGCCATGTGCTACTTAGACAAATGCCATAACACTGGATTCCTGCCACATTTTTATCGTGTTAATTGAAGTTGGATAGCGAGGAGTTGAGATCAACAAATGGATGTGTTTGTCGTGTTGTTAAAACTCAATCTGTCCAACACTGGAAATGTTTTTCAGCTCCTTAAAATTAAAGGGAAACTGTCAACTTAAAAATCGCACTTCTAACGGAACTGTTTTTAACAATAGCTCCAGGTAACAACTGAGATGCTGGAATGGAAAGAGATTAGAGGGGAAAACAATGTCGTCGTCGTTGTTGTTTTCCCGCCCCCTTTCCCCCGCCTTTTCAGGCTATTTACAATGTTGTGCATTTGACAGCACATTGAATGTGTTGGGTTTTTTTTAAATCCCAGCCAATCTTGGCTTTAATCTGCTCCAGTGCATTTTCAGACCTAGATTAAAATCCCCACTCTAATTTGGACCTGGGACTTGTACTGAGGTCTTCTACCTCCCCGGAGAGTGCCCTAGGCTGTGGGATATTCTGGGTGAGGGGAGTCTCAGCCTCTCCTGTTAAAGCTGTACCGTTTGGTATTAAATGTTCACTGGGCCAGAGAAAGCAAGTGACTGACTGTAGAGCCCAGTGGCTAGGGCACTTTTCTAGGGAGAATCGGGTTCGAGTCCCCGGTGCATGCGGCTGAGCTGGCCCAGGGAAGGGTATCTTAAATTGTGGCCGATTCTTACACCCCTCGGTGTCCTAGGTCAGGGAGACGTGGGAAGGAGTTGAGATTCCCAGGGGTGTCTTTGAGATCTCCCGATGCCGACTAGTCCAGTGCAGTTCACACATGGACCCATGCTCAGGGCTCTGCTTAGAGGCCCCATCTAGCCCATAACAATCTTTCTCTTGATTGTTATTCCACAGTTAAGGTTCGCTTTCCTGGTCAGAAGCTGTGAAGGGGGGTCCTTTCACTGGTCTCCTGGCCGAGCTGCTCCTCCCTGAAAAGCAGCTAGCGACAGGATGATGGATTGAGGCCCAGACAAAGACCTCTCTGACCTTGATGCTTGGCAGCTTTCCCCTTAGTAAGGCCAATACAGCCAGAGACGTTCATGGACCGGGCCCGTTCATGCAGCCAGGTGCCATTCCATACGAAAATCACGGCGATGCTAGAAAAGTGTATTTGCATTTGTTATTGTCCGAGTCAATGCAGGGTGTGTTACCTGTCATGAGGCTTTGCTCGGTGGTTGGTGATGACGACCCCATTCAGGATCAGATCCCTTCCCCCAAACAATATGCAGGTGCTGTTACAGGAATAATGAAAGCACGTTTCTGCATCAACCCATGGAATGTCCCTTATTTGTTGCGTGGTTGCTCCAGGAATTAAGGAACAGTAACAGGCTTGGCCGACTATTACTTACTTGCTGAGACAAATAGCCAATAGCTCCCTTCTTTGCCATCCTTATGCCTCTGTGCCCGGGCTTTCGATACGAATGCTGAGGGGTCGCTCCTGGCTTGTTTTTCCTCTATTGATGCTACGGAAGCCTTGATAGCTTCCAATTTAGAAAGGCTTCTTTCGGGTCACTTAAAAATGAATGAGTTGGCAAATATCTATGATGAATAGCCCAAGGGGACATAACCTAACTGTTCACCAGTGGCTGCTACTGAGCTATGAAAATGGAGCAATTACCTGAGGAAATACTTTGCAAAATCATGACCTTTGCCCTCCATAGTCTCCATGGATACCAGTTGTAAAGGATGGAGATAAGTAGATGGAGATATATAGGTAAGGATGAACGTGCATATGCACAAGCAGGACTGCTCCTTCTAAGCTTACTGGTCTATCTTGAGCAGATTATTGCTGTAACTCTTCACAAAGTAGACTTTTTTTTGCTCAGGGAATCTCTCGAATTGTGATATTTAAAAAAAAATGCATTCATTTATTTTGTTGTGTTGTTCTAACAATCTAAAAGGCTCTCGATTTCATATCAACACTCCCCCATTTGCAGTTTTATCTCCAGGTGTAAAGCCTTTTAGTTTGGTCAACGGGGGGGAAATAGACTCCTGCAGGGGCAGATCCTGGTGTCAGTCAGTTTAACTCTAATGGCTTCAGGAGAGCTGTACCAATTTACACCAGTCAAGGCGCTGGCCCCCACCTTCCCATTAAGGTTAATGGGATTTATATGTCTCATTCTCCCTCCCACAACCCCATGTACCCTGATGAAAATTGGTCCCATGAAGGTTAACAACGGTGTGATCATTGCATCCACTGGTTATTACAATAGATCTGTTTATCAATATACTCCAGACATATTCAATATCCGTGCATTCTATAAAGAATTACTGTAAGTTGCCATTCCGTGTATTCCCTTATTGTGTTTTCACAGTGCATTATAGGAATGATAAAACAGCCTGAGACACAGCTTTAGTGGCACAGATCAATTTTATTTCTAATTTTGAAATGTAAGCGCACACCCCCTCTACATATTGCCCTGGTACGGAATAATTGCCATTCTGCTCATCTCTGTGGTAATGTTGGGACAGTAACAATGATTTACAATAGTGGCTTTTAACAAAAATGTATGTCTGGGTATGTAAAAAGCACCCTCTCTATTTGTTTCAAGACTGATGTACACAATCTAATACAAGGACACAGAAATATGCATCTTTCACTATGTATCTAGTTCATTGGTGCTTCCAGGTGAAAGTATTGCTGTAATTGTGTTGATTTTGCTAAACTATGCTGCGGACACCACAAAAAGCAACGGTATTGGATCAGCCTTCCTCTGCTATACATGACAGAACCACCTTCTGTGGATTTAACATCATTTGATCCTTTAGTTAGACAATTTTTCTATCCTCTATAGATTTTTGGTCCAAACTGTCCAAGTTAGCGGCTCAGATCTGCTGACTATGTTTATCAGCACTCACTGCACCCACAAGGCGCACATTTGTGTGTACAAAACTGGTGTTTACATGTGCAATTCATATGTCCATGTTGTGCACAAATAGTGTGTTTGCAGACACAAACTGGACCAGATACAATACCCATGGAACTCAATGGGAGCTTTTTCCTTGACCTCTGGGCAATGGAGCACAGCCGCTGAATGGGAGTAATTTAGACGTCCTCCTTTGAAACTCACCCTTTTATTTGATTATTTTAAAAGTTCAGTCATTCCCCAAGGGTTCCTCAGTCACTGGTGCAAATGCAAGAGATCCTTCTGTGAGACACTGGAGTTGGAGGGACCAGCACTTCTAAAATCATGGTTATTTACCTAGGTGCCTAAATATGGATTTAGGCTTTAGGCACATCATTTTAAAATTCCAGCTAATAGTAAAAAGGCAGTCCTCGCCCAAAGATCTAACAAACTCACTTATAAATACTGTATAAATTGGAATAAAAGTCTGTTTTATTGAGGATTTTGTAATATAATGCCTTACGAGATGGACTCTTGTGAATTTAAAGGGACACAGGTGACACAAGTCATATGGTGAAATCCTGGCCCTGCTGAATATTATAGGAGTTTTTCCATTGATTTCAGTGGAGTCAGGATTTCACACATTGTTCTTAATCTGTGGTGATCTATACAGACTGACAAGATTTTGAAAGTCTAAATTAATCTTCCCCATTTATTTCCTAATTTGTTTGCTTTTGGCATTTTGCTCAGTTTGGACAATGATGATAAACTAGACAGTTTCACTTCCTGGTTCTCCTACCCCCTGGACTGTGCTGCTGCTAAGTGGCTGAATATTCAAAAGTACTCCGTTCCGGCTGTGACGGGTTGGATCACAGAAACCCCCTTGGGAGCTGCCAACTGATGTGCAAAGGTTACCTCTGTTCCTGTTTTCCCTGCCAGCTCAAGACTCCAGCACCCTGTCTTGCTGAAGCCAGACACTCCCATCTGCTGCAACACAGACCCAAGGTCTGAATTACCTGCCCCAAAGCTGCAGGTTTACCTGATAACAGCTCACAGAAGTGTGCTTGTCTTTAGCACTCAGATGCCCAACTCCCAATGGGGTCTAAACCCAAATAAATCCATTTTACCCTGTATAAAGCTTATGCAGAGTAAACTCATAAATTGTTCGCCCTCTTTAACACTAATAGAGAGATATGCACAGTTGTTTGCTCCCCCAGGTATTAATACATACTCTGAGTTAATTAATAAGTAAAAAGTGATTTTATTTAAATACAGAAAGTAGGATTTAAGTGATTCCAAGTAGTAACAGACAGAACAAAATAAGTCACCACACAAAATAAAATAAAATGCGCAAATCTATGTCTAATTAAACTAAATACAGATAAGAGCCTCACCAGTTCCAGAATGTTCCCTTTTACAGGCTAATCTCCTTTTAGCCTGGGTCCAGCAATCACTCACACCCCCTGTAGTTACTGTCCTTTGTTCCAGTTTCCTTCAAGTATCCTGGGGGTGTGGAGAGGCTCCTTCTTTAGCCAGCTGAAGACAAAATGGAGGGGTCTCCCATGGGTTTAAATAGACTTTCTCTTGTGGGTGGAGACCCCCCTCCTCACTCCTATGCAAAGTCCAGCTCCAAGATGGAGTTCTGGAGTCACCTGGGCAAGTCACATGTCCATGCATGACTCAATCTTTACAGGCAGAAGCCATTGTCCACATGGTATCTTGAATGTCTCCAGGAAGACTTCTTATGTGGATTGGAGCATTCCAGGATGCATTGTTCCCCAAATGCTTCCTGATCGGGTACTTAACCTTGCGAATTCCTTCCTAAAGAAGCTGACCAAATGCCTCACAAAGCTTACTTAGAGATCAAGCAAGTATACAGCCAATATTCTTAACCTCAAGTACAAAATGATATATGTGTACAAATAGGATGAATAGATATAGTAGACCATAACCTTTACAGAGATATGTTACATGGCACAGGCAGCACAAAACATATTCCAGTTATGTCATATTCCCATAAAGCCTTATAGGAGGTACCGTCACACTGGCCCATTGGCTTTTCCAAGTCTGGCCTTTGAGTCCAAACTGGGAGCTGAGCGCTTTTGAAAATCTGTTCCTTCTTATAAACGTCATGATAGAGAAACTTCATCTCTGGCAGTTTTTAAACCGAGATTGCATATTTTCCCCAAAAGATCTGCTCTGGGGATTATTTTGGGGAAGTTCTCTGGCTGAGTTATGCGGGAGGCCAGACTAGATGACCACAGTGCAAATGGCCTTAGACTCTACAAATCTATGGTGAGAGAGTAGAACACAATGACTTACCATAACGTAAGAGCAGTGCTCAGATGTCCAGTCGGGACTTCGTTGAAATAGTGTAGAGGCATGCGTTGGTCATTATTTATTGTATTGGCATGATGGTAGGAGCACCAGCCACGGACCTGGACCCCATTGAGCTAGCTGCTGTAGAAACTCAGAACACAAAGATGGTTCCTGCCCGTAAATATTAGATAAGCGAGAAATGATGGATAGAAACATGGCTGTCAGTATCATTCACATACCATATACAGCCGCAGTGCGGAGTACACGTGAGTCCCCTTTGCGAGCAGTAAAGCACAATATTAAATGAAAGTGGTTTCCTTCCACATCCAAGCTCAGCATTTAATCCCCCTTAAATAAACAGTATGGCAAAGCATGGAACCATTTATGAGAGAAGGCTGAGTGCAGGTGTCAGGCCACTGATGTTCAGGCTGCCAGCAGACATTAAGCACATTGGTGCCACCTTTGCAGATAGGTCGCCAGAGAGTGCTTGGGGACAATTAGTCAATGGCCCTGTTGTCTGCTGACTGGTGAAATAAATCAGCGATTGCGTGCACTGTTTTCAGACCGTGGTGTGTTCGTTTCGGAATGTGGTCCCATGCTCGGGATTGATTTAGAGGTCTTGTCTTTTTCTTTTGATTGGAGGAATTTTGCCTTGGTTCGGAATGTTTTCCCCCCCCCTTTAAATCATGCCTGATGAGCCTCACCCTCCACACCAGCCTGCCAATATCTCACTTTTGCCCTGCAGCCCTTTCCTCTGCATTGAAGGATATAGGTTTTGATTGGTTTCACCTGCAGACTGAAGCAGACAGTATCAAGCACTTTCAGGCCTTCCAGCAACTCTCTGGTCCATGGAAAAGGAAACCTACCACTTGCAGTCTATTGTCTATTTAAAACTATTTAATTTACAATTAACAAGACACCTCTTGCTCCTGTGAGTTAATTAAAGAGTTAGTGACTATTAAAAGGATAGAAATGCAATAAATAAGATAACCTAGCTGGTGTGTAATTAAGGAAATTTACATAAGTAATAAACATGGTATGGCCTTCTTCTAAAAAGAATACATTGAACTTGTGCTTATTTTTTAATCTCCTATTAAAACAAGTGTTCAGGCATTTAATTAGGCTAAAACAAGATAGCTGTGGCAAATTAATTGTATGTAATTTCCTTTAAGTAACTGTTGAAAGTGTAACACGCAGCATGGCTTTTGTGTGCCCTGTCAGGAAGCCGGAGTTAACCTCTGCGTCTTCCGTTAACCCTTTCGGTGCTACATCCCAGCACTGTTTTCCAATTTAAATCTACGGAACGTGCAGTCTGCCAGAGAGCCAGTTTGCTAGTTTGGGGCCTGGTCCCAAATGCTTGGCCTAAAAGCAAGTTATTTTTCCAGCTGTTGAACTGGGGCAGTTGAAAAGGGACTGATGCGTATCGATGCCATTGTAAACGATTTATTATTTAAATTAGCATGGCGCCTAGGAGCCCATGGGGCTAGGTGCTGTACAAACAGAACAAAAGGACAGTCACTGCCCTGAAGAGATTACAATCTAAATTGATGTTTGGTTGAGGTTCGGGCTTGGATATCATGAGCCAGTGGCCAGGGCACATGGGTTTATAATAAACGACATTCTTTAACAACAATGAATGGAATTTTCACTAGCCTCATCAGGTATATATTTGCAGGTCTGTGAGAAACAACATTACTGTAATAAGGCTGGTATATAAGGAATATTGATTCTGTGCCTTGTATATGTTTGGGTGAAATAAGTCCAAATATTAGTGCTTTAATAGACCCTATTGCTAAAGGACCAATTCTGTTACCTGTACTCACACTGAATAGTACCTTACTCTGCCTCTTGCACCTGTGTCATTCTGCAGTGTGGTCATTCAACATTACAGGTGGGATCTTCAGAGGTGCTCAGTGCTGGCCTAACTCTGTTCCCACTGGAAGCAATGGTCAAATTCTCAGCAACTTTAATGAGAACAGATAGGTCAATGCTCAGCACTCTTGTACATTCTGCTCTGCGTGTGTTTTAGCACCACGATTCCAGCCACCCTAAACCACATCCTTTTACTCACCGGAGGCATACAAAGGCACCACCTTCCACGTGGCACCAGTTGTATCCAAGGATCTTGTCCGGAGCATCTCGTCAATGACACAGTGAAGCAAATGTGTTAATAAAGAGCAGCTGAGACCTGGAAAGTTTTAAAGTGCATTGTTTAGGCCCTATTCCTGCCTGCATTCTGTATAATAGATTCGCTGCTGCTTCTTTTTTTTTTCCCCTCTGGGGTTTTTGCTGCTGTAAACATTTGCCTTAAAATTGGATTTCTGTTGCGTGGGAATTGATGTTTTCCCACTATTTACCAGCCTCCCGAAGTCACAGTCCTGTAGCCAGTTACATCATCCCCATCATTTCAGCAGCAGCCATGTGTACTGTCCGAGACGATTATGGCTTCAGGTGGGGAACTAGAAGCAGGAGCAGATGAACCCTTTACAATGAAAGTCTTGTTCGCGTGCAAGTGTTCCCAGTAACAGATCCACAGTAGGGCATGAGAAATGCAGGCCGCACATAACACTGAAGCAGACATTTCTCTAAACAGGATAAGCTGTAACTTTTTTTTCATGAGGTATTTAATATTACTTTAATGAGCACGCTTGAGGCAGTGGACTCCGGGCTTGTCCAGATGACCAGTTTGCCTCGTCTACCCTTGCAGGGGCATCAGGGCCGGCTCCAGGCACCAGCTGAACAAGCAGGTGCTTGGGGCGGCCACTCGGGAGAGGGGCGGCACGTCCAGCTATTCGGCGGCAATTCGGCGGAGGGTCCCTCACTCCCGCTCGGAGCGAAGGACCTCCCGCCGAATTGCCGCCGCAGATCGCGATCGCGGCTTTTTTTTTTTTTTTTTTTCTGCCTGGGGCAGCAAAAACCCTGGAGCCGGCGCTGAGGGGCATGCAGGGTACATGCCGCTACATGCCACAGTGAAAAAGTAAACTTCATCCACACTAGCGTGTATAGCTACATGCAGCAGTGACAGACACTGCCCGAGCCTTTCACTGCCGCGTGGAGCTATACACGCTAGTGTGGATGAAGCTGGCTAAAAATAGCAGTGTAGCTGGGGGAGGCACTGCTTGGGCGTGTAGGGAGCCATGTCGGGTACATACCCGAAGCTTCTGGTGTGTCTTTACTCACCTAAGCTGTGCCTCCCCATCTAAATGCTGTGTTTACCTGTGCTAGCGGGGCAGGCAGGCAGTAGCGGCACCCTAGGTGGCGGAAGGTCCCGCCCCCAAAATCCCGCCCCCAACAGCGGCGGCGGAAGGTCCCGCCCGCACATTTCTACGGCCGGCCGGGGTGCCGGCGCCCCTCAAATGCTCGTGCCCTAGGCGACCGCCGAGGTCGCCTAATGGGTTGCGCCGGCCCTGCAGGCAGGGCATGTATTCTACACTCTGCCGTAAGAGTAGACACAGCCTTAGTGTGTGGCAAGCTGGGATGGAAATCGGCACACAGTAGCGTGCTGCACACTGACTGCTCATGGAGACCCTGCTACCGCACACTAAAAGTTCCCTAGGCTGCTTTGAGCTGCACGGTTTTGACATGGGAGTAGGTCAACCCTCCCGACGCAGCTTTTAGTGCATGTATCAGGGTCCCCACAGCGTGCTAGTACTCTGCGGATTTGTTTCCCAGGTCACTGCGCACTAACTGGTGATCTAGACAAACCCTAAGACCCAGGGGACCTGCCTTCTCTTCTTGGCTTTGCTTTTGGCCAGCTGGGTGATTTGGGAAAGTTGCTTCACTTCTCAAAGCCTGTGTTTTCTGCATGTGCAAACAGGGAAGAATGCGATTTCCCTCGATAAAGTGCCGTGGATGAAAAGCACTATTTAAGAGCTCGGTCTTGTTACTGCAGTAGATCTTGTCTGACACTCATAGACCAATTTTATTTTACCACAGAAACTGAAGTGTACATCCCACTGATGTAAACTGGTGTAGCCCCATTGACTTCACTGGAACGATGCTGATTTTCAGCAGCTGAGGCTCTGGGCCTGAATGTATAGAATTCACTCTTTAAAATGGGTAAAAATCCATTCTTTCCGTCTGAGTTGGTATTACCCCTGTCTCCCCCGAGTTACAGGAATCTTGTGTTCCCAGGAGTGCCAAGCTTCCAGGATTTAACGCACGTGTTAATATTTCATAAAGCTTCCCCCCGGTGACCTCAATACATTGCCGTGAAGTGCGCAGCGCCGCATGCAGCCCGAGAACGCACTGCACACAACGGCAGCGCGCTAAGGTGCCCGGCGCTGTGGCGCTCTCCCTTTGTGGGACTCATCCTCCAGCAGCACTGTCAGTTTCCAAGGGCTGGCCGGTGAGCGGAGCTACCCAGCGACCTGTGTTGTCAAAGTGAGCGATCCGTTGAAGTCCCCATGTCGGCCTTTATGTCCATGAGTTCGGTTAAGAGCCTTGCTGCTGAGCTGGCTGGGAGATCTGGAAAGTACAGTAAGGCAAAGAGATTCAAAATAACCTGTTTGTAGCAGAAATAGATACCTCTGAAGTCAAGGCCGGTTGGGCGGTATTTGAGACGGCAGCAATCACAGTGAGCCAGGTTGAGACTGCAGACTCCCCAGTCCTCCGGTCCGGGCATGCAGGAATAAGCAGGTTGTGTGTGCCCGTGTGCTAGCCTTCTGCAACAGGTGGGCGGGGAGTTCAGGACACTCCAGCTGAAGGGACAGTTTTGAATTTAACATACAATTGTTACTATCCTTCGTCTGTCTGTGATTTCCCGCTTGCATAGACACCTCTCACTAAGAACATAAGAACGGCCGTACTAGGTCAGACCAATGGTCCATCCAGCCCAGTATCCTGTCTACCGACAGTGGCCAATGCCAGGTGCCCCAGAGGGAGTGAACCTAACAGGCAATGATCAAGTGATCTCTCTCCTGCTGTCCATCACCACCCTCTGACAAACAGAGGCTAGGGACACCATTCCTTACCCATCCTGACTAATAGCCATTAATGGACTTAACCTCCATGAATTTATCCAGTTCTCTTATTTTAAACGCTGTTATAGTCCTAGCCTTCGCAACCTCCTCAGGCAAGGAGTTCCACAAGTTGACTTTGCGCTGCGTGAAGAAGAACTTCCTTTTATTTGTTTTAAACCTGCTGCCCATTCATTTCATTTGATGGCCCCTAGCTCTCATCCAGCCGGTGCACTAAAAATAGTACTGTAGCCTCAGTAGCACTGGCAGCAGCATTTGGTGGCATGGACTAGCCATGCTGTGTACAAACCCGCCTGAATCCTGGCGCGCTGTACTCTGGAGGGTTGGCCTGTGCCACCGCTGCCCACGCTACCACGGCTCCGCTACTGCTTTTAGCGCTCTAGCTCAGTGAGCGCTAATGAAAGCACGTCAACGTGCACTGGGAATCACAGCCCCGTTCCGAGAGTAGACCTGCTTCGAGTGGGAGGCCTCCAGGACAAGGAAAACCTTGTTTGTACAGTGCCTGGCACAAAGGGCCCTTTGGGCACTACCGTAATGTCAATATTTACTACTACCCATGGTACATATATAGGCCCCATTCCTGTAGTATCTGAGCACCTCACAGTCTTTAATGTATTTATCCTCCCAATACCTCCGTGCAGTAGGGCAGTGCAATTGTCCCCATTGTCTAGATGGGTAGCTGAGGCACAGCGAGACTAAGTGACTTGCTTAAGGTCATACAAGAATTTTTGGGGAGACCTGGGAATTGAACCTGGGTCTCCCAAAATCCAGGCTAGTGCCTGAACATACTACAGTAAAACTGGGTCTGGAGAGCACTGACTGAGATTGGCAGGCAAGCGTGAGGGGATGGGGGGTTTCTAAGAAGAAACTCACTGGGAAGCCCCTCACCCTAAAGCTGGCCTTGGAAACAGCAGCAGCAGTAGAAGCTTGTAGGTGCTTGATACTTGAAGCTGACAGAGCTGGCTTTTGTGCCTTTCGTCATGTGAAATAGCACCTCACTCTATGAGGATTCCCACAGAAGCTGAGGGAATCAGAGTCCGGTTACCAGAATCTGGCCCTTCATACTTATTTGACAGTATCCTTTAAAGAGGAAAGGACAAGATGGCACCATAGTGCTTTTGTACTGTTTGAAATGACCCTTTTGGGAAGGGAGGAGGTCTTTGAGGGACAGATTTTGATCCGTTTAGGGTGCTGGGTAGCATCCTTCAAAGTAGGTCCATTGACGTTAAGGGGATATTGATGCTGATTTACACCAACTGAAGATCTGGGCATTTGTGGTCTTTTCTGGTTGCATTTGCCCCCCCCTTTCCCATTAGGCAGGTAGCCCTCAGCCAACGAAAGCGGATGGCTCTTAGCACTTTGGAGCAGGTGCTCAGTACCAGTTAGGATTGGGCGTCCCATGAAGAATATGGAATGTTTTTGTTGTTCTCTTTTCCCGTCAGTTAAGGTGCTCTTGCCACCACTCAGTGCAGAGGGATAGAGTGGAGACTTTTTGTTATGGGATTTCACATCACCGTTTGTATAATTTAGGGTTAAATACTCAAAGCATGGTGATTTAGCTGATCAAATCCTATTAACATCAGTGGGAATCCAATGGCTGACTGCCCGGTCACCACTATGAAAATCTCTCTTACAGGCCACAACCACTGTATAAATTAACTCGGTAATAAATTATGCACGTTCTTTATTAGGTCGAACTAATACAGTGCATTCCATTTGTTGTGTATAGGAAAATGAGGTAGAGGGGAAAAAAGTGACACCCCAAAGTGAAAATAATAATTGTTGCTCTCAAGGGCAGTGTAATTTGGGGAGCCAGGATTGGATACAGTAGTAAGTAGGAACTATTAGTGGCACCAAAGCAGAGGAACTAAATCAAGAGCCAATTTAAGCTGGGCTACTCTTTATGATACTCCCTGCTGTGCCTTGTTGTAAATCTACGCTCAGTTAGAAAAGGGCAGGGATGTAAACGGCTTTATTGTATAAGTTGTGGCACATGTTGGTTTGCTTTGTGGGTGTATGTAACTGGTGGGCAAGTCTCACGTGGAAAAGACATGCATTATCTAGGATAAACACATGTTCTTCTAAGCCCTTACCCACCCAAAGGGTTTACATCTGGGATATCATCTTCACTGTAAGAAGAAATTACTTCACTGCTAGTACAACCATTTGGAAGGTCTGTTATGTACAATATCTGTCTCATTTTAGCTATTTCTAAGACATCCATAGCAATCTAAGATCAGTGGGCTTTGTTGATATATATGGGACTCAGTGTTATCAGCACTTGCAATTTTATTATGAATTTTTCAAGATTTGATATTTTCTTAAAGCTCCACCTTCTGGATTCCTGTGAGAATCTCAGCTTTCATAAACAATACGTTTCTATTCCTCATGGTTATGCAGAAAAGCTTGAAAATGTGACCCGAACACATCCTAAAGGCTCAGAAACCAGACTGCACAAAAAAAATAAATCTTAAATTTTGTACTTTTAAAAAAAAAATGTTATTTTTAAGCCACTCTTATTAATTTGGGGACCTGACTCATCATCTTTGACTGCTTAAGGGTTGTCAATACGGGGACTTGACAAATCTTGTTTGTAAGCAGGGTCTGAATGAGCTCTCCCCTGACATCTAGTGATGAGCTGGGGGGAAAAGACTTCAGGACCAGACTATGTTTGCATAGCTACACCTACCCTGCCTAAGTGCACGGCATGTTGGAGCTGCTTTGCCAAAATGATCACTTTTGGCTGGTGTTGGGTTACAAATCACTTTAGTATTGAGTACAAGGGTAATGGAATGTTGTTATCCTTATTGTGTGGGTAGAGGGCAGCAGAATTATACCTGCACTAAAGGGGAAGTGGGGGGTCACCCTAAACTGAACCTCACTTACAGAGTATGGGGTACGGATGCCAAATGCTAGTGAAGGAGGTGTGTGCGTGGGTGTGTGCGTGCATGCGGTCTGCTGTAGCATCTGGTGATATGGATGCTTCCCAAAGAATCTTAGGTATTATTTGACCTTTCCATCCCTTCTCCACTGTTTTAAAGATGGAGTTGATTAGACTCAACTGAGAGTCATGGTTCTCACACTTCTAAACTTAATCCAGAGACTCTCAGGTTTTTCTGCAATTTCATACCGGAGCTCTGAGCAGTCATACTCCTCTCTTACATACAATGCAACTCCCCCACCTTTTCTGCCCTGCCTGTCCTTCCTGAACAGTTTAGATCCATCCATGACAGTACTCCAGTCATGTGAGTTATCCCACCAAGCCTCTCTTATTCCAATCACATCATAATTCCTTGACTGTGCCAGGACTTCCAGTTCTCCCTGCTTGTTTCCCAGGCTTCTGCTTCCTAAGGCTTGTGGAGCTTGGGTTGTGGGGCTAAAGAAAACCCCCTCACTGAGCTCCAGCCTGAGCAGGGGTGTCTACACTGCTATTTTTAGTGCCACAGTGCAAGCCTGAGTGTGTATCAGGCTCTGAGACTTGCTGCCGCATTGTTTTTCTTTTTTGCAGTGTAGACATATGCATGGCGGCAGGCATGCAGGGTCACGTTCCCCTCCCCCCACACCCCAGATTTGCTGCTTGGCTTGTACTGAGCATGCTCAATAACATTTGCAGAAGCTGCTTCCCCCCACTATCTGCAGGTGTGGGTTGTCTCTGCATATCCAGGGAACTACAGGCCAGTCAGCCTCACCTCAGTCCCTGGAAAAATCATGGAGCAGGTCCTCAAGGAATCAATTCTGAAGCACTTAGAGGAGAGGAAAGTGATCAGGAACAGTCAGCATGGATTCACCAAGGGCAAGTCATGCCTGACTAACCTAATTGCCTTCTATGAGGAGATAACTGGGTCTGTGGATGAGGGGAAAGCAGTGGATGTGTTATTCCTTGACTTTAGCAAAGCTTTTGATACGGTCTCCCACAGTATTCTTGCCGGCAAGTTAAAGAAGTATGGGCTGGATGAATGGACTATAAGGTGGATAGAAAGCTGGCTAGATCGTCGGGCTCAACGGGTAGTGATCAACGGCTCCATGTCTAGTTGGCAGCCGGTTTCAAGCGGAGTGCCCCAAGGGTCGGTCCTGGGGCCGGTTTTGTTCAATATCTTCATTAATGATCTGGAGGATGGCGTGGACTGCACTCTCAGCAAATTTGCAGATGACACTAAACTGGGAGGAGTGGTAGATACGCTGGAGGGTAGGGATAGGATACAGAGGGACCTAGACAAATTAGAGGATTGGGCCAAAAGAAACCTGATGAGGTTCAACAAGGACAAGTGCAGAGTCCTGCACTTAGGACGGAAGAATCCCATGCACTGTTACAGACTAGGGACCGAGTGGCTAGGCAGCAGTTCTGCAGAAAAGGACCTAGGGGTTACGGTGGACGAGAAGCTGGATATGAGTCAACAGTGTGCCCTTGTTGCCAAGAAGGCTAACGGCATTTTGGGCTGTATAAGTAGGGGCATTGCCAGCAGATCGAGGGACGTGATCGTTCCCCTCTATTCGACATTGGTGAGGCCTCACCTGGAGTACTGTGTCCAGTTTTGGGCCCCACACTACAAGAAGGATGTGGAAAAATTGGAAAGAGTCCAGCGGAGGGCAACAAAAATGATTAGGGGGCTGGAGCACATGAGTTATGAGGAGAGGCTGAGGGAACTGGGATTGTTTAGTCTGCAGAAGAGAAGAATGAGGGGGGATTTGATAGCTGCTTTCAACTACCTGAAAGGGGGTTCCAAAGAGGATGGATCTAGACTGTTCACAGTGGTACCAGATGACAGAACAAGGAGTAATGGTCTCAAGTTGCAGTGGGGGAGGTTTAGATTGGATATTAGGAAAAACTTTTTCACTAGGAGGGTGGTGAAGCACTGGAATGGGTTACCTAGGGAGGTGGTGGAATCTCCTTCCTTAGAGGTTTTTAAGGTCAGGCTTGACAAAGCCCTGGCTGGGATGATTTAGTTGGGATTAGGTCCTGCTTTGAGCAGGGGGTTGGACTAGATGACCTCCTGAGGTCCCTTCCAACCCTGATATTCTATGATTCTATGATATGCATGCCAGCTACCCCCTTCTGCTGTTCACAGCACTGAGCCTACGTTCTATTTTTACCATGCTATATGTCTCCTCCAGCTGCAATTGACACCCTCCAGTTTGAAGTGTAGACACACCTTGAGAGTCTCTGGTTGTCCCAAGGGAGAAGTGATCTGCTACCAGCACATTCCAGTACCAGATTACATTCCCCTCTGCTCAGCACTGGGGGAGCAGGGCCAAGGCTACACCCCTTCTGGGCCCTGCTCTCCCTCCATTCAGGGAAGAAAAGGGGCATAGCACCCAGAAAAGCTGGTAGGGCAGGACCCAGTCTTGCCTATAGTGTTTGTCTTATGCAGAGATTCACTGTGCTTTTATTCAGTGCCTGGAGACTGACCGTACCCCATTTTTCATTCCCCTTCCCTCCCCATCCCCACCACTAGTCATGGTATTTTTAGGTGGAACCACGTATTTAAATGTTGCCTTAATTATACAGCAGTCGGTGCTATAGTTTTAAAGGCAGGGACAGCAGACAATTTATTGCTTTAAAAAAAAAAAAATCTCCTCCAAGAAATGAAGCCATTCTTTGCATGTCGGAAGGCAGTGTGTGCCTTTTCACCTGCCACAAATGTCATCCGTTGTGCGTTGCTCCTAAGCAAGTGAACATCTGCAAAAGGGAAATTTGCACATTCATGAGTTATGCGCGAGCTTCCTCGTGAAATGTTGGGGCCGAGTGGCTCTGCTTCTGTAAAGGCTGCAACCAGCTTAATGTCCTTGTCATGGAAGGATCTGAAATTGCAATTGAAAATTATTTCTTTCCCATGAAACTATTACCATAGATTTGTTAATAGAAATTTCAGGGAGCAGAACGGCCCACAGGGTAGAAAGTAGATATTTCCTTTTGGAGTATATGTAACAATAAACCATGCCCAGGACCTAATTTAATTCCTCTGTCACTGTGAGCTGTAACCAAAAGATTACCAAACAAGTGCTTTATTGCTGTGTTCATACTAATGTCACTGAGTTTACAATGCAATCAGGGGCCAATGTGCCTCTAAAATTACATGGGCACTTAACAGACTGAAATCACTAAACCTGCTAGGTTTATTTAATGCAACAACAGTCAATTTCTCATAAATGTGGCTCTTTTCTTAGATGTGGAAGATATTTAGATGCTTCCCAGAGATCTAATGAAAGATGACAGATTAATTAAATATTGGAGATGGGCCAGCTATGGGACACTGTGCCCCGGCAGGTGCCCCGGTCCCCAAGTGCTATAGTTTGTTTGTTCAGATGGTTGCAAACTAATTAGGCTCAACCGGAGTTATTTGGTATTACGAATTACTTGGATAATTTGCTCTGAATTATTTAGGCAAACTCAAGCACAGAAAATGCTTGGGCGAGGCTAGAAGGAAGGAAACCCCTCTTCTGTTACACAGGAATTGCCATACTGGTCCATGGTGTCCTGTCTCCGACAGTGGCCACGACCGGATAGGAAGGTGGTAGAACCCCACAGCAAGCAGATGTGGGATAATCTGCCCCCCCCCCCCATATTAGATTGGTTTATGCATAGAGATTTTATATCCCTTCCAGGATTGCGGTTGTCATTAATGGATATTCTGATTTTCCATAAAAACATCCAGTGCGTCTGAATCTTGTTAACTTCTTGACCTCAATGACATCCTGAGGCAATGAGTTCCAAAATCTAATGACATGTTGAGGGAAGAAGTATTTCCCTTTCTCACTTGTGAATGGGCCACCTCTCCATTTAATTAAATGTCCCCTTGTGTTTGCGTTAGGAGACGGGCAGTGGAAGCTAACCAAACCATCACCACCATGCGCAGCAGCTCTGTCTCCTGGTCTCTCTGTGTCATTTAGAGCCCCATTGTGGCCTGCTTTACTCCCCTGCAGAGGCTACTGATATTGCAGAACACAGCACAAGGAGGGTGGGGAGCAGCCTTCATGGGGCTGCTGCTCCTCATCGTGCACAGGGGACATGGAGCAGAGGGGCAGAGCTGGCATGAAGTAATCTGAGCCACATTACGGGGCTACTGCAGATCAATTCCCAGCTGGAGCAGAGAGAGAACCAGGCCCCGGTGCCTCTCTCCAAGAAAAATCTTTCACTCACGGCAAGGCCACCTATCTGAGAATACCGGTGTAGTTTTACGGTACAACACAATTGCGTTTGTCTTAGTGGAGAGGTCCAGTGGATTCCTGGCTGGATTTCTGCGCAGCTGTGTGACCTTGGCCAAGTCTCTGTGCCTCCCCCTTTGTCTACTTAGACTGCAAGGTCTTTGGGGCAGGGACTGTCTCTCGTTATGTGTCCGTACAGAGCCTAGCACAACTGGGGTCCTGATTTTGGTCGGGGTTTCTAGATGCTGCTGTAGTAGAAATAGTAATAAAAATGGGCTTTTTCAGCACAGACATTATTTCAGCACATTGCAGATTACCACAGCCTTGTCAGCAGCATCTCACACGCCTTTGCTTTTCCTCTCTCCTGTGTCTTATAGAAATCTCAGCTCCATAGTCTACTTAGGCTACTATCTGGGGAAAAGCTCAATTTTGAAAGTGTAGCAAAGACCAAGAGGGAATTACAAAAGGGAAATATACTTAGATCCCTTACTATGGGCGTAGCCCCCAAAATCCCTGCAGATTCTGTAGTGAAATACCTGCTGGAGCAGTGCAATGTTCCTGTAACTTCTCAGATGCTACCGGAAAGCTATCCAGCACCCAGTGACAACAGCAAATGGCAACCCAACAAAAGCAGACTTCGTTTCTTAACAGCCAGGGCCTATTTCCCATTTATCTTCCACTAAACACCCTTTATGGTTTAGTGCAAAAGCTGTTGTGGAGGTAACCAGAAGGAAATGCTTTACAACAGGTGTTACACAGCATCAGGTTTGGAATAAACACATCCTGCCTGTGTATGCCAGTGCTGATTTCAGCCCTGTGTCATAGGCTGAACAATATGGTAACACCTATGCTTGGCTAATTCCAACCAAAACAGCCTCTTACACAACCTAACTCATGGTTAAGGATCCGGCCTGGGTCTTGGGATTTCCGGCTTTCATTCCTGGCTGTGCCACAGGTTTCCTGGAGGACCTCGGACAAGTCTCTTTGGTTGGGGCTTTAGAAGGAACCTAAAAGGAGTGAAGTACCCAAATGGGCTCAGTGGAAAACCCCAGCCTTAACTTCTCTGGGCCTCAGTTCCCCATCTTTGAAACGGGGATGATAATGTTTTCTTTGTCTATTTAGATCAAAAGCTCTTCAGAGAAGGGACTGCCTCTTATTCCATCTGTATCCAGCACCTGGCACAATGGGGCTTGATTGTGGTTTGGTCTTCTAGGTGCTATGGGGGGATAGCTCAGTGGTTTGAGCATTGGCCTGCTAAACCCAGGGTTGTGAGTTCAATCCTTGAGGGGGCCACTTAGGGATCTGGGACACAAATCAGTACTTGGTCCTGCTAGTGAAGGCAGGGGGCTGGACTCCATGACTTTTCAGGGTCCCTTCCAGTTCTATGAGATAGGTATATCTCCATATATTATATCAATATTAAGATTCTGACTTAGATTAGGGGAAAGAGGACATAAGATAACAAAGTACTTGGTCTCTCCTTGCAATGATACAGCTGCTATGAAAGAGGACCAGCCAATTCAAGTACAAGTGATACTGATGTGTGCCACTTAAGAAGCATCTTTAATATCCAGATGCTAATGACTTAAATTCTGTTGTGTTTTCAGCACCACAGTTACGAAAACCATTGATGTTAGCTCACGGCTCTACTTTTATCTATAGTTCTGTTCCCCGCCCCCACCCCTCTATCTATATGGAGGTGCCAAATGTTAATGAAATAAACCTTCCGATCCAAGTCGCAGTCTGACTGGCAGTTTTAGGGTGTCATTTTGGTAACTTACTAACAATAACACTTAAAGCCAGATTTTCAAACAAGCTCATCTCCCTTTCAGACAGTTATTGAAGCTAGGGTGACTGGATAGCAAGTATGAACAATTGGGACACCTTTTTTTTTGGGGGGGGGGTATAGTTGCTTATATAAGACAAAGCCCCTGATATTGGGATGTTGGTCACCCTAACTCAAGGTGTTTGCAGACCACCTGAGTGATATTTGCTTAATGCCCCTAACTTATGCAGCTGTGCTATTTATTTACTCTTTCCTTTCTCCCGTGTGTTGGTTCCCATGTGAGTGTTTTTGGTAACAGAGTCAAGTCCCACATACTCTGCTTCTGAAATCTGCTTTATGGATCTATTCTTCTGCCCATTCCAAATCCATTGCCCAGAACATGTGCACCCCGGGTTAGTTACACAAACCAAAATGGATGACATTAATTTGGGGAAGAGGCTGATTGGGGGAAGAAAGGCAAATTAGGAAAGAGAAGAAAAGAGAACAATGTTTCCTCAAGCTGCTAAGTTTATTTAGTGGCTGCATATCAATTATGTGTTTGAACAGGTTTCATTACAGAAAGTGCAAAGCCCCTGAGCATGTTTTAATATATGCTAATCCTTCCTTAGGCAGGAAATGGAAAAGGCTCGTTTACAGTTTAATTTCTAATCCATGTGGGTTGACAAGCTCCAAGCAGGGACATAAATAGAAAATCTGAAGTGACAAGGAGCACTCACTTACAATAAACGGGCTGGGTTGTTCCCCCCCCCACCCCCCCCCACTGTCTATGGTCATATGCCAAAAGTACTACCTGGATTCAGCTTGTCACCTTAAAATGTAGAGTAAGAACCACAGTTAAACTGCTCTTCTTTTTACGGCTGTCATACGGACAAGAGATTATAACTCAGCAACAAGATTAACGGCAAAGGAATATGCAAAACAGTAAATGGGTGGTCAGCCTCTTTCTTGCTGTGCTGAGCACCCAGGGATGTATCTAGACTAGTTTGTCTAGATATCAGTCTGTTTAAATATGGGCCCCATTACAAACGCATATAAATTGGAATTGGAACATGATGTCCTTTGTGTCCTGGTTTGGCATCAGTAAATTAAGTTCAAGATTTTCAAAACCAGCAGTTTAAAGTTTGGCTTCTAAGTCCCTATTTAGGAACTTACAGGGGAGACTTTCAGATGTGCCTATGGGATTTAGGAACATGTCCCCATGTAAATCAGTGGGACTTGTGCTTTTTTGGGGACTCAAGTTAATGGCAGCTGCTGGGTGTTCAACTTTTGAAAATCAGCTCATTTACTTATGGGGAAGTTTTGAAAAGAACCTAACTGGGAGCTCAGCAATTTTGAAACTCGGATAACTTATTTATAGGCTTGGAAGGATTAGATTTTTATTAGTAAATGTTTGTAAACATCAATTTCACCACACACACACACACACACACACACCAATTAAAATATTTCCATTGATAATCATCAAAATTCACAGATAGGCACAGAAAGAAAAATGCTGCTTGAGAACTTATGAGAATTCGATATAAGGATATTTACTTTCTATATTTTGACATGTGATGCTGACAATTTGTGTTTTAACAGTTGTAAAGCTGTTTGAATCTTAATGTTTGCGGTCACTAAATTGTCTGTTCCCCCCGACCACCACCATTTTGACTCTCCCATAATTTCCTGCAACTGTGAAAATATAAATAAATAAAAATAGGAAAAAATGGCTAAAACCCATAATTTTTCACAATTGTGAAAATATAAATTGATTAAAATAGAGAAAAAATGCTTAAAATTAAACATCCGTATTATCTGTTCAATTTACATTAAAAAAATCTAATTCTGCCAAGCCTTCTTATTTAGGAGTCTAAACAAGGACTTAGGAGCTTAACTTTCTGCTCCTATTTTTGAAAACGTTGGCCCAAGAGTTGCTTCTTTTCTGAGATGCAGAGATTAGGATGGTGGTAACTGACAACTGGGGGAATTCTTGATTTCTGCCCCAGATTTAGGGCTTGAGCCCACGCTGCTAGGATCAATGGAGGTTCTTTCCATCAACTGGAATGGGAGCAGGTTCAAATCCCTGGTGCATTCCAAGGAGAAATAACTGGATCTGGAATCCGTAACTTGAACTGATTATTCTTTACGTGATGCTCATTTCCTCTCATTAAAGTTCAAATTTACAGTAGAATTTGTTTATATTAAGAAAAAGGGATCTGAGCGTGCTAATCAGAAAGGAAAAGGTTACAAAGCTGTGGCTGCAGGTTCTACTCAATACAAGGGATACTTCTTAAGGACAATAATGATTTTCATGTATTGCCTCAGAGTTTCACAGTAATTTACACATACTCAACCAATGACTCCTCCACACCCGCCTGTGAGATATATCAGTGCAACTCACCACTGTTGTACAGATGGGGAAACTAAGGCACAGAGGAGTGGAGTATCATATCCCCATCAGTGCACGGAGCTGGAGCTGAGCCTGGGGACTCATGGCATATACACCCCTTTGCTTCCCAGCCCCCATTGACACTCCTCCATGGGGACATTGCAGGGTTTTATCCTGGAACAGCTTCAAGGAGGTGGGGGAGTCAGCTAGGCTGCTCCAGATTCCCCTCCTAAAATTGCTTTGGGAACAAGCAGAAATTAGTACACAGGGAGGCTGTAATCTCTTACACTGGCTTGCCTTTGTGTGTAGTGGAGATCCTCCTTCGGGGCATGCGCTAGTACAGGAGGACCCAGGAAGCAGCATTTTGGTTGGACTTAGAGCAGAGTCAACGTGCCATCTAATGCAGATGCTCCTTTGCCTTCTGCAGACCCCCTGAGATCCACATGGATCCGGTGGGATCAATAGATTAATGGGACAGAACCACAGCTGAGCAAACTCTCCCCCTTGATGGAAGAATTCGTAAGGAACTCCACGGATCTGATTGGTGAACCTGGCTGAGTTCAGTGAAGTCCTGGAGGCATAAAACTGTGCCCAGGAGCTTCAACTCATGCTCCTTCCTCTTCCCTACTCAGGCTAGCAGCACAAAGGGGCCCTGAGTGCCTTGAGTCACTGTTGTCAGAGGTAACGAACCCCATTTCGATTCTCACTTAACTGGATCTGCTGCTCCTGTGTGGTGTTAGGCATGTTGCTATTACTAGGTTGCCAGAGGGAGGGCACTCAGACTAGTCTTCATTAGCATTTGTTAAGTTATTAAAAAAAAACCTCTCTAATTAAATCTCTACTTGTGTAAGAACAAATACCAGTCTAGGAGACCTGAGACTGGAAGTGGAAATGTTGATCAATCGGCTGGCCGGGTGGCTTTGCTGATGTAACACATAATGGGCCGTATCCCTCTGCAGACCCTAAACTGGGGACTTGGCTATTGACTAACTGGGAGCTGAACTTTTTGAAAAACCAGGTCCGCTTGTAGGTGCTGATCACTTGTGAAAATCTGGCCCTGCTCTGTGTTCGATGGTCTATTTGCAGGGGTAGTCAGTTGGTGGAGCGGGGCCCAAATCTGGACCACCAGACGCTTTTGAACGAACCACAACATCTTTTTATTTACTTTATTTATTATTGTTATTGCCATATGAAAAATGTCTCTCTGGAGTCTGGACCTAGACGCTACCTTGACCAAGAAATTTGGACCTTGACACAAAATAATGGACTACCCCTGGTCTATAGAAAATGGCAGGTTACTTCTTCAGCAAAAAGAGAAGATGGTTCTCCTGTGCTAGGACTGTGAAGAGGCTCGAGTAAGCGTGGAGGCAGCGAATTTTCAGTGATGTCTCCTTGGCCCTGAAATTAACCCCCCACACCCTCCCCTTTCAGGGAATGTTGCACTGGTCATCTGTTTTCCCAGGGATTCCCTGGTGGAATAGGGAGGACGGTTGAATGGACAGGGTGAGTTGTACTTTGTGGATGGGGGGGAGGAGATAATTGTAGCCATTTATACATTTTCTATTTGCATGGTGTTGTAAATAAATATTGTAATGCACCTGCAGGGATGGGCAGGTGTATTTTAAACCCAAAGAACTAAATGTAGACTGTGAATGAGAAAAAAGTGACGATGTTAAACAAAGCACGTGACGTGAAGCATTTGTCAGCTCTCTGGGCCTGACTCTTCTGGGCCTTGCACCTTGAGCAGTCATGCCCACCTGTGCGAGGTACATATAACACAGCACAATCTAAGTGGGTTGCATTTTTACCTCGACTTTGCCCTGGTGCAAGCGACTGCGCCGGGTGCCCAACAGTGGAGAATCATGACCTCTCTATACAAAATAAACCAGTTCAACTATTGAAGTAAACGGCTAGAGAGGGTGGTCTGGTGGCTCAGGCCAGGCACCGGCGCTCAGGCGAGCTGCATTCTGTTCCTAGCACAACCGCCGCCCCTCCCGTTGGCCAGCGTCTTCACTTGGGGTGGGTGAGGGGGAAGTGTCGTAACTTGAGGTAAAATCCCAGTGAAGACAAAGCACTTCATCACTTTCACATGGGTTAGCAGGTAAGGCTAAGGACTGGGGGATCCTAGTCTTTAACATGACCTGCTAGCTCATATGACAACTACAACCTGCCTTGGCTTCCCTAGGAACTTACACCCAGTTAGGAAACTCAAGTTAAAATCCATGAGTTAAGAACCCATCTCTTTTCCTAGTGAAAGTACAACCTCTGTACCGCTGGCTGAGTCACTGCCTCCCTCTGTGCCTGGTAGGGGTGTGTGCAATGGGGCAGGGTTTGTGTATCCAGCACCTAACATACTAGGGCCCTGCTCTCTCCGTGCTGTCGTACTATGAATAGCGGATGAGAGGAATGCCTCCTTTGTAAGTAGTCATTGAAAATACAGCGTTCTAACACGCGCTGTCTGCAGTTCTGCTGGCTATGCTGTGCTGTGCTGTGCTGGGGGATTTGTGGAGTTCTGTTGGTTTGTTAGAGCTGGCTGGATACCTCATAGGTACCACGGAAAATAGCTGGTGACCTGGGACTCCAAAAATACACGTGTAAAGTAATTACCCCCAAATTACGGTGGTGCTTGCACTATATTCAACACCCTTGCCGCAGCGTGAATGCGAAAAGGGAAGGGGGGAGGGGGAAGCAATGTAAAGCGTGAAGATTAAAGGAGTACAACAATCAGAAGAGCAGGTTTAAGTCTGGTTGCAGACGTTTTTCCCCTTGGTGTCTGCCTTCCTCTCTCTAATGCATTTCCTTCTTCCCTAAAGACAAGCAACTGGCATACAGCACATGCTGCTAATGGATCAGCAGAGGCACCGTACAGCTGTATCCCTCTGACACTGCAGGAGGCAGTCACATGATTGCAGAGATCACCCAGAGCTATTAAAAAGAGAGAAACAGGCAGGCACATGTTCCAGACTGGCTCTGATTTTCCTCCTCCCCAACAGGATCCATAGTTTAGCCACAGGTATGATTTTCCCTCCCTCCCCCCACATCTTGATTATGATTCACTGTCATATTTCCCTAACCTTCTCCAAATGTGTGGCAGATTGTCTGAGTAGCGATTAGATGGGCCCAGGTGGCACAATTCTCCACTCCTCGCTGGCTGTACAACAGCTTTCAGTCAGTTGATTTGGTGGAGGGAGAAGGGGAAGTGAAACACGATCTGGATTTTAACTCGCTACTACGATTAGATTTCTGAGACAGAGCTAACACTGTGCTGTTTGTCAGAGGGTCTCCTTTTCATGCTACCTACCTAGCTCCCATATAGTGCTTTTCATCCATAGTTATCAAAGTATTTTACAGAAGAGGTCTGTATCATTATCTCTGTTAAACATGGGGAAACTGAGGCACGGGGAGGGGAAGTGATTTGCCTTAGACACCCAGTATACCAGTGTCAGAGCTGGGACTTGAACGTAGGTCTTCTGAGTCCAACCCCAGGGCATTAGTCACTAGGCATCACTACCTTCCCTAATGGGTGCTACTGCACCAACACCACAAAGTGCAACAGCAGCTGAAACAGTGGCACTGTGGGGGCTGCTTCTCTAACTTATGCGTGTTTGAAACTGTTGCCAGCGCAACACAAGTCTAGTGCTATTTGGTGTGTTTGTCAAAGCCTCAGCCCCTGGAGTCATGTGAGTGTGTGTGAGACTCAGCTTTCATGTACAAAAAAAAAAATATTCTAGCCCCCATGACTGCAGAGAGAAGCTTGAAAATGTGACCCCTAAAGGCTCAAAAACCAGATGGCACATTAAAAAAACCCCCCAAGATTTATTACATCTTAAATCGCGTTATTTGTAAGCCTGTCTCATGACGCTTGGAAAGACCAAAACCTTTGCCAACGTAGTGAGAAAATGCTTACAGAAATAGAACGCAGCAGCTCTTGCTAACGTCAGTTGACATAGACATTCTCCTCTCTCTTGTTTTGTTCCTGGCTCTGTCTTAATCTCCCCCATTTTACTGATCTGGTTTCTTTTTAAACCAGCTCCTGTTTCCAAAACCAGAGGCCTAAGGTGAAGCTGCGAAGGCCGGTTTTAGGCTCCTAAGAGGAAGCCGGTAAGCCAGTACTGCAGGGTAGGCTGTTTGAGCCGTTGTGTAAGCCATCTCCCGTATCACGCCGTTGCAGCACACCCTGGCTGTGTGGCTGTGACTGCCCCTGAAAGGAAGTAAACGAAGCAGGTGTCTCATAACCCAGCAAGTCCTATGCAAATCCCCCAAGTCCTTGGGTAAGTCAATGTCCGCCTGCAGACTGCAGCCTGGGCAAGCGCCTTGTCTCAGCGGGGCGACCTGGCCTGTGCTTTGGGCCTCTCTCTCTTTCTGGTAGGACGCCGAGGCTCAGCTGACCAGCACGACACATGTGGGCAGCCATGTTCCCTCTGGCCCAGGGCTGGCGAGTAAACCGCTATAGGCTAGGACACCCGCGCCCAGGGCCGGTGCAAGGAAGTTTCGCGCCCTAGGCGAAACTTCCACCTTGCGCCCCCCCCCCCAGCTAACCCCACCCGCCACCCCCCCATCCGGGGAGACCCCCGCTCTGCAGCTACCCCCGCCCGGGGAGCCCCCCCCCCCGCGGCAGCTAACCCCGCCCGGGGAGCCTCCCCCCCCCCGCGGCAGCTAACCCTGCCCGTCACCCCCCCACCCGGGGAGCCTCCCCCCGCGGCAGCTAACCCCGCCCGCCACCCCCCCACCCGGGGAGCCCCCCTCTCTGTAGCTAACCCTGCCCGGGGAGCCCGCCCCAGCTCACCTTCGCTCCGCCTCCTCCGCTGAGCACGCCGGCGCTGCTGTAATTCTCCTCCCCTCCCAGGCTTGCGGCGCCGATTGGAGGAGAATTACAGCGGGGGCTGTGTGCTCAGCGGAGGAGGCGGAGCGAAGGTGATCTGGGGCAGGGAGCGGTTCCCCTGTGCACCCTCCCCCCATTACTGTGGACGGCCCTCCCCGCGCCCCCCCGCCAGGAGCGTCAGCGCATTTCGGGGGAGGGACCTTCCCCCGAAATGCGCTGACGACCGGGGCGCCGGCACCCCCAAATCTTAGTGCCCTAGGCAACCGCTAGGTCGCCTAATAGGTTGCGCTGTCCCTGCCCGCTTCAGGTCCTCTGCTACCTGCTGCTGACACGGGGTCCACCTCGCGGGCTCATTTACATAACCCTGCCTTTACCTGGGGTGACTCCGCCTTCATTTGTATATTATGCCCGGCCATCTGTACAGGCCTATACGATTCCCTCTGACTGTACGGGGTGGCAGGTCAGGGTCCTTGCTATTGTCACTGCAGAGCTTCTGCTCCTGCATAACCTCAGGGCCCAGGGTAGGGGGGCTAAATTTGGCCAAAGTAGGTAACCTGATTTTCAAAAATGCTGCGTACCCAGAATCTTCAGCAGCAGCAGCTAGCCTGGTGCCGTGTGCTTTTGAAAATCTCCACCCTTCGTCTCATGAGCCTGATTTTTTCACTTGTTTTCTCTATGATTTCATTCTGTGAGTGCTATTTACATTTTATTGTCTCACTTTCTGTATCTCATCTCCCCACCTCTTCTTTTTCTGTCTTGCATCTGCTTTGAATCCCTGCATTGTCTCTCCTCTGCACTCCTTCTGCTTGTGTAGCCCACTGGTCAGCATGTTACCAGCTCCCTCTGGGCCTGATCTGCAGAGGACGTGAGGCTGTTACGGTCCCCATGCCACCCCGAGCCTGGTTCTTTAGCTCAAGTGCTGGAGATTCAGGCTGAGTTCTAGTTCATTCCCAGCAGCGTTGGCCGTTACAATTGCATTCACCTACAATTCTTGCTCTCCCTTCTCCTTCTTGAGCTCCAGACCTTATGCATGCCCCAAAGACCCATTTTTCTAACCCAGTCCAAAATCCTGAGGTTGGTCTTGTGTGATAACGGTGGACAGGAATCACTGATACTTGCTGAGGGGTCAGAGGGTAAAATCTGTTTTGCAGCTCTGGCTGAAATGCTCAGGCCAGCTCTGCTCATTGCTAAATAACAACAACCATTCATTATAACATGTGACAAAATAAATCAATGACCTGGGCCTCATGGTTGCTGGGCGAATGTGACTGTTTCATGTAAAGAAGACTTTTACATTCTTGCATTTTGTGGCATTGAAGCCTAAAGCCAAACCACCAAATCCTCAGCTGGTGTTAATCAAAGTAGCTCCCTTGAGGTCACTCTAGGCTTGGTGAGGATCTGGCCCAAGACCCTCTAGGATTCATTTGTATATTTGTGAGCCAGAATTCTAAGAGACGGGGATAACAGGGGAGACTTTCAAAGGCACGAAGGGCCAATTTCCCCTGACTTTCAAAGGGAGTTATTCATCTAACTGCCATTTGTCCTTTGTAATTGGATGAAATTTAATGGCCTGTCTTGTGCAGGAGATCAGACTAGCTGATATAATGGTCCCTTCTGCCCTTAAACTCTACGAATCTATGAAAATCTCCCTGTAAGAGAGCTACAAAGCAACCCTCCCCAAAACACTTATAATGCCAGTTCTTGTAGTCCAGATTTTTAAGTAGTCTGTTTATCTATTTAGCAAGGGGAGGAGGAAGCAGGTCATATTTGGAAATCATTGTGATCTTATGAAGAGGATAACGTAACCAGATGAAAAAAGTCTGTCTGCTGTATCATCCCAGAGACCACCCACACCGTTACTGAGCTGGCAAATGGAAATATTTCAGCAAGTGACACCACAAAAGGAGATGGGTCCAAACGACAGTCCAGGATCTGAACATCTCTGAGCCTGGCATTAGTCCCTGTGACGGGTTGGATCACAGAAACCCACTTGGGAGCTGCCAGACTGATGTGCAAAGGCTACTTCTGTTTCTATTCTCCCTGCTAGCTCAGTGGACTTCTGCTCCCTGTCTTGGTGAAGCCAGACACACCCGTCTGCTCCAGCACAGACTCAGGGTCCGAATAACCTGCCCCCAAAGCTGCAGGTTTACCTGAAAACAGCTCACAGAAGTCTGCTTGCCCTTAGCACTCAGATGCCCAATTCCCAATGGGGTCTAAACCCAAATAAATCCGTTTTACCCTGTATAAAGCTCATACAGGGTAAACTCATAAATTGTTCGCCCTCTATAACACTGATAGAGAGATATGCACAGCTGTTTGCTCCCCCAGGTATTAATACATACTCTGAGTTAAGTAATAAGTAGAAAGTGGTTTTATTAAATACAGATAGTAGGATTTAAGTGATTCCAAGTAGTAACAGACAGAACAAAGTAAGTTACCAAGCAAAATAAAATAAAATACGCAAATCTATCTCTAATCAAACACTGAATACAGATAATCTCACCCTCAGAGATGCTTCAGTACGTTTCTTCTCAGACTGGACACCTTCCAGGCCTGGGCACAATTCTTTCCCCTGGTACAGCTCTTGTTTCAGCTCAGGTGATAGCTAGGGGATTCTTCATGATGGCTCCTCTCCCTCTCTGTTCTCTCCCACCCCTTTATATATCTTTTGCATAAGGCGGGAATCCTTTGTCCCTCTGGGTTCCCCCACCCCTCACTGGAAAAGCACCAGGTTAAAGATGGATTCCAGTTCAGGTGACATGATCACATGTCACTGCAAGGCTGCATTACTCACTTGCCAGCACACACATATACAGGAAGACTCACAGGTAAATACAGCCATCTGCAGACAATGGCTCTGGTTAATGGGAGTCATCAAGATTCCAAACCACCATCAATGGCCCACACTTTGCATAATTACAATAGGCCCTCAGGGTTATATTTCATATTTCTAATTTCAGATACAAGAGTGATACATTTATACAAATAGGATGATCACTCTCAGTAGATTATAAGCTTTGTGATGATACCTTTTGCATGAAGCATATTCCAGTTACATTATACTCACTTATTATCATGTTTTTATAAAACTATTCCAGTTACATTATATTCACTTATGTTTTTACAAAATCATATAGACTGCACAACGTCACAGTCCTGATATGGATTCAGAGTTTTCAGTCTGAGCCCTTCCCTAATTGCCACCAATTGCGCTGTCTCATCATAGCGACTCTAGGTTAGGAACAAGCATCAACCTCAGTAGACAAATTCTTCAGGAACAAAGGCCATGATTTTAAAAAATCAGTATCTAAAGTTACTCCTTGATCCTTCCTTAAGCATTTAAATAAATGGCCTGATTTTCAAATCTTCTAACAACCCAGCAGCTCCCACTGAAGTAAAGGGGAGCTGCTGGGTGTCAATACTTGTGAAAGTCAGACCACTTATGTAGGATCTTGAATATAAATTTATGAGGAAAACTGGTCAACAACTTCCCACCAAACATTTTTTCAACAAAATATGTTTTTTGATTAATCAACTTTTTGCAGGGGGAAAAAATCTGGGTTTTATGAAGGAAAAAAAAAGGATTTTCATCCAAAAACTGTTTTTTCATTTTTCAGGGGAAAAAAAATCAGTTTTCAGTTACCCAAAACATGAAGAATTTCAAAGAAAAAAAATTTGATGAATTTTTTTCTTTAAAGTTTTATTAGGGATGGGGAGGGATTAATTTCCTGAACAACTCTACTTATAAGCCTAATTTTAGATCCTTATTTTTTAATATCTTGGCCAAAGTTCTTGTAGCTATGTTGATGTCACTTATCAATAATTAAACAAAACCGGGGAAGAAAAACAGAAAAAATATCTGATAGAGAAATTGAACGTTCTCAGGCTAAACAGAAGGTTTTTTCAGAGTTTTCCAGGAGGTATCAGCAGTTCTTTAAACTTGTGCTGTAAGCGATAGAATTTCTTATACAATTCCCCTCTGTAAACTAAAATTTAAAAAAGGATAAAATGCTAACTACACGCCCCAAAAAACGTTTTAAAAGGCATTTTAGTTGTGGTTATTAGTTGTCAGCAAACAGTGAATTATTTGGCCAATAATGTACATATTTAGATGAATAAATAGCTACACAAACATTCCACCTAGTGGTCCTCCATTGTGGTACTGACCTGACAATGCTGTAAGCCCGAACTGTTTCTTATCCTGAGACCTAAGAGGGCAGTGCCCTACATAATATATCAGTGAGCCAGCCAGTCCCACTGCCCAAAGGCAAGTGCTGTAGCTAATAATTACAGCCAACCCCCTGCAATTTAGCAGATGAAGGAAAAATCTGCATTTTCTATCCCCAGCTCTGACCCATAATTGGCAAACTGGGTCAGGAGAGAGGTTTCGCACATGTTACTCTAAGCAACGAACACCCGTCTAACCCCCACACACACGGGTGCACACAGACTCACAACCCAGCGTGCGATTTAAAGCTGTAATTCCATCCCTGCTCACCTGCAGTCTGTAATAATGCCGAAAAGATTCCCGTTCCCACTAAAACACAGTGGAAATACCCTTTTTTAACTCACCCCCAACTGAATCATTTGCCGCATGAATGAATATTCATGGTAGTGTCATTCAAGGACCTAACAAACCAGGATTGTGGCAAAGACGTACAGAAATGAGCAGTTGTCATAATTTTGTATTTATTCTTCCCAGAGCGGTTGCACATAAGGACCACAAACAAGCATCAGGACCTCCCTCCCCCACACCAGACACACACTCCCTGCCCCAGCAAGCTTACAATGTAGGAGACAACTCAAAATCGAAAAGGACCGATGCTAGTTTTTGCTCAGGAATTTATCTAAAGGAAGAGCAAGAACACAGAATGAATGCCTGCAGCGATGTAAAGATTTCCTGGAACAAATAGTTAGGGGGCTGTGCCTTCAAGAGGAGCGGGTGTGTGTGTGTGTGTGTGTGTGTGTGTGGTGGGTTTAAGCCACTATTGCACCGCTCCTCAATTCTTGCATAAAATGAGGGCAGCCAGGTGCTTCTAACCTATGGCCGCCCACACAGCCATCCTGGGTTGTCTTTGGGCCGCGGCAGGCGGGCGCGGCCAAGAACCGACAGAGCAGCCTGTGCTGCAGGGACTCGTTACTCCTGGCCTGCCCCCTGCAGGCGGGGTTGTGGTGAGGCCCATGTAGGGCAGTCTACGGCCATCCTAGGCCTGTGCGGAGGGAATTCTCCCTGCCGTTTGCATGCTATTGACAGTCTCTTTGCACCCCCACAGAGGCCTGCAGCAGCGAAGAGAATCTCACCCATTTTTATCCAGACTTTGCTAATGAATTCTGGAAGCTTAATCAATCAGTGCTCCCTGCCCACCCCTGGACATATGCCCACCTCTTTGGCTGGGGGGGGGGGACCTCTCCGCACTGCACTGATTTATAACAAGCTCTGAGGATGGGTTTCTCCGTCTTTCTAGAGAATTCCCTGGCTTGTTTGCCTTCACTGGAGCAGCATCCGCTTACATCTGCTTGACTGCCGTATCTCAGCTCCCAGGCTCCAATTGCGGCTGCGTGCTGCAAACCCTTGATCTGTGCTTAATGTGGTCCCCCTGAAACCTGGCCCCATGCCCACTAGGGACTGCATTTCAAGGCATATCCCTATTAGCTTATTTTGATGTTTTTATCTTTCCGTGATTGGGAACCATTCTCTACAGCCAAAACAGACACGTCTCTGCAGGCGCCGAGTGAATTTTTAGCTGTCCTCTGAGGAGGAAGCTTCAATAAAACATTAGACCACTACCAAAGCTGCCTGGCTTGAGTGATGTAACATCTCATGCGGTTCGTGCATTTCTCTGTACGTTTACACTCGCGTGAACATTAGCTTGGCCGCCCTGTATTGCTTTAAGTGAAGGCTTGCACGCAAACATGGCCGCCCCGAAAGTTACCTCAGGCTAAAGCACTTCCATCATCGACCAAATGAAGCATTACACTAGGTCTCTGGTGGGCAACTCGGCCTGTGATTGGGCTGTGGCTCATGTTTTATTCATAGTGTGAGATTGTCCTTTTTATCTCCAGCCTCCCGCAGCAGGTGAGCTTGTCATATTCGCTAAGGGAGAACCCGAGTAGATTGCCAGGCACTTGCGCGGATTGTTTCCACCGTCCCGAATTTCTGTTGAGAGGCACGCAATATAAACAAAGTTTTGCTTAACTGCTGGAACATTTGTCAACGATTTGAGACACGCAAACCTCCACTTTGGCGCTAGGAAAACATTGCAGAGGTTTTTTTCCCCCCCGTCCGTTAACCCTGTGAGTGCTGACCGTAATTTCCTTCAGCGATAAAATAAACGAAAACCACAGGCTCGCTGTACAATGTAACTGGCTGAGAGCAGATTCGCAGAGAGAATTCCTTTCCCCTTGGAGCAAGAAGGAGAGGGAGGTGGGGTGGGCTGGAAGGCTGCCTGTCCCCTACCCCAGTTTACCCACCCCCCTTCCAAAAGCTGAAATAACTAAAAGCTCCGTAGTCAATACTGGAGTGGAGAGAAATTAATCAAATTAAGTCAGTTTATTTGTATGTTCATATTGAAGTCTCCTGGGATTCTTCTATTCACTGGGCCAATTCTTCCATCTTAGTCCCTTTAGTATGGACTAGGAAATCCCTTGCTGGAAGGAAGGAAGGAAGATTGATTGATGAAATGTTGAAAAGGTCCTGAGGTGGTAATGCTACTTCTCCAAGCACAATAGCGGCACTCTGTAAGCTCTCTGGGCAACAGAGATTTACCCCAAGTTTGTACAGCCTCTAGCATAAATGGGCCCCAACTCATATATTGGTGCTGCAATATAAATGTCAAATTCTCAGCTTCATTATCTCCCAGGAATTTGTCCATTTGACCTTTACAAATATTTTTGCAGATTGCAAAGGGGGAAAAGTTACTATTGGGTGGGTATGTCTGGTGGAGTGATCATCGCTCTGTGGCTGAGATAAGCTTGGTGCAACTTGGCTGGGGGAGCAAGGCAGGCAAAGTGGAAGGGTGCTACCTTTTTGCCCACCCCGTCCTAGATTCTGTGGCTGGCCAGGAAGTGATTTGACTCTGATGTAAACCAGACACGTCCTATTCTGGGGACTGCAGGAAACGGTGGCACAGAGCCATTCTGCAGGTTTTGTGCCACCTGGGGAATCCTCCTGCGCAGAAAGAATTCCCGGGAGGTTGGCTTTCTGGTTTTCCTGCCTTTTTCCTTCGACAGAGCTAATAAAAAGGGGCCACAGTGGAACCCCAAATTGGAGCCAATGGTTATAGGGCAGTGAGGAACTGGCTGGATCCCTGGACTGTTCATTTCCAGACTTCTTAACAATTGGGTCATTTGGGGTTGTTGCTGTTGGAGGTTTTTTTTTAACGTGTAGAATTTTTGTCTAGTGGTGTGGGGTAGGCACTGGACTCCATTGAAACACACTTTCTACCTTCATGCTTGTTTCAACAAAGTTTTTGTTTGGGGGAATTTCCCTGTGTTTTTATTCAACCAAGCTGATGTTTGAGGTCAGCAGCAGGAGGAAGGGAACCCCTGCCCCACCAGGTCTCATGAGGCCCCCCTCCAGCAGACGTTAGCAGGTCCACGGGAGATGTAGTTATGTGGGAGAGTTATGTCAGGGTGCAATGTGGAAGTAGCTGACAATATGGGGATGGGGAGAGGGTCCCTTTGACCACCTTGAAAACTTGAACGACATGATCCTTCTTCCATTCAAGTCAATGACAAAATTCCCCTTTACTTCAACAGAGGAGGATTGGACCCTAAGTGCCTAAGAGACTTAGATCCAGAAAATATGAAGTGTTGAAAGTTTTACATGAAGATAAAGACTTATTCCTTCCCTGTCCCCCTCTATACCTCCTCTGTACCCCATCACCTTCCATGGCTATCCCTTGGAATGTTTATAACTAGAATAAATGAATTTCCAGTAAATGTACAGTGGGAAATAATCATGTGATAACCCCATGGGGCTGGAGTGGATAAGCTCATAGAACTTTTCCACCTCTAACTTGTACAGTTCTTGCATCCGAAGAAGTGGGTATTCACCCACGAAAGCTCATGCTGCAAAACCTCTGTTAGTCTATAAGGTGCCACAGGATTCTTTGCTGCTTTTACAGATCCAGACTAACACGGCTACCCCTCTGATACTTGTACAGTTCTGTTGTTCTGCTAGGCCATGCTTAGTGTCTGTCCAGTCCTGGAGATTCAGGACTGGTCAGTGAAGAAAAGGCCAGGCATAGAGAGGTAACATTGGGAATAAGCCATAGAGAGGGTCTAATTGAAACCATGGCACCTAAAGAGGTATGGAGTAAGGGGAGGATGAGGAGCCATCAAAGAAGAAGTGTTAAGAATGGCCAGCAAGGTAGAAAAAAAACAGGGATACCATAGCGTTATGGAAGCCTAGAGTAGGGTGGAACCAGGGGAGGGGAGAGCTAGCCTTGAGGCACTGGGGAGATGGAGAAGAACAGAAAGGGGCGGTTATAGTTGGAAGGAGGTCATTAGTGACCTTAGGGCCATGGAATGGAGAGGGAAGAAGGTAGGAGAAAGATGGTGGAAGGAAAGTCTAGGAGGTGGGGTAGCTAGAATACCAGACTTGGAGACAATTGGAGGAGTAAGCTGCAGTAGCAGTTGGAAACGTTTCTAGGATAGGGGACCCAAGCACATAGTCTTTGGCCTGCAGAAATGAGCTGGGAAGATGGTGGGAGGACAGAAAGAGTTAACAATTAAAAATGAGGAGGAAAAAGAGCCGAGGGGGAACGTGGTAGCTGGGGCAGGTTGAGGGGTTAGCCACGGATAACAAAAGAAGGCCATCATTTGGCATAGTCCTGTGACCTTCTCCAGAGTTGTTCTGCAGGACAGGCAGGCGTCTGGTATGAAGGGTGGGCCTGGACTGGGTGAAGCAAGTTGAAAAATAAGAAGGACGTGGAGGTGTGATTGACACTTGAGTGAGGGGAGGAGGCAGTGGCGCTGAGGGGACAGGAGGGAGGAGGTGAGGTGGTAGGAGACGAGGCAGAGGAACTCATGGGGTGAGAAGAGGGAAGAGGATGGAAAGTAATAAGGGAAATGGAGAACAGATGGATGAGATGAAATAGTGAAGTGATTAGGAGGGCAGGAGACTGAAAACACGGGTGATAGCTGCCCTGCGAAGTAAAATGGGCCGGGTGTACGGTGCTTCAGGGTAACGTATTGGTGGTAGTGACCGAGGATTCAAAGATGAGGACCGGGGAAGGGAGTATTAGGAGAACAGGCCAGTGCTGCAGAAGCAGGGCGAGATCACTGTGGTGACTGCTTCCCTGAGGCTGTGCAAACAGGCCGCTGGGAGGAGATCGCTTGGGCTGTTGCTCCTCGGTGGTGCCTTGAATGGCCTCCAGCCCCAGGAGATGTAATCCTTTCACAGGCCTCCTTGTGCTCTGCTGGTACTGCGTGATGTGGGGCCAGTCCAGGTGAGTCAGGGTCACTGTATGTGATAGCAGAGCAGGGTTATGGGTGGCTGCTAATCAATCCCTTCCCCAAATGGTCACCACGCTGGGGAAATTGGCCTCCACCGCCTCCATTCTGGCATGAATAAACAAGCCACTAATTACCTCTGCTTGCCTAGGACAGCTCACAACCTATCATGTGTTCCCAGCTACGCCCTGCCCCGTCCTGGGCTTAAGGCCTATTGATTTTCAATAGGATTTAGGCTCCTAAATCACTCAGGTGCTTAGAAAATTGTGCCCAGTGTCTTCCACCTATTTTGCACAGAATAAATGACTACACGAGATGCAGGACAGGGCATCGTATGTCTCAGGTTAATGGGGCTCCAACAGGTTCTGGGGTGTGCACTGCTGGGTTCGACTGCAAGATTGGGACCTGAGGGAAAACCGTGATTTTTGGCTACTGCCATAATGACCCTGTGTATCCCCCCAGGTCACATTGAGCCGGCCTCCACTCAAACCAAACCAAACCCAACAGCTGCAGAAAGGGCTTTGATTACATCCAGACCTGAGTTATCTGGCATTCGCTAGTGTGCTGTGTACTTTCCCAAGCGTTAGTTGAAGTCTGGGAAAAGTGACATAGGCTTATTTACATCACTGGGTTTTATTTGGTGTGTCCCATCTCTTCAGAGTGTGTGTTTGTTTTTGCATTGTCAGCGGACTGGTGACAATCCTTTGAAATGAAAGACAAGAAATGTATATTGTATGGCATTATATGTTTACATATACGCATATACCTTAATAACCTAGATCAGTGCCACTTCAGATAATTGTGTAGATTAAACAGGTAAATGCTTTGAAGCTGAAAATGCCATAAAGTGCTAAATACTGTATTGTTATTTTGTATGTTTGCTCTCCAGTTTCAAAGATCTTCTCTATAAAGTTAACACATGGCATCAAATGCCCTCTTACATTATCAGACTGCAATGAGTAGCGTATCATAAAACGATGAAGCCCTGCAACACATCTTCATTAGCCTAGAACTGAAGAAAGTGCCCTCTAAAAACAGTGAAACATTTGCTCAAGTGTTTTTTATTCATCTTCCCATAAACATTTTCCGCATCAGTTTAATCAGGCAAAAGATTAGTTTATCATTTGGCTTTTTTTTATTTTTACCATTGTCAAGCTGTCCTGCAGTGGCTCAAGAGCATGAGAACAGAGCAGACAGATACGGAGCAGAGCACAAACCCTAAATTGGTTGTGAGTCCTGCACTTAGATTTCACCAGCCAAATATCATATGTGAACTCCTCAGTCACTGTAACAGCCTGAACATGGAGGCATAGACAGTCGCCCTGGGTATTCAGATCTGTCTCACCATCCAGGCGAGCCTGCCTTTCTGATAGATGGTCCCTTCCAGCACAGACCAGCAATATTCAGGTTACGCCCAATCCCAAAGGTCCAGTCACTTATCCCAGGTCAGTTGCTCCTTAGATCTCACACCAAAGACAACACTTGTAGCCAATCCTGTAATAAACTATATACAGATTTATTAATGGGAAAAGGAAACAAGAGTGTTATTTACAAGCTTAAAGCCGGTAAACATATATACACAAATGAGTTACAATCTTAAGTTTCCGAAGGTAATAGAAGCTTCTATAATAAGCTAGCTCTACACGTCCGTTAGGGCTAACCCAGGCTAAACAGCTGGGGATCTCTTGCTTATGCCTAGAAAACCCTGCCCTCCAGAGTCCAAGTAGCATAGAGATACAGTTCCTTTCGATTAGGAGTTTTTATTCCCTTCCCCCCTTGTGCTTTGAGCTGCAAAGCTAGCGGATGGGAGAAATTCACTTGCATGACTCATCTTCATGGGGCTGGGGGGGGGGAGACCAATCAACAAAGATTTTGTCCCCTTTCATGTTTCACAATAGTTTGTCTGGTGTTGACGGGCCTTCCTTGTTGGCCAGGACGTAACACCTTCTGTTGGAGATCAGCACTTTATGCTAGTTAATGTCTCTCTCCTGTCTGGTGATTTTACACAGTCCCAGAGGCTTAAGACAAATGCTTAAATATTACCTTACAGTATGGGATGCAGATGTTATAAGTCAGATTAATGCAGGCAGCAACTCACAAGCATGCAATAAAGTCTAGCACATTTGCATAATTCTTATACCTATTTTTAACAATACTAACACACAGATGAGCCAGGCTGATTCCAGGTCTATTTGTCAGTGTTCCACTGAGGCCTGGGCACCTTGGTGGCATCTGGTCAGCCAGCGTCGCAGCCATAATTCCTGGTATTTTAGGAAATCGCTCATTTCAAGTGTTATAAAAGAAAAGGACAGTTATTTATTTATTACGTTTTATGTCACAATTCGGGAAAATTGGCCTTAATTTACTTTTGCTATTAGAGACTTCATCAAAGGAACGAAAGAGCAGTTTGTCAGCACTTTCCCTAGTGCCATTAAGTAAAAATAGCAAAGCCTTTTAGCACTATCAAGTGACTTTTTCTGTTTGAAAAAGCCGGCACAGAAAAATATTAATTGGATTTCTAATTATATTGATATATCCAGAGCATTTCCAAGAGCTATCAGCCTGTTAGTTAATGTGTGCTCTTTACTGCCAGCCTCTGAGAAGAGAGAGATTTCCTAAAGAGTGCTGCCCAGCCAATGGGAATGGAAGACAGTCAAAGGCTAGTGGGGTGAAAAAAGGCGCTGCAATGAGAGAACTGAAAAACGTAACTTATTTTGTTTTCAAGCCTTCTTTTAAATAAATATCTCAATAGCAAGGTGTGCAGAATACACCAAAGAATCGATCTTTGATAGCCAATGGCACTAACATTGCAGTTGCATATTCCTGTATAGTGGTAATCCCTGTCGGACTGGTCACGTGCTTAAAATTAGGCTTTCAGAATCAGGGCCATAGTTGGGTAACAATAATTATACTGCGGAAGAAACTGAAGGGCCTGAGATCAACACCAGGGGTTATTTGTGTTTCCAGCAATTTGCAAATCATTTTTAGAATTTCCCCCCCACATCTTAAAGCCCTTCGGAAGAATTATTCTTCCTTCCCCTGATTTCAGTTATGGTATTGTTGTGTGGAAGCAATTTTTCAAGTAACAAAATGTTGATTCTAATCAGATTTGCAGCTATAGATTAAGACTGAGTAAGAACTACACGATTCAGGAGACACTGAAAAGGGCTGCTTAAACAGTTATGAAAAATGAGTGTCCGAACAAATAGAGGGCCTGGATCCATTGAAATCTATGGGAGTCTTTCAGCTGCTTTGGATCAGGCCCATATAGGCAAATAGTTATAAAATATGTATCCTGCTTCTTTTCTCTTTGCAGTTTCTCTGTGAATGTGTGTGGCGGGCAAGGATCCCTTGACTACTCATTTAACACAAGCAAATCTTTTTCGAGTTTTCATGAGAACAGTTCTAATAAATAGAGCAGGCATTGCACATAAAATGCCCGGATGTTATACTGTTAGGACAGTGCCAGTTGTTTTCATGCAAACATTCACAACCCCAACTTTCTTTAATATGCAATCCCCTTGTACATGTCTTTGGTGAAGAAATACAGTAAATACTGTATTTTGTGTGTGGTGATAAGGTAGGTTTTTTTGTAATTAGCTTTCTATTAAAGTCCTAGATAGACATCCTGCATTTAGAACAATAATAATGCATGTTTCCATGATAGATATAAACTTAATTAATCACAAATATTCTATTTTCAGAATGACAGATTGACAGTATGTGGGCAGATAAGGCATTCACTTTTGCCATTTGTTTTGTGAAAAACAAAAATAACATTGAGCGTTCTAGTTTGGGTAAGAAAAGGTTAAAAAGTACCAGACTGTGGTATAATTACCAAATTACGACATCTAATTTGTAGGTTTCACTTGCTAATTATGTGTGATACATGGGTGGCTAAGGGTGAATATCAAGCCAAAGAATCCATCCTTTTGTCTTTCTAAATTTGTTTTGATTTGTAGGAGGAACAGAGAAGGAACTGGTTTCACCACATCAAATTGCATCTTCCTCTTTCAATTGCCAGAGTAAATAAAAAGGAAATCTACATTGCTGGTTTTTTAGATTCAGTAAAGCAAAGAAAGAAAGAAAGAAAGAAAGAAAGAAAAGGAAAGGATGCAATTGAATGATGCTCTGTACACTCCTGTAGTTTAAAATTTGCATGAGCAATATCCTCACTGCCCTGAGTCTTCTCAGTGATAGTTTTAAAAAAACAATATTTGAAAGACTATTCTTAAAATCGGTACAAAAGCCTCAGTGTTTACAGTCCTTGGTTTTCAAGCACTGTGATCAGTATTGGTGTTCCCTGGTAGTTGTAAGATCAGATCATACGCCAATACCAACTGTATCTTTCAAGACAATCACTTTATACTCTTCTCTGCTTTGTAAATTACTTCAAATGTTATCTAGTCAATATTAAGCATGATTATTTACCCTGTCAAAATGGATGCTTTTTAATTAATTTTGAAACTCTGAAAATAGATTCTGCTTCCCGTTTGATAGGTGGTGTTAACATTCTGTCAGCAATTGAGGTTCTGGGGACTGTAGGAAAATGTAAATGTACACACAGCAGAAGGTTGTAGAAAAACAGAGCTTCTGAACTAGATTGTAAGAGAAGGAAGGAAGATCAGAATGACCTACATTTTGCCCTTGCAAGCAGAAAACCTGATCATCAAATGAAAGACAAGTAAATAATTAGTTTATGCCTGCTTACTTGAACAGCCAATATGTTTATGTTAATAGTGAAACCAAACTACTCCTTCATGAACTTTCTTGAAAACCTTCTGAGTTACAAGGTTATAAGCATAGATGTCTTTTTATAACAAATTGTTTATCTGTGGAAGAGATAAATTTGAAACTATATTTCCAAACAATAATTAGTCTGATAATGGATTGAATTTATCACTAGTATTTGCTGATTTTTTAGGAAGCATTAATTTTACTGATTTTGCAAAAGTAAATGTTTTGGCTTTTAGATCAGTAGGGTTTCCCCTTCTTGATTTAATTGCTGTTTTTATTTAAAAAATCTGAGATGTATTTGCATTCAAATTTAAATCCTGAAAATATGGTCTCAGCACTTCTCTGGGAGTTACACTATACAGTCAAGTCCCAAATCCAAAGGGTGGTATCCTGGACCTTGCACTCTCATGAAGTCCCATTGAAATCAATAAGACTTTACATGGGTGCAAGGAGTGAGGTTAATTAATCTTGATGCAAGATCCTGCTCTAAAATGGTTACAAATTTCACTTGTGAATTAAATTTCATATTAAAGCTAGATCAACTTTTAAAATAAAAACGTGTATTCACTTAGATAATATAAAAACAACCCTACAAAAATATATGTAAGGAGATGTGCTCAGATTAAAATGAGATGGAAAAGTTCCTATGGAAGACTGGAAACCGAATCCATTTTGAGTCTCAGACTCCAAGGTCCCAAAGTAAAATAAAGGTCAATATCGTGTTTGTAGTATGGGCCTGATTCGTTTATTCTTAATCACATAACTAATCCTTACTTATGTGAATAGGCCAGCTGACCTCAATGGAACTAATCGTGTGTGTTAATATAATCATTACCATGCAAATAAGGATTACAGGTCTGTATACCTTGTAAATTGGTCTTTGTATCAAATATTGAAATGCAGCTGGAAGGATTGAAACTATAATTAAAAGAACATTTTAGCTTTAAGTTATTCAAAACAGCCCTTACTTGAGAAAGTTGTATCTCCCCTGCAAAATGTAATAGAGGTATAATTTTAAGGAGCATGTTGCAAAATTTCATTCTGAGAGGGAAGAAGGAGTCTAAATGAAAATAGCTTGGCTTAACTAAATAGGCAAATTTAGTGTTATAAGCATTATATCATAATTGCATATATAATAGATAGGGCCCTAACAAATTCACGGCCGTGAAAAACGTGTCACAGACCGTGAAATCTGGTCTCTTCCCCCTGCTACCCTCCCTCCCCCCCAGTGAAATCTGGAATTTTACATGCTTTTACCCTATACTATACAGATTTCACAGGGGAGACCAGCGCTTCTCAAATTGAGGGCCCCGACCCAAAAGGGAGTTGTGGGGGGGAGTTGCGGTATTGCCACCCTTACTTCTGCGCTGCCTTCAGAGCTGGGCGGCCAGAGAGCAGCATCTGTTGGCCAGGCACCGAGCTCTGAAGGCAGCGTCCCACCAGCAGCAGCACAGAAGTATGGGTGGCAATGCCATACCATGCCATCCTTACTTCTGTGCTGCTGCTGACGGCGGCTCTGCCTTCAGAGCTGGGCTCCCGGCCAGCAGCTGCCACTCTCTAGCTGCCCAGCTCTGAAGGCAGTGCTGCCGCCAGCAGCAGTGCAGAAGTAAGGGTGGCAATACTGCAATCCCCCTTCAATGACCTTGTGACACACCCCCCCCCAACTCCTTTTTGGGTCAGGACTCCTACAATTACAACACCACGACATGTTACATGTAAATAGACTGAAATCATGAAATTTACGATTTTTAAAATCCTATGACCGTGAAATTGACCAAAATGGACCGTGAATTTGGTAGGGCCCTAATAATATATCTTGGATTTGCTTTAGTTTCTCTTTTTGCTGGGCTATGAAAACTAGGAGTGTCTTATGTCAGTTCTGTATAACGCTGCACCAAGTATGTGAATATGCCGTGGAGGGCTACCTTTTCCAGGGAAGTCATGCAACAAAATATATTATTGAAGAGGAATAAAAAGCACAGATCAACAGCCATTGCAGCCACTTAATATCTGCATTCTAAAAGAACAAGTGACATGGCAGTAGCCTTCTTGATTTTTGTTTTTTTTAATTTTCATTTGAGGAAAGCAGATTTCCGGTATGTGAATTCCCCTTATTAAACCCTCCCACCTTTCCCCTACTGTCTGTGACATCGGCTCACAGCAGAGTGAGTGGATGGTACATGTCCCCATCTACCTTATTCAAATCCTGAATGATCTAGGGTTTGTTTTCCTTCTTGCAAAAACTTTTTGAATGGTTTGACAACAAAAGCACCGTTAGGGCCTGAGTCTGCACAACAGTCCTTACCTAGCATCGATTAGGGCGTGGAGTTCTATTTAAATCAATGGTGCTTTTCGCAATAGGAATCTATAAAGGGCCTGACTCTGATTCCATTGAAGTTTATTGGGTTTTGCCATTGACTCCAATGGGAACAGGAACTGGCTTTATACCTGCCAGCAAGTGTTTGCCAGATCAGGCCCCAAGTTATCACAAAGAACCCCGCAACATCAATCGGGGGGGAGGGGGGGGAGGAGGAGATGAGGAGGAACCTCTCCAAACTAAAATTCACGGCATTCCCCCCCCCCCCCAGCTGCTTATAGGGTTGTTTGTTTGTTTTTTAATTTATTTTTCCCACATAAAGGATGAACTGAGCCTTACGCCTGAGGGGATAAATTATGGGTGTCTCACCCAGGCCTGTGGTCAGTGGGGTGGTACTGTCACAGGTCTGGAGCTCTGGGTGGCCTTAGGAATGGTCAAAATGCACAAAGGCCCCAACCGTCCAACCCTCGGGCACGCAGGTGAGTCATTCCTCATGCTGGCGGTAGCGAAAGGGATTAGGCAGGTGACATGAATGGGGGGGGGCATTGCCAGGCCCCCGGAGAACACATCTCAGCCCCTCCTTGGTTTCCTTCCTTTTCTCTTTGGAACCTAGATGTGTCTGTCTTCCCCCGCCCCGCAAAAGTGTTAATTCAACCCTTATCCAGTGAGGTCGATTCCTCTCCCGCAGCCCCTCCGTCTCCAGCCAGATTCACCTCCCTGAATAAGAAGTGAGCACCCCTGGGAGTTCTGAGGTCCCGGAGGAATTTGCTGTCTGTACTCCTAAAGTCAACACCCCCCCCCCCGGGGTTATGGCTGTGTCAGGGCAGGAGGATTGGGCCTCGGACGTTTCTTTCCTTTTGGATTCCACATTGTGTGAGCTGTATACAATGGGCTGTTCCGCCAGCCTAGTAACATATACTAAAACAGGGGTCAGCAACCTTTCAGAAGGGGTGTGCCGAGTCTTCATTTATTCACTCTAATTTAAGGTTTCGCGTGCCAGTCATACATTTTAACATTTTTAGAAGGTCTCTTTCTCTAAGTCTATAATATATAACTAAACTATTGTTGTATGTAAAGTAAATAAGGTTTTTAAAATGTTTAAGAAGCTTCATTTAAAATTAAATTAAAATGCAGAGCCCCCCGGACCAGTGGCCAGGACCCAGCCAGTGTGAGTGCCACTGAAAATCAGCTCACGTGCCGCCTTTGGCATGCGTGCTGTGGGTTGCCTACCCCGTACTAAAACATGAGCCCAGCGACTGCAAACCACTCCCAGGCACTAGTGTTGTTTTGTTAAGGGTCAAAATAGAATTTCAGGCATATGCCATGATTTACACTTCTTCTTCCCCAAACCTATTTTGGGTGCATCAATGTCAGTGGAACATGTCCGCTTTGATTCTATTTATTATTATTATTTTAAATCTCAGAAATGGAGGCGATTTGTGTAATTAAACATCTGTCTGCTTTAAAACGGTGTTGTATCAATTTTAGCAGCATTCATAGCAGACAAGATGGATGATTTAAATTACACACCATATGGAGCAACGCTAAGGACATTTGCTACCGTGTTAATTGCTTAAAGCTACATTCTTTCACCCTTTCAAGAAAGTCCCGCGCTGTGGTGCCTGCTGGGAAGGAATGGCTTTTTAAAGCAAGGTGTGTGCAAATCTCACCACTTTCAGCTCCGCAGGGAAGCTCTTGGAATGCACACCTGTTATGTGACAATGACGCCCAATGTCTAGCTTAAGGGTCAGCTTTTCAAAAGCGCTCAGCACCCAGTGTCATGGGAAAACGTGCTTTGTGTGTCAAAATAAGTTCTGTATGCTACTGAGCATGTGCAAACTCCTGTGAACATACCTGGTGAGTGTGTGTGTGCACATGAGCGCTGTGGCAGTCAAGTCTCAAGCAGGCCTTTGTCCTTACCCTGCTTTTTGCCCTCAGTTTTAGGGGCTGTTTGGTTTCACCTGCCCAAGAACAGCGAAGCAGGTTCCAAAGAGGGCACATGTCTGCACTGCAATACGTGTTGGCATACCCCAGATCAAAGCCAGCTTGGGTAATAGCAGCATTGGCTAGCCTCTGGGGCACAGCCTTCCCAGGCCCCGGGGTACATTCTGGAGCGGCTAGCCAATGCCACGATGCATGCTGCTGCAGCTACGCCGCTCTTGTTACTGGAGCTGTATTAAAGCTAGCACAGGCATGCCTGCCCCGCCAAACCATGGGTTACGTTGCCACACGTTAAGCTGGTGAATAGGCACGTTTTGGCGGAGGGCCCATCCTGAAACGACACCACAGCTGGGGGCAGCTTTTCCAGCCATGGGTCCGTTGTCATCATAGTTGTGTCATGCATTTGTCCAGGGCCTAGCACAATGCGGGCTTGATCCCTGGTGGGTTCCCTAGCTGTGGCCACAATACAAAATAACAACAGGAGCTGGGGACTTTGGAAAATCCAGGAGAGAGGGGACTAGAGTAGAGACAGTCTAAGACTTCCCGCCAAATCCAGTGCCCTCAGCTGTGACCTGGAGGGGCTGCTTTCCCTAGAGATGGAAGATGATTCTGCATTCATGCCAGTTCAGCCCTGCTCCTTTCTACAGCAGAAAGGGCAAGCCGTGCTGAACGCTACGTAGGCTGTGCTAAATGTGTTATTACGAGAACTGAGCTGCAACGAGCAATCTTTTACCACTGAGTCTGGGCACGAACAAGGAAGGCAGAGGTCTGAGCTGCATGCAGTCTCTGCTAGGTTGAGTCGTCCAGAAAACACAATGCTGCAGTGTCTACTGGAGGGGAAGGAAAATAAGGTCAGCATTGTAAAACATCCGCAGGCAAGATTTTCAAAAGGACAAGTGAGGCTGAGTGCCTCAGGTTGTGGGGTGGCCAATTGGAGATGCCATAAAGGGGGAGGGACTGTGGCCTAATGGGTAGTGCACCAAAGTGGGATACAGGAGACCTGTATTCTTTTCCCTGGCCTGCTGGGTGACCTTGGTCAAGTCACTTTACTACTTTGTGCCTCAGTTTCCTCATATGTAAAGGGGAGATCATCAGCCTGACTTCCTTTGTAAACACTTGAAGAGCCACTGATGATAACAGCTAGGTATTATTATAAAGGGGGCTGACTTTCAGAGAGTGGGTGCTCAGTATTCTCTGAACATCAGGCCTCAAAGTGAGCAGCCAAACGCTGACATCTTGGCCACTTATATTGGATCTCCACCTGACACCGATGCTATTTTACCATTTCAAACAAACAGTGTCAGTACCATTCTGTTTCCTGTGCAGGGTGGGAAAGCACTTGCAGATTTCTCTGCAACAGGAGTCAATGAAGGGATAAAATAAAAGCAGAAAAAGAATATATTTTGGGAGGTGTTACATTTAATGCTGTCTGCTGGGCTGCAGGCCATGTCTGTTTCTGGCTGCTTCTTCCTGTATGGCAGTATTGTAATAGGATTCTCCCATATTAATATTTTAAATGAATAAATAAATATCTGATGAGAGAGACTGTGCATCTTGACAACCTTTTCATAAAATCTGGGGAGGAAAAAAAGTGAGAAAATTAAAGAAAAGATTGAAACTGTCCAGATGATTTATTTTTCTGTGTGTTAAATTCTCGCTCTCTCTCCAGGTTTTCATACTATGTCTATCGATGTTGTAGCATACATCTATTTTAAAAGGCAAATATATTCCATCAGACCATTCATTTCATAAAGACCCTACGTTCTGGCCCTCATATGGGGTCCTGATCTCAGTTGGGGCTGCTACTGTAATGTAAATAATAATTGAATACCCCAGTATATTATTATTATAAGGGTGTCTGTATTTAATAAGGGCTCCAGCCGTATGTGATCACTTTATTTGGCCCTAAATCTTTTTCAGGAAATACACCAGCTGTTTTCTGAGGGTTTCACTTTCTTTTTTCCCAAGCTGTGTGTTACAAAGCAAAGATCTGACAGCCAGGAGCCGAGAAGACGATGTACCCTTATTATCAGGGAGAAAGTCGTGCTGAAATCACAAGGTTCTGGAAAGAAAAGTACTGCCCCACGTAGATCAATATAAATGGTAGCTGTAAGACATTGAAAAGGCAAGAGAAAGCTGCAGCACTCAAAGATGAGCCATAATATTATTCACATCATTACATCTATAAAATTCTGTTACTTGCAGGGATTATTACTCTAACATTGAGCCAATTTGTGCCATAAGGATGGGCCAGTGTGTAGGACCTGCACCTAGGCCTTGAGACCGGAGTTGAATTCCCCATTCTACCACTGACCTTCTGTGACCTTGGCAAGCCAGTCAGCCTCTGTGCCTCAGTTTCCCACGTGTAAAATGGGGATAATAACCCTGTCCTATTTTACGGGCTTGCTGAGAGACTAAATACATTAGCGATCGTGAAGTGTTTTGAGAGCTACTGATGCAAAGTGCTAGATAAGAGCTAGATGTAATTATAAATTGATCGGCATATAGAACGAGATTTTCGAAAGCACTCAATGTTGACCTGAGTCTGTTCCCCACTGAGTCAATGATTAAAACTCCCACCGGTTTCATGGTGGAGCCAGAGTTGGCCAAATGCTGAGTGCTTATCGTAATCCCACCCATGCTGCCTGTGTACATTGCAGTTTGTGAACTGTGGGTTTCCTTCTGCTCGCACTATTCCCAGTTTACACTAGCATAAGCAAGAGGAGAATTAAGACCAGTCCTTAAAGAAGTGCAGTTCATTTACAAAACAAAATGTTTAATTAAATTTAGCTTTAGGCTGGGATTTTCAATGAGGCCTAAGGGAATAAGGGAGCCCAATGTCCATTGACCTTTCCTGGACATTGGGTAGCGAGGGTCACAAAATGGGAACATTTTTGATGACAGAGTTTATCCTTTTTTCCATCAAAAAATGTCTAGGTCTGAAATAGCTTTACTAGCTCTAGAGTTGGGCAGAGGCTTTTGCTATTCATTCGCTTTAAAGCACCATTTTAAAGCGTGTATTTTTCTCTTTTTTTTTTTGGTGTGGCTTTTCAGGTGTTATAAAAGCAAACAGATCAGGTTTTAGCACTCGGGTGCTTGAATGCCTGAAAGAAGAACTCTAAACAATTCTCTCTCGCTTTCTCTGCGCTGCCCTGACTGCTCCTCCCCCCCTCCCCCCGTTTCCCACCCAGTACATAACATTTTATGCCCCTCTAGAAAAGTTTTCGCCTTTATAGTTCACCACAAATTGAAACGTGTAAAAACTAAAGAGGGCAGTTTATTTGAGAAGTTAAGGTTGTCTGTTTTTCATGATCAAATACTGCAGGAGAAGTTATATCAGCCTTCCAATGTTCATTCTTTGTAGCTTACAATCAGGGTAGCGAGTACTATTTGTGGAAAAACGTGCCCCACTTTGCCCCCTGTAAGTGTATCATTCCAAAGATTGTGTACTTAGGGCTGGTTCTATTATAATAATTGTACATATAACACTATTTCCATTCGCCTCTTAACTGTTCTGCAGACATGCTTGGTTTTGCTCTTCTTTTCTAGAATTAATTTTTCCCAAATATTTATAGATTGCAAACATTTGTATCCACCCAGCTAATTTTGAGATTGACAGACAAGCTGCTGTTTGGCAGGTCTGAATTATTTTCATTGGCAAAAGAGAGAGAGAGAGAGAGAGAGAGAGAGAGTGTGTGTGTGTGTGTGTGTGTGTGTGTAAATTGTGACATTTCCTAACTCTTCTGTGTGCTTGTCTTCACAACCATAATAACTTTCCTTGAACATATTGTCTGTATGTAATTTGTAGGTATGTTTAATGAGAAAAACGCAGTTCGCTCATGCTGAAACAGAGAGTTACCTATGGAGGATTAGCACCATTTAAGAGGAGCCTAGCTTTAGGCTCCTAATTATGAAAACCTTGACCAGCTTTTTTCTTTCTTGCCATCCTGAATTCTGTCAAATTTATGTTTATGCAGGTCTGCTGTGACTGGCACTGTGCGCTTAAGAAGCCTCCATGCTGAGTCTAAGGATTTAAATTCAGCCCTAGTTTATTTCCTAGACTTGGAAAGATATAACTTTAAAGCGTCCACACTGCAGTTCATCTGAGAACTAGATTTAAGAGGCAGGTGAGGAATCCAGCCACATTTTGGTAAAATGCACCAGTTTACATACAATTGTGGCAGTATTCTGCCATAAATTTTCATGTTCCTAGGAGCCGAAAACTCAAAACAAACTCGTGAGTTCTGACACTGTTTCCTGTAACCAGCAAGCTTCCCACAGGGCCCATGTGGAGAGATAATTGCCTTGCATTTTCCAAGGTGCTGTGCTATCTACCTTCATAGTTGTGGACTAAGTTGTCAAGCTACCTTTTATTCATTAACTTGTCTTTTAATGTTCTTTTTCTATTTCATATGAAAGTGCATGTCTCATTTTGTACATTCACTCTGATAGATGTTTTTATATTAGCTCAGCATACAGAACTACACTATTATCATTAATACCAGCACCAGCCCTCTGTTCTGGTCTTCCAATAACCAGCAAGTTCAATTAATTCCCTCTTTTTTCCTTTGGTCTTTGCCAATGAATACTGTGTTATGTTTTAGGTTTCAGTTTTTGATTTTTTTTTAACTTCGCCCACGTGCTTTACAGAGACTGAAATTTTTGGGACTGACTCAGGCCTGTCGTTCTCTCCATCAAACAGTCTTGTAAATCAGAGGAAACGACAGAGTTTATAGTAGTGGGTGGAATTTTCAAAAGGGCCCAGGTGAGTCAGTATACATATAATGTAAGTAGAATTAGTAGGGGAGCACATGTCCTGTTGGGAGGTCAGTGGGACTTCTTCACCTCAGGACTGGTCTAAACTAGGAAATTAGGGCAGTATAACTACAGGTCTGTCTCATCTTACGCTAGGGTTACGTTCCGCGGTCAGCGCGTAAAGCGAAAACCGCGTATAGTCAAAATTACATTGAGTGTAATGGCTGGCGTAATCGCCCGCACTACAGAAACAGTATTTAAATTGTTATTTTTCTCTTTTTTGTTTTTTTTTCTTGTTTTTGTTGACCGCGTAAAGCTGAAATCGCACATGTTAAATGCGCCTAAGATGCGACAGACCTGTATGTCCTTATGGGGTGTGAGAAATCCACACCTCTGGGAAATGCAGTTAAACTGACTAACCCCCAGTCTAGACCATGTTAGATCAATGGGAGAATTTTCCTGCTGCCCGAGCTGCAACCTCTCGCTGAGGTGGATCATCTATGCCGAAAGGAGAACCTCTGCTGGGGCGGTAGTGGTGTCTATGGTGAAGGGACTGAGAGCTTGTCTACACTTATGTGCTTCTGAAAATCCCACCCCGTATCTAGTTCTCAGATGAACTGCAGTGTGGATGCTTTAAAGTTATATCTTTCCAAGTCTAGGAAATAAACTGGGGCTGAATTTAAATCCTTAGACTCAGCATGGAGGCTTCTTAAGCGCACAGTGCCAGTCACAGCAGACCTGCATAAACATAAATTTGACAGAATTCAGGATGGCAAGAAAGAAAAAAGCTGGTCAAGGTTTTCATAATTAGGAGCCTAAAGCTAGGCTCCTCAATCCTTGTTTAGGCTCCAGAGGCGGGATTTCAAAGGAGCCTAAGCAAGTTCGTCACTGAAATTCAATGGGAATGGTGCACCTATCTCCCATAGGCAGTTTTGAAAATCCAGCCTAGGTAAAGATGTTGATTTGCAAAAGTTCTGAGCACCTCACAGCTCCCATTGAAGTCAGCAGAAGCTGTTGGGATCGCAGCACCTTTGAAAATCAGGCCACTTAAGTTGGTAGTGTAGACTATGCCTATTTTGGTATAACTAAGTTGCTGAGGCATGTGGAAAATCCACAGGCCTGCCCGGTGCCGTTATGCTGACCTAACCCCCGCTGTAGACAGCACTGTGTCGATGGGAGGGCTTCTCCCATTAACATTGCAACTGCCTCTTGGGGACATGGAGATGGGAGAAGCTCTCCTGTCAGCGTAGGTAGTATCTTCATTAAGCACTACAGTGCTGCAGCTGCACAGGGGCCTTAGGAGCCTAAACTTGTGGCACCGATTTTTGCATTGCATGGCCAGGTGTGATGACATGGGGAAGGTACCAGATGATGATTGAGGCAGATAGCAAGTATATTTCAGAAGATGGAAATCCATCCAATGTGCAGTCAAGAGAAAGGAACACAAGCGATGGGAGGTAAAATGAGAGCAGCCTAATCCAAAGCCCATTGGACTCAGGCTCGGAGAGAGGGGAATGACATTACTCATTCCCAGGAGACAGAGCTTGTAGAACTCAAGGAAGTTTGGGGGGTTGAATGGGGAACGCTTTGTGAATTAAATCTAAATGTGTGAAATGTTCTGACAGTCATTCTGTTCCACACGGTTGAGAAGCTGGATGACAGTCCTTTGCCGCATCTGCTAAGAAATAACACGATTTGTACAAAACATACCTTGTNAACTTTTAATATCCCATCACTGACCATTGGTACTAATTACCAGTGATGGCACGTTATTGACCTATTGACTAAGATCCCGTTATACCATCAAACCATCCCCTCCATAAACTTATCAAGCTTAATCTTAAAGCCAGAGAGGTCTTTCGTCCCCACTGTTTCCCTCGGAAGGCTGTTCCCGAACTTTACTCCTCTGATGGTTAGAAACCTTCTTCTAATTTCAAGCCTAAACTTCCCGACGGCCAATTTATATCCATTTGTTCTCGTGTCCACATTAGTACTGAGCTGAAATAATTCCTCTCCCTCCCTGGTATTTATCCCTTCGATATATTTAAAGAGAGCAATCATATCTCCCCTCAGCCTTCTTTTGGTTAAGGTAAACAAACCGAGCTCCTCAAGTCTCCTTTCATACGACAAGCTTTCCATTCCTCGGATCATCCTAGTGGCCCTTCTCTGTACCCGTTCCAGTTTGAATTCATCCTTCTTAAACATGGGAGACCAGAACTGCACACAGTACTCCAAATGAGGTCTCACCAATGCCTTGTATAACAGGACTAGCACCTCCTTATCTCTACTAGAAATACCTCGCCTAATGCATTCCAAGACCGCATTAGCTTTTTTTACAGCCACATAACATTGCCGACTCATAGTCATCCTGCGATCAACCAGGACTCCGAGGTCCTTCTCCTCTTCCGTTACTTCCAACTGATGCGTCCCCAGCTTATAACTAAAATTCTTGTTAGTCATCCCTAAATGCATAACCTTATAGTTCTCACTATTACATTTCATCCTATTACTATTACTCCAGTTTATAAGGTCATCCAAATCTCCCTGCAGGATATCCCGATCCTTTTCCGAATTGGCAATACCTCCCAACTTTGTGTCATTCGCAAACTTTATCAGCCCACTCCTACTTTTGGTTCTGAGGTCAGTAATAAATAGATTAAATAAAATTGGACCCAAAACCGAACCTTGAGGAACTCCACTGGTAACCTCCCTCCAACCCGACAGTTCACCTTTCAGTACGACCCGCTGCAGTCTCCCCTTTAACCAGTTCTTTATCCACCTCTGGCTTTTCATATCGATCCTCATGCCTTCTTTCTGCTAACAGGATTCCTCCATTCCCAGGTCATCCTCTTCACTCTAGGGGCCACAGAGCTCATTACGCTTCTTACAGCAAACCTCTTTTCCCCCCCATAGCATGCAGATTCCCTCTTTCTGGCTTCACCAAGCTGCCTTCACACTAAGCTAGATCCTACAGACTCCATCTTCGTCTGTGTTCATCTTCTTGACATGATTGCTGGTGACAGCGGTGTGCCTGCCCTATTTCCTGCAGTGCTAGCTTTCAAGACATTATGAATCCTGAATTTGCTGTGGGTCAGGACCCCCTGTTCCCCCATGAATTATGAAATAATCGGGATACATTACACAGCCGCGTAATGACAGCATGATGCAATGTTTAGCCCGGACACTGTCGGTCTCTCACAAACCAATTCCCAAAGCCGGTCACTTTTAGGTCCATCTAATTTCCCATGATGCCCTTTGATGGAATTTACCTTGCAAAAGGCAGGTGAGAAACTGTCCACAGTAAGTACCTCCCTGCCTAATATAAGATGCAATAACTGGCGACCGCAGTTTAACATCATTGAAAGCATTCTTCCTCCAGTTTTTTTCACTTATTATTGCCCTGTATTAAATGGAAACATTTAATAATCAAAGCATGTAGCTCTCAACTGCCACACGGCTGCCCTGGCACATATCTTGTAAAAGAGGGCCAGACGCCATCACGTACATCTTTGCCTTTTATGGTCAGACTGCTAAATTAATACTCGCATTTGTCTACACTGAAGCACTTTGGAACCATGCAATAAATAACAAAATGCAATCGCAATACATTAACTAAGAAAGAACAGCAACAGGAGCAATCTACAAAAAGGTCTATTTATAGATGACTTGTGGAACAACCTGAGAAGGTTTTTGGTTGAAACATGGAGAGTTTGGTGGCTTACTGTGCACACCCATAATGAGACTCTTGCAATGTTGCTGTAAACACGGCCTGCTTAGCTTGATTTTTCAGCCACCCGGCTACTTGTTTAGTTCCAGATCTCTCAAGTGTTTTATTTTGAAGCAGATGCACCTCTGGACTGTGTTTGTGCCAAGTTTTGCATAATGTCTTATGTTCTTTATCAGTACAACAATATGAAATATTTAATAGGAAGTTATCACTGTGGCCAATATAAAAGATTAAACAGGCCTGTCAGTCTGTGTTCCCAAGAAGGAAACATGGTATACAGATGGAATCAGAAGAAACAGCATCAAATATACAGCTATGGAATCTGAGCAAAACATTAGCGTCCCTGCTTTCTTGGTCAGCAGCTTCATCACACCAAGCTGTGGGGAACAAGGCTAGGGAAGCGACTGTGCTTCTTTTAAAAAACCCTATTGTACAACTGGAGGACCCGAGACACTTGCCCAATGTCACACCGGAAGCCTGCGACAGAAGACTGAATTGAACTCATTTATCCAACTTTCAGGATAGCAACCTAACCCCTCAACCATCTACCCTCTCTGATACAAGCATGTTCTGAGGGAAAAGGCTTAGAATAAGAAGGCAGACTGGTTTTGTGGCTTAATCCTTAGCCTGGGACCTGGGACAGCTGGGTTCCATTCTTGGGTCTGCCACAGACTTCCTGTGGGACTTTGGACCACTAATTTCATAGCCTTGGTGCCTCAGTTGTCCCATCTGTGAAATAGGATTAATCATAGAATCATAGAATAACAGGGTTAGAAGGGACCTCGGGAGGTCATCTAGTCCAACCCCCTGCTCAAAGCAGGGCCAATCCCCAACGAAATCATCCCAGCCAGGGCTTTGTCAAGCCTGACCGTAAAAACCTCTAAGGAAGGAGATTCCACCACCTCCCTAGGTAACCCATTCCAGTGCTTCACCACCCTCCTAGTGTAAAAGTTTTTCCTAATATCCAACCTAAACCTCCCCCACTGCAACTTGAGACCATTACTCCTTGTTCTGTCAACCCTTCCTGATCCCCACCCTTGGCTATTTAGAATCTATGCTGTGACAGATTGACAATTCCATAAGGTTTGTTCAGGATATTAAGATAACTGTTATTGAATTAAGGTCAACCCTATTGACTTAGAGATTAACACCTTTGGAGTTCATTGTATTACACATGTAAATGTTTATGCATTAATGTCTTTCTGCTAAAGCAGATCACAAGCTTAAGACCATCTCTGGAAGGGGATGAGGATGTTCAAAGGTCTTTTTAGAACACTGTGTGCGAAGTGAATTTCCTTAGGAAATACCTTGTGGTGAGGGGAATGCAACTTCTCCCCCTCCAAAGTCAACCTTCTGAAACTACACCCTGGGGGGAGAGCAACCCTTTGTATACTATCTGCTTCTGGAAGTGCCAGATCAAAGACCCCTGAATGGCATAAAAAGGGAACTGAACATGTTATGAGTGTGCTTGTTCTGAGCTGAAGCGCCAACAAGCTTGTAACCACAAGGATGCCCCTAGGGTGGGATGTTAAAAGACTGCACTTGCCAGAACCCATGTGAGAGAGTTGGGATGAGCTCGGGAAGGCTTATTAGCATGTGGGTAGGTTCATTTTTTCTTTTTTTACTATGTTTTCTCTGGGAGAGCATTAAACCATCTCAGATTCGCGGACGATATTGTGTCGATCGACGAAAATACTATCAAACTACAGAAAATGCTGCGAGAACTCAACACAAAAAGCAGCCAAGTCAGACGGAAAATTAACCGCTTCAAAATGAAATTGATGCAGTCTGATGCCTTGTCAAAAACCCAAATAACAATCAAGGGAGAACAAATAGAAGAAGTTGAGCAGTATGTCTATTTGGGCCAAGAAATTAACATGCGCCATGATCAGGAAGGTGAAATCTTGTGAAGAAAGAAAGCAGGTTGATGCGCATTCAATTCTATCAAGGACATCCTCCAAGGAAAAATCAACAAGGAAACACGCGCCAGCCTCTTCAACTCAACAGTACTGCCAGCAATGTTGCACGGCAGAGAAACCTGGGCGCTGACGAAGACAGAGGAGCAGCAACTGTCTGTCACGGAGAGGGCGATGGAAAGAAGAATTCTGGGAATTTCAATCTGCGACCGAGTCCCCAGTGAAGTGATCAGACAGCAGAGTGGAGTGCAGGACCTCGTTGTTGAGAGCAGACATGGTAAAATGCAAAGGGACGGGCATATCGCGAGGCTCAGTGACAATCGATGGACTGCAGCTGGGAACTGAAATGACCACTCGGCCGACCTCCAAAGAGATGGGAAGATTTTATCGTGAAAATACATGGCCACACATGGAGCAGGAAGGCCAGGATGCGAGAAGAATGGAAGATGTGTTGTGATCGGCGCAATCTATACGAAGGCTGAAGGACTGATTGATCAAGGTGATGTCTTCTCTGTGATGCTGAAGAATGGAGTAGGCTTACTTAGAAAGAGCTGCATGGTAACATAGCTGCAGCACTCACAACTCACAACTCACAACTCACAACTCAAAACTCAAAACTCAAAACTAGCAGGTGTCCTAAGACACCTGTCTGTGCTGGAACTGACACCCTGACAGTAGGGAACTCTCCAGCCTGGGAAAACCCTGCTTAGAAGCGGGAGAGACATGTGTCTCTATGCAAGAGAGGTTACAGCTGCAGAACTGAAATCTGAGAGTGGGATCCCTTGCTGAATGTCTGAGGGGAAAATACAGGTACAGTTGCCCAGAACTGTGATGCATGCTCTGTGGGACAGGGCCTCTCTCTTACAATGGGCCCCTGATCTCGGCTGGGGTCTCTAGGTGTTTCTGTAACATAAATAATAATAATAGGGTGAACTGGACTTCTGTGAAGGACTCTTGGTGCTTGAAATAGAGAGCTTATCCCTACGGAATTGGGCAAACAAAAATGGTTCGGTGAAAGTGCATCTACGCTAACCCAACTGAAATTCACTGCTGTACAATGCTACTGAGTCAATGGATGAAGTTTACGGAGCCTGATAATTGATGATATTTTTTACGATAAATGACAGCTTTCGTTATTTTACCTACTATATTAACAACAATCCATTTGCACTGTGGTAATACAAGTGCCTAAGGGGGTTGGGTACCCAGCTCAATGGAAGTTGGGCAAATAGCTCCCTTAGATACTTTTAAAAAATCCTACCCCATGTACATATAACAGGGGTTAAAGAAAATATCCCCTCACCGGACAGCATCACACACTTGTCAAGGTGAATTATGGGGATTGTAAATAATACCGCCTAATTCTATATAGCATGTTTCCTCAGTAGAGCTCAAGGCACTTTACAAAGAAAGGCAGGGTCCTTAGCCTCATTTTACAGCTGGGGAAACTGAGGCACAGAATGACAACATGACTTGCTGAAGGCCACCCAGCAGGCCAGTGGCAGAGCCAAGAATAACACTAAGAACTCCTGAGTTCTAGCCCAGGATACTGTGCAGTCACCCACCTAGATAACTAATCATAAAGTTAGGCAATGGCACCTCTATTCCCCCTCCATGGTCAAACAAGGGCACCCACTCTAGGCAGCTGGTTCCTCAGCCGTCACCTCCCTTGGGAGCAGACCTCTGTCTCTCTCCCACCCAACCAGGGTTTTCCAGGCTGTACGTATCCCTGCCTTTACCGTGTTATTTCCCAGCAAGTCAGCCTGCTTAAACAGGCCAGCATCTGCACTTGCTTTCTCTCTGAAGGCTAGAAACAATGTAATTCCCAGCTCTCATAAGCTGCCACATTGCTCATTATAAGCAAGCATATTTATTCTTAAGGTGAAAGCATTACAGCGAAAACACACAAAAGCTCATCTGCAGAGGCTGAACGCTTAGCAGAAGTTACCCATCAGCCTCACGGAGGAGCCTCAGTACTCCAAAGTCCTTCCAACCCCTCCCGGGACAGAAGGTCCTGTGCATTTGCTGGATCAAAAAGCAGAGCTGAGTCAGTTTAAACTCAGGCGATTTATTAAAAAAATCCTTCCTTTGTCTGTCGGTCTCTGGAGAATCCAGTTTGAGCTAGGCATAGGTGGAGGTTTTTACAACCTAAATGAATTTGTCTAATTGTCCTCCCCATAGAATTACAGACAGGCCTTGACCCACCACGTAATACAGTGAGAGCTCCCAAAGATGTTGCTGGGTCCTGCCATATGTCACCCACTTCCTCTGGAACAGGTTGTGTAGATGGTTAGAGACACGATATGGGGATCCAATCTGTGAAAACTGACAAGGCAAAATACCCTCCCCTATAGCAAAAAATCTCTTCTCTAATGGGAGAGATTTTTCAAAAGCACTCAGCCTTGCCTTTACTCTGCTTCCAGTGATCATAGAATCATAGAATATCAGGGTTGGAAGGGACCTCAGGAGGTTCTAGTCCAACCCCCTGCTCAAAGCAGGACCTAATCCCAACTAAATCATCCCAGCCAGGGCTTTGTCAAGCCTGACCTTAAAAACCTCTAAGGAAGGAGATTCCACCACCTCCCTAGGTAACCCATTCCAGTGCTTCACCACCCTCCTAGTGAAAAAGTTTTTCCTAATATCCAATCTAAACCTCCCCCACTGCAACTTGAGACCATTACTCCTTGTTCTGTCATCTGGTACCACTGAGAACAGTCTAGATCCATCCTCTTTGGAACCCCCTTTCAGGTAGTTGAAAGCAGCTATCAAATCCCCCCTCATTCTTCTCTTCTGTCAGAGCTCCCAGCGACTTCACTGGGAGCAAAGCTGGGCCACCAGCGAGCCCTTGGGGAAATCTCACGGTTGCACTGTGTGGTGACGATTGTCTTGACAATGACAGTTTGTGCCCTCTTACCATAATTGCCTATATGTAAAAGAATGTACTAGGGACCATTTTCCAAATAAAGTAGGTGCCTGCAGAGCCAGCAACCTGGCAAGTTATTGTAATATGAAACAGAGCCATGAAATATTGAGGTTTTGGAGAAATCATCTAGAGCAGGGGTCGGCAACCTTTCAGACGTGGTGTGCCGAGTCTTCATTTATTCACTCTGATTTAAGGTTTTGCGTGCCGGTAATACATTTTAACATTTTTAGAAGGTCTCTTTCTATAAGTCTATAATATATAACTAAACTATTGTTGTCTGTAAAGTCAATAAAGGTTTTAAAATGTTCATTTAAAATGAAATTAAAATGCAGAGCCCCCCGGACCGGTGGCCGGGACCGGGGCAGTGTGAGTGCCACTGAAAATCAGCTCCTGTGCCGCCTTTGGCACGCGTGCCATAGGTTGCCTACCCCTGATCTAGAGAGTGCATGTGCTGTGATCTTCCAAAAAGGCTGGCCCTTTTTTCAAAAAGCGTTACCCCAAGAAGGCTAGCCCTGTTAGTGGGTGTATTTTGGGGAATGACTCTAGTCATTGCTATGCCCGATCATAGCTGGGGTCCAGCTAACCCAGTAGTCTGTCTTCAACAGCGGCCATAGCCACCTGCTTCAGAGGCAGGTGCAAAAAGCCATATGGAGAAGAACGAAATACCCTGCTCAGGGTGATTTTCTTGTTTAACTCCCATCACTTTGTGGTTAATAATAAATACCAGCATATGGACGATACATGATAGCCTTTTGGATAAAATTGTATATCATGTGGATGTTCTCATCTATATAGCTATGTCTAACCTTTTTCTCAATATTGATTAGCATGTTGCTCCAATGATATCTTGCGGTGATGCATTGCACAGCTTAAATGTGTTTTGTGCAAAGAAGGCATAATAAAAAAGTATACATTGTGTAAACTAGTTCCTTGGGTCACTTTTCACTGTTGCCTTTGAAATCCATTAGATGTCTGTTTGAACTTGTACAGGAAAAGATCATTTGGCATTCCTGATTGACTACCTGCATACCATTCATTATTTTATAACAATGCAATTGTATGATAAAGTTCTGAGGCCAGACTGTCTGGGGTAGGGAATGGGGGGAGGGGAGAAAGGGGTAGGAAAGGCTCCTACTCCCTTACATAACTATGTAAGATCCAGAGACAATCCAGCTCTGGGAATAAAATGACCACAGTACAGAACATATACTAACAACAACCTTACTATTTTTCTCATGCCCAGCCATCACTGTTCAATGACTAATCTGGTAGATTTGCCTCTCTTGAAGTTCAGTGTATCATGATATGTTCTTCGCAAACGGAAGGTGTTTATTAAAGAAAAAGAGCTACAACTGCAAACACAAATAAATAAGCTTCCGCATAGCTCATGTTCTAGCTTTGTCTCTCTTGCTTACCAGATACCCCACACTGTCTGGACTGCTATACAGCAGACAGATACATCTAGTGCAGGGGTTCTCAAACTGGGGGTCAGGACCCCTCAGGGGGTCACGAGGTTATTACAGGGGGGGCCGCGAGCTGTCAGCCTCCACCCCAAACCCCGCTTTGCCTCCAGCACTTATAATAGTGTTAAATATACAAAAATGTGCTTTTAATTTATAAGGGGAGTCACACACAGAGGCTTGCTATGTGAAAGGGGTCACCAGTATAAAAGTTTGAGAACCACTGATCTAGTGGCTGAATAATATATTGCAAGTAAACTTGTATGGCAAACTTTAAAAGAACAATAATTCTTAATCTGCAATCATCAAAACGCTATAGAAGGACCACAAATTAGTTAAACTCACCTTGACATCAAATGAATTGGTATTTAATTGGCACTGGAACAATCAAGCGTTTTTTTCATACAGTTTGGTGGCTATTACATTTTTTTCTAATTTTGGATTCATTTTAAAATGCATAACGGTGAATGATTAGCTATAGGGTCTTCACAACAGATAAGAGTGCCATATACTCAGTGCTAGGGAATACAAACATTCCGGCGCATGTTGTCAATCATGGAATATTAAAGAAATAGCCCACATTATGGTTGGCTTATAATAAACATACAGGTAAGAACAGATATTCAAAATTGCTCAGTACCAACCAACTTACACTGAGGTGCTGCTGAGCACCGTTGAAAATCTGGCCTTTTCATACAGATGCCTAAATGGTGCTGAGCACTCTGGAAAAATCTGGTCCATCGATGGACCAGGTGGGTCCCAGTTTAGAAAAACATGTAAGCATATATTTGAGTAAGTCCATCCCAGTTCAGTACAGCACATACGCACATTCTTAACTCGATCATGTAACACGGGTGTTGAAGTGCTTTCCTGACTAGGGATGCTTTGCTTAATTGGCGTCTAGATACTGTCCTGAAGTGGCTGGCAAATGCGGCACCTATTTTAGAGCCCATCCTCTTCAGCAACATGAATACAAGGCTCTTGCGTGCTACTTTTGACTCCTCCTCCACAGAAGGGCACTGGGTGTGCGCGCCTTGTAAGCCACACTTGGTTAAACACGCTCGATACTTGGCTCCCAAGAACAGCCCAATAGAAACGGAGCAAAAAAAATCCCAATCCAAACCAGAGCATCCCAGCATTGAAGGGCTGCAGCACTTGGGCCAGATCCCAACGGCCGCTGACTCCATCACGATGAAACGAAAGGAACCTGCAAATAGAATCTAAGGGCCTGGGCATTGGTACCAAGTCCATGTACCCTGGTGAAGCCTCACTGCTTGCCTACCACAAAGTGCCCTTGAAAAGGCTGCCTGGATTAACAACAAATGCAACACACAGGTGCTTCTCTTTCCCCCCCATGTACTAATTAAAATCTGTTCTTTATACTCTGGCAACAACTCCCACTCCTGGATATTGCAGTAGCCCTGGGGAGAGGAGTATCACTGATAAGAAACCAGCACGCTATCAATACTGTGTGGCTGCAAGACTGTGTGTTAATTCTTGTAATAAAATGAGCATACTTGACTGGCAAAAGGGATTGACAGAGGGATTCACTAATCCCTGCAAGGTGATAAAATGCATGCGTCCTTCTCCTTCTGCTATGCAGATCAGTAGTTGAGAAAAAATACAAAGAAAGGACGTGTGTGTGTGTGTGTGTGTGTGTGTGTGTGTCCACCCAAATGGCATGAGGACACATTGATCATCAAACTAACTCTGTGTAATTAGTGTCTGTCAGCTTTAATGTTTCTCCCTGTGTATTCAGAAGTTACTGAGCAGTTGCCTATGTTAGAAAGCTTGCAAACTAAATTTGATTTAAAATGGGTGCACTGCAAACCCCTAATCTCAATGCACGGGAAGTGTCTCAGGGCCAGATTGCCAAAGATATCTCCCATTTCCCACTGAAGAGTGAGGTGCCTACCTGCTTAGGCACATCTGGAAATCCCGCTATGTGCCCATATGTACCTTTAAGCCCCTAAATACCTTTGAAAAAGTGGCCCATAGACAATTTTGAAAATTAGATTTAGGGTCTTCCATCATAGAATATCAGGGTTGGAAGGGACCTCAGGAGGTCATCTAGTCCAACCCCCTGCTCAAAGCAGGACCAATCCCCAACTAAATCATCCCAGCCAGGGCTTTGTCAAGCCTGACCTTAAAAACCTCTAAGGAAGGAGATTCCACCACCTCCCTAGGTAACCCATTCCAGTGCTTCACCACCCTCCTAGTGAAAAAGTTTTTCCTAATATCCAACCTAAACCTCCCCCACTGCAACTTGAGACCATTACTCCTTGTTCTGTCATCTGGTACCACTGAGAACAGTCTAGATCCATCCTCTTTGGAACCCCCCTTCAGGTGGTTGAAAGCAGCTATCAAATCCCCCCTCATTCTTCTCTTCTGTAGACTAAACAATCCCAGTTCCCTCAGCCTCTCCTCATAAGTCATGTGCTTCAGCTCCATAATCATTTTTGTGCCCTCCGCTGGACTCTTTCCAATTTTTCCACATCCTTCTTGTAGTGTGGGGCCCAAAACTGGACACAGTACTCCAGATGAGGCCTCACCAATGTCGAATAGAGGGGAATGATCACGTCCCTCGATTTCCTGGCAATGCCCCTACTTATACAGCCCAAAATGCCGTTAGCCTTCTTGGCAACAAGGGCACACTGTTGACTCATATCCAGCTTCTCATCCACTGTAACCCCCTCGGTCCTTTTCTGCAGAACTGCTGCCTAGCCACTCGGTCCCTAGTCTGTAACAGTGCATAGGATTCTTCCATCCTAAGTGGAGGACTCTGCACTTGTCCTTGTTGTACCTCATCAGATTTCTTTTGGCCCAATCCTCTAATTTGTCTAGGTCCCTCTGTATCCTATCCCTACCCTCCAGCGTATCTACCACTCCTCCCAGTTTAGTGTCATCTGCAAACTTGCTGAGGGTGCAGTCCATGCCATCCTCCAGATCATTAATGAAGATATTGAACAAAACCGTCCCCAGGACCGACCCTTGGGGCACTCTGCTTGATACCGGCTGCCAACTAGACATGGACCCATTGATCACTACCCGTTGAGCGTGATGAGCTAGTCAGCTTTCTATCCACCTTATAGTCCATTCATCCAGCCCATACTTCTTTAACTTGCCGGCAAGAATACTGTGGGAGACCGTATCAAAAGCTTTGCTAAAGTCAAGGAATAACACATCCACTGCTTTCCCCTCATCCGCAGAGCCAGTTATTTCGTCATAGGAGGCAATTAGGTTAGTCAGGCATGACTTGCCCTTGGTGAATCCATTCTGACTGTTCCTGATCACTTTCCTCTCCTCTGAGTACTTCAGAATTGATTCCTTAAAGACCTGTTCCATGATTTTTCCAGGGACTGAGGTGAGGCTGACTGGCCTGTAGTTCCCTGGATCCTCCTTCTTCCCTTTTTTAAAGATGGGCACTACATTAGCCTTCTTCCAGTCATCCGGGACCTCCCCCGATCGTCATGAGTTTTCAAAGATAATGGCCAATGGCTCTGCAATCACATCCGCCAACTCCTTTAGCACCCTCGGATGCAGCGCATCCGGCCCCATGGACTTGTGCTCATCCAGCTTTTCTAAATAGCCCCCAACCACTTCTTTCTCCACAGAGGGCTGGTCACCTCCTCTCCATGCTGTGCTGCCCAGTGCGGCAGTCTGGGAGCTGACCTTGCATCATATAGATGCTTTTGAAAATGATACAGTAATTAATAGAATTAGGCTATTAAATGGGAGCATTAAGCACTGGTGAAATTAAATCAGTGTAGTTACACTGGTGCAAAAAAACAGCCACAACCTATGTGTAACCCAGCTGTGGATTTAATACTAAGGTCGCAGAGAGAGCTTATGCTATCTTTTCCTACAGTTACAACGCCTCTTTTCCAAAGGCTGGAGGATCTCACCGATTCTACAGAGCTCGTTTTGGAGGGGATGGCTGTGTATTCTCGACCACTTGTAATGCACATTGAACATGTACAGAGAGGTATTTGAATTATAATTATCAGCACGGACCTGGCTGTTAAGAATAATAACACAAAAGAGGTGGTGGGAAAGGTCTCATTTTTGTATAGGGTTTTTAAAAATAAAAGTCACAAGCCTGTCTGTAGGCTCCCGCTCAACAAAGTACTCTTACGCCCATGCTTAAACTTAAGCATGTGAATATAGTCCCACTGATGTCAGTGGAAGCCAGTTCCAGCCTAACCAGTAAGGTGCGGAACATGAGTTCTCGGGTGCTGCAGACTTTTCCTACAGAGTTCATTTCTTTCCCCTTTGTATTAAACTGAGAGTGAATAGTTGTTCAGGTACGAATGTCATATTTTTGCTATGGAAAGCTTATTGCTGGTCAGCAGTCCCAGTTTTGCATGTTCTATAACGATGGCCCATTAGTAGAAAGCGTGTGGCTCTGAGGAACTACAGAGAGCAGCGAGAAGAAGCTTTATTCCAATTAATGATGGTAAATCCACAACGATGAAAAAAACAGACGATCTGCAAATGGAGGGGCTAATGGGCTCTGTGTTTGTATGACAAAATAGGTAGAGCGCTTGCAAACAGAATCATCTCATTCTCTGGTCTCACCTACCCAAAGGAGCTAGACAGGACAGAATGAAACTGTGCTAGTAGGTTAAACTGATTTAATAACTTTTACCTATATTCCGATTAGCAGAAGCAGGCAACAAATTCCCACAAGAAGTCAGATGAATTTAAAAAATGAATTTGCTTGAGCTGTGTTACAAGTAGGGCCGGCGCAACCCATTAGGCGACCTAGGCGGTCGCCTAGGGCGCAAACATTTGAGGGGCGCCAGTGCCCCGACCGGCCGTGGAAATTTGGGGGCGGGACCTTCTGCCGCCGCTGTTGGGGGCGGCATTTTGGGGGCAGGACCTTCCGCCGCCTAGGGCACCGGAAATGCTGGCGCCGCTACTGGTTACAAGTTACTATATAATAAATAATATTACCATAGTTCCTAGAAGCCCCAACTAAAATCAGGGCCACATTGTCTGGGAACTATACACACATATATAGAAAGCAAGGTCTCTGCCCTACAGTGCTTTCAATCTCAGGCCTTGATCCTGCAGAAATTAACACAAGTGCTAACCTTTACCCATTGTCCTTGTGCAATCTCTCCGTGTTGGACTGAAGCTTAAACAGAGATGGGAGTAAAGAAGTGTTGTTATTCCTGCTTTAGAGATGGAGAAACGGGGGCACAGTGCGATTGCAAGTCATGTCCAAGGTCATACAGGAAATCCGTACCTGAGCTAGTTAGCTGCTCCAAAATCCAGCTCCTCTGAGACACTCAGGTGCAGCTCCTCAAGGCTATGGGGTTAGCTGCCTCGTTCCGTTAGGGTATGGGCCTTAGTGGCTTCATTCCTGCCTCCTGGGAATAGAAATTACAGTCATCCAGTCAGGGGACAAAGCCCATACCACGTGGCTAATCAGGACTAACTGACGCATCTTGAGACACTGCCTAAAATTCATCCAGTAATTACTAGTGCAGTGAAGCCCATGAGCAGATACGATGCTAAATCTGTTGAGTAAATTCTCAGTAAATTATTAGGACTGGTCAGAATCTGGAATTCCCATTCCCATGGGAAATTCAGAAACCAAATGTGGTCTGCATTGGAATGAAAGCTCAAGACTCCGCAGACTGGGAATTCTGAAATTGTATTTAAAAAACAATCAAGCGGACATTTAATTTGGGCTTTTGAAAACAGAATTGATGAGGTTCCCCTGAGCTCCCCAGAGACCTGCTGCCTAGCTGGGAGACTGGCTGACCAGAGAGTCCCGGCTCTGCCTGGTTCCCCAGCTCCGTTGCAGCCTGCCACGGTGGCCTGCTGGGGAAGTGGACCAGCTGACAGGGAACCAGACAGGAACAGGCAGGAACATTCCCATGGAATACGCTGATTTAGTCAAATCATCATTTTTCCAGCAGAAAAAAAAATGTTCCATCAGAAAATTTCCAACCAGCTCTATAAATTATTTACTCAGCTGTGCTGATTAGTTCTTACCTGAGTGCCTACTTCCTTCCTTCATGCTTGAGGGAAAGATAAGATATTGAATTATACAGTTCACTTCCCAGGGCTATGAATTCTTAATCTTCCACTGTTATTGGGCCAGATCCTCAACTGGTGAAAATCAGCATAGATCCATTGATCTTTGTCTGTGTCCTGTCCAGAGCTTCAGTTTCACTAGACCTTAGTTTCAACAGCTGGGGGTCTAACTCATTATTCTGATCACTGAGATTTGATTTGTTTTAGTTCTTATAATTAATTTGCTCTTGATTCCACTGGTATAAAAGTCCTACCCTAGACTTTATTTCGGCAGAGAACTTAGAAAGAGAGTCTTTTATTTTATTTTAAAAAAAGCATGTAAAGCTGAACTGTCTTTTTGCAAAGTTTTGTATGGCTCAGGGAAAATAAGATTATGCTAGGAGAGATATTCTTTTCTTTTCTGATCTGATTTAATAATGCAAATTTCAAATGGCAACAACAAATTTTATTAGATCTAAGCTCTTGCTATCTCTCCGTCAAAATGTTATGAAGTCCTTTAATGATTAATAATGGTGGTGTAATATCCATGAAGAGATGACAGTAAATAACTGATTTTTGTGTGTAGTTATTTGACTCTCCAGCACCCACATGACTGACCTCTACCTGCCCATCTTCTGACCAGTTCTAGTCATGTCATAATAGAAAAATACATAATAATAGTCCACCACGAGTAATAAATCCCAAACATGGGAAAATCAATGTCTTCGTTTCATGACCTCATCCTCTCCTTAGTACGCCCTGCCCTCCTCGGTACATTGAGATTAGTATTATGCACTTACCTTTATAATGAGGACAGGCAAACCCAAATGACAGTTCTTCCCCATATAGGGGGTAAAGACTTTCATGTTGCCATTGGTGAATAAGTGATTGATCGTTTTGAAAGCAGTTTCAATGAGGGACTGGAAGTTTGGGTGATTTGTAATAGGATACAAAGTCCTTCCATTCTAGGTCTTTGGGTCAAAAATCCCTCTCAGATCAATGGAGACTAAACTTATTACCATCTGAAGGTTTATTGGGAAAGTCTGGTGATATCAGTCCTGTTCTTTGTAGACCAGTAGCTCCATCACAAATACCATCACCACCAACAGGCAGAAAAGCCAAGGAGCTCACACCTCTGGAGATGGAATACTGTGTGCAACTCTGGTCTCCCATAATTAAGAAAATGAATTCAAACTGGAACAGGTGCAGAGAAGGGCACCTAGGATGAGCCAAGGAATGGAAAACGTACCTTATGAGAGGAGACTCAAAGAGCTTGGCTTGCTTAGCCTAGCTAAAAGAAGGCTGAGGGGAGATATGCTTGCTCTCTATAAATAAATCAGAGGGCTAAGTACCGGGGAGGGAGAGGAGTAATTTAAGTTATGCGCCAATGTGGACACAGGAACAAATGAGTATAAACTGGCCATCAACAAGTTTAGGCTTGAAATTAGACAAATGTTTCCAACCATCAGAGGAGGGAAGTTCTGGAAACACCCTCCAAGGGGAGCAGTGGGAGCAAAAAACCTAACTGGCTTCAAGCCTGAGCTTGATAACTTTATGGAGGAGATGGTATGATGAGACTTCCTACAATGGCATGTGGCCGATCTGTGATATGTTCAGGGTCTAACTGATGCCATACTTGGGGTCAGAAAGCTATTTCCCCCCTGGATCAGAATGGCAGAGACCCTGGGGTTTTTCACCTTCTGCAGCATGAGGTATGGATCACTTGCAGATTTAAACTAGTGTAAATGGTGAATTGTCCATAACTTGAAGACTATCAATCATGATTNAAGCTATTTCCCCCCTGGATCAGAATGGCAGAGACCCTGGGGTTTTTCACCTTCTGCAGCATGAGGTATGGATCACTTGCAGATTTAAACTAGTGTAAATGGTGAATTGTCTATAACTTGAAGACTATCAATCATGATTTGAGGACTTCAGTAACTCAGCCAGAGGTTAGGGGTCTATTACAGGAGTGGGTGGGTGAGGTTCTGTGGCCTGCAATGTGCAGGAGGTCAGAGTAGATGATCACGATGGTCCCTTCTGGCCTTAAAGTCTCTGAGTCCATGGTCCCTCAAGATCAGCGTTGAGGGATACTTCCAAGGCAGCATGAGGAAGCTTACACTCCCTCCGTTCTGTGGCTAAGGAGAGGACTTCATACTCCACAAGGACCACATCCTGCAAGTTGCTTAGCTGGGATTTTGCTGTCCTGGTTGGAAGTTCAGGTCTGTGTGGCATGCAGCTGCAAAGCGCCAACGTGATTTTGTTGCATCTTAAATTAACGTCTTCTGATGAGAGCCATGTATGAATCAGTGTGTAATGCAGAACCCATTACAAAGCTGCACTTATAGGGTCCAATTTTCGTCATGATTATTAATTATTAGTAGTATTATAGTAGGGTTGGGGGGGTCACATTGTGCTAGGCACTGCTTCTAGAAGCAGCTGGCAAGTGGCGAAGCTCTGAGCTGGTGCAATTCATGGCTCTCAGATGTAGTTCTTTCAGATTTTTCCTGCTTTCTGACTAGTTTCTGCTGTACAGAGGGGTTTCAATTTTCAGTGTTTATATTATGTAAATTATTATTCATTTTTAGAAGGTAAATAAATTCATTTACATTTTCCCTCCCTTAAATAAACCAAAAATCGTTTTTGATTTATAGTAAGTTTTGTACCACAAATTGATAACAAGGGGAACATGACACAGCAGCAGGATTTCAAATTCACTTCAAATGATGAGAGCCGATGGAAAAAAGAGCAACTTGCCTTACTGGATTGAAAAAAGCGCACACACCATAACACTGTGAGCTAAGTACACCGTTTTATAAAACAACAACAACACGTGTCATTACTGTCAGTCAAGCAAAGACCTCAGAACTGTTTACCAGTTGCAAATTTTGGCATGCTTAAATGTCTTCTCTGGGGTGATCATTTATCCCAGTTGATCAGTTTAACTTGAAAAGGGGAAACTCTCCTTATGTTTTCCAGTCAGAGACAGCTTGGAGAGCTCATTAGATTCAGGCCAAAGGCAGGGCAGGGGCAGGAGCACCGCCAGCTTTTTCGGCGCCCTAGGCGGCGGAAGGTCCCGCCTCCGAAATGCCGCCCCCGACAGAGGCTGCGGAAGGTCCCGCCCCCCAAATTCTGCTGACGACCGGGGCGCCGGTGCCCCCCAAATAGTAGCGCCCTAGGCGACCGCCTAGGTTGCCTAATGGGTTGCGCCGGCCCTGGGCAGGGGACATTCAATCACCTAACCTGATCTCCTGTACAGGCCACAAAATTTCACCCATTTATCCCTACATTGAGCCCAATAACTTGTGTGTGACTAAAGCATCTCTTCCAGAAAGACATCCAGTCTTGATAAGAAGACATCAAGAGATGGACAATCCACCACTTCCCTTGGTAGCTTGTTCTAATGGTTAATCACCCTTGCTGATAAAAGTTTCAACATGTTTGGCTTTAACTTCCAGTGACTGGTTCATGTTATGCCTTTGTCGGCTAAACTAAAGAGCCCTTTAGTACCCAGTATTTTCTCCCCCTGAAGGTACTTTTAAGATATGAATATGAAACATTTTTTATTCTTTCTTCAGTGTCAGAGGAGCTAGGGGGTGTACAGTCACCATCACTTTGACTTGAAAGAGGTTCTTGAGCATTTTTGATGTGATTTACCATCATTGGGCTTGACTTCCCAAGCAAATCAGAGCACAACTTTGAAAAGTCATGTTAAGGCCAAGTTGCGTTTGACATGCCAGCAAACCTCACTGGAGCCAAGGTTTAACCACCACTCCTCATGGGCATGTTCTAACACAGCCTAAAGTTGTTACTTACAAGTAGCCCATTGACAGAAGTCTTTTGAGGGAGGATGTGTGATGTGCAGGGTCTGGGGGGAGGACGGGGGGGGGGGGGGGGGGGGGGGGAGGGGGGGGGGGGGGAATTGAGGGAGCTGCTGAGGTGCTTTTGGGAGGAGACAAGGCGGAAGATAAAGGAATAGGAAGTGGCTGAGCACAACACCCGAGCGGGAGATGGAAGGAGATGGGGGTAGGGACAGAGCAGTGAAGACCCTTAAAGGGACAGATGAGAATTTTGAATGTGGTGCAGGCGATGTGGAGCCTATGAAAGAACTCTGAGCAGGGGCAGTGTGATTCTTAGGCCTCCTGTTTTCTTATTCAGAAAGATGTTCTGACCACTCCAGGCAAAAGGAGGGAACCCGGTGACAGCAGACCATCTTCACAGGCCATGTCCACGGCTCTATCCTCTGCAGTCATAGGACAAAAAGAGGGAGTTGGTAGGTTATAGATTGTCATAATAAGCCATAAATCCAGTGTCTCTGTTCAGTCCATGACCCTTCCAGAACAACAGATGCAAAACCTACAGACATACCTCCACTGCTACAATGATCAACACCCTGTCACAGCACAGCTTTCAAGATCCAGGGGTCCTACTCATGCCTAATACAACACGTGTTGTACCGCATCCAGCGCACTAAATCCCTCAATTGCAACTACATGGGTGAAACCAGACAACCCAGTGCTCTTGAATGAACTCACACAGGAAAACAATAAAAGACAACAACATCATATCATCTGTGGGTGAATACTTTTCACAAAGCATTCATTCCATATCTCACCTCTCAGTCCTCATGCTCAAAGGAAACCTGCACAACACTTTCAAAAGACTAGCCTGAGAGCTTAAATTCATAACTTTGCTAGACACTAAAAATCGTGGACCGAACAGAGAGACTGGATTTATGGCTTATTACAAGAATCTGTAACCCACTAACTCCCTCTTTTCATCCGATGACTGCACTGGAGTTAACAGGCCGACTCTACCTTGAATGGTCCCTTACAATATGAGCTAACTACTTATGCTAAACAATCTGTTCCACCTTGCATTTTGCTGTGACGCAGGGAGTACCTTTCCCAGACCTGAAGAAGAGCTCTCTGTAAGCTTGAAAGCTTGTCTTATTGGATCAACTTCTGTTGGAGAGAGAAAGACATTACCTCACCCACCTTTTCTCTCTGAAATCTATGGAAATTAAGAGCCTAAATACCTTTGAGGATCTGGGCCAGAGCTGCTAGATTAATATGCATCCCCCATGATGCACCAGTCTCCCATCTGTTTGAACTACGACTGAATCCTGGGAGTCACTTGATCACAGTGCATCATGGGAGATGTAGTCTAGACAGAGAGCCAGGCCCATAAAGGAGAAGGGGAGCATGAGGTGCCTGAACTACATCTCCCATTGAGCACCACAGCAGCTCAGGACATATCAGACCTAACAAGTGAATATGAAACAATGCAACATTTCCAAAGCAAAATTCTTTTGAACATTCCATTCCATGAGAAATTGCTATTTTGACTTTTCATCCTGATCTGGGACAAAAACAAATTCATAAATATCAGAATTTCCTAGGGATCAAAAATTGCAATTTCCAAACAGCGCTTTCTACAGGCAGGCTTCTTGACACGGTGGTTCAGTTGGATATGTTTTGTGCTGCAGGCAGTGTTTTTGGGGTGATTTGCACTAGATCAGTCTAGTGTGATTAGTTTGTGTTTTTATAGTTCATGTGCCCAGAGACAGACAGCCACACTTTGGAAATAATAAATTATCTGCAAAAGCTATTGATGTGTTTTGACTGCTGGCTCCATTGTTTTTCAGTGCAAGTATTGCATTTAAGTAATACTTGGTGCATTTTTCCAATGCTCTATATGGTTCACACAGTGCTTGCCTTGGGCAGTCTGTGTCAAATGTAGCATAAGGCACAAAGATATTGAGGCCAAATACTGCAGCATTCTTCAGCCAGGTCCATAGGTGAAACAGGCCTGTATCCAGAAATGTTGGTCTAGATCATGACACGGAGTGCACCCATGCAGGAGAGTTAGGAGAGTAAAAACACTCCTTATATTAGTTAACTGGCTATTGAACCCTGTCAGGTTTACCCGGAACATGTGGGCAGGGAATGGACACAGCCTTGGCTCCACTCCCATTGCATTGGCTCTGGGCAGCTGAGTCCTCTCGGGTGTCAGAATCTGCTGCTGGTATAGGCCATCAACAATTTACTACACTCCCCACAAGACCAGAGGCAAGCAGGGAAGGAATTGTGCCTTATGAGGTGTGTGTGTCATAGCGCCTCCTGGAGCGTCATCTGGGGCATGGCCATTAATGCACCATTCCTTACTCGGGGCTGTGCCTGAAGGGACTAACCCTTAGACCAGCAAGAAGTAATGAGTGTTTCTGAAACACGCACGCCACCAAAACAATGTATCCATATGGTGCCGACTTGGAGTGAGGTGTTAGTCTTCGGAGGATTCAATTTTTATTGTTAAGTGGCAGTAAATGTTGATTTCACAGTACACCCTCAAATCGACAGAAAAATATTTCCATTGATAACTGAAATGGACAGCTAGGCAAAGTAAGAAAAATGCTGCTTGAGAACGTTATTAGAGTTTGATGGAAGGATATTTACCGTGTATATTTTGACATGCAATGTTGACAATTGGCTTTTTAACAGTTATAAAGCTTCAACTTCTTGAATTGCCATTTTTTTGAATCTCAGTAAATAATTATCCTCACTCCAACAGTCTGACCTGCTCAGAATTTCCCCACAAGTGCGAACATTTAAATTGAGAACAAAGAAAAAAAATGCTTAAAAATAAACATCATCTGTTGAAATTATAAATAAAAGAATCGAATTCTGCCAAGCCTACATATGGAGTATAGGAAGATCAAAATCCAAATACGTCTCAAAGACAAGCATTGGTCAGATGTATCCAGGGCTACATTTCCAAACGAGCTGAGTACCAACAATTGGGACCAGATTTTCAGAGGAACTCAGCTCCCATTTAGGCACTTAAGGCTGGGAGTCTAAGGGAGTTAGACACCCAACTCTTACTGAAGTCCGGTGGGATTTGGACACCTAATTCTCCAACTTTTTTGAAACCCCCCCAGCCTTAGGTGCCTAAATAGGAGCGCAGCTTTTTTTGAAAATCTGACCACATCTTTAGGTGCCTCAGTAGGAGCTGTTGCGTGCTGGGTTCTTTTGAAAATGTAAGGATATGTCCACACAACAATTAAACATCTGTGGCTGGCCCATGTCAGCTGACTTGGGTTTGTGGGCTCTGGCTGTGGGGCTGTTAAATTGTGGTGTAGACATTTGGGCTCGGGCCGGAGCCCGAGCTCTGGGCCCCAGTGTCAGCCCCAGTTAAATGTTGTGTAGACGTACCCTAAAAGTCTGCTGCTGCATCCCTCCTATGACCCACGTTCTCTACTTGGGGTCCAGTCCTGCATGCCTGTACCCCCACTAGCAGTCCTTTACTCTAGCGAGTAAAGCTTTGTAGGCGTGGTCCTCTGCACCACTATTTGCAGTGGGTGCGCTATCCGATCTCTGAAATGACGGGCTCATGGAGTCAGCACTATGGATGAAGCGAACGCATATCTCTCTGCCGAAGTGTGACACGATTTTAAATCAAAGCTGTGCTCTGCTAACACTTCATCAGGCTGCAAAGCACTAGGATTTTCACCATTGTCCGACTAGATTTAGTGTAGCTGGAAAACGAGACAATCTGTTAATATTATATTGTTGCTATGACTTCATGGAAAGAACAGTAGGCCATGCTCCCTCTGTTGACCTCTCAGGAGTTCAGGATCTGACTACAAAGGCAGGAAGGAGCAACCTTACAAGGGCATACTTCATTTGTAAAGTGATGCAGATTTTTAACCATGCATTCCAGATGGACTTTAATGAGTTGCATATGGGCATAGGGCCCTTTGCCCCACTCTGCCATGCGAGCTTATATAGTCTGTCTTAAATGCAGGTTTCAGTAAAATAGTGAATAGCTTTACTGTATTTAGAGCACCGATAAGGTGCCAGGTTTGGCATGTGATCAGTCCAGAAATCACAGGGATATCCATGGCAACGGAGAGCTCGGGAAGCATACTGACAATCTCAGTCAATCCCAGTCTGTAATGCTGCTATACATGCGGATTACTCACCATTTAATTTATTGGGCAATAGTACAGAAAGGCTGAGCAGTCCATAGCATGCATCATAAACTGATGTCTTTGGGGAGTGGATGGCTCTGAATATTGGTAACGGGATATACTTCACATCTAAGTCACTGGTCGGTAGCTGCCCCAGGTCGGTGATGGGTGAGAGTCAATACTATCCGACAGCCATTTGATGGCATATGTGAGATGAGTCAGTGTTCTCAGCCCAGCTTATAGGTGTCTATGTTACATCATCATTGCACGTGGCAGGCTCTGGAGACTGGCCAAGCACTCAATTGCCTACAGATGGAATTGCATCTTCTCCAAAGAAATGGGCCCCATGGATTACAGTGAAGGCTCATTGGCAAGCTCATGCCTCTTTTGCGGATTAAAGGATGGACCTCAGTCTCCAGGGAACCCTTCATGGTTACGACAGGCACAAAGGGTGAAATCTTGACCTCTCTGAAGTCAATGGCAAAACTCCCATTGGCTTCAACGGGACCAGGAGCTCACCCAGAAGATTCAGATGACAAATAACATGACATGAAATTAAATGACAAAAGTATTACCATGAAACTGAAGTGATCCGAGCCTACAACTATCCTCAACATGTCCTGGTCCTTACAGGATACACGATTGTTACTCCCTGTCACAAAGCAAAAGCATGCACCCAGACTTCTGTCAATATACAGGAAGGGTTTTGTCCAGGAGGCATTTCTCGGAGAGTCATTATCTGAAGAAAGGTTTTTTAATTCACATTAATAAAAAGTACACTACTTTGGTTGTCCTGCAGTATCGATTCTGTGGTAAAGCAGACTTCAGTGATCAGCTGGAAATCAGAGGCCTTGCAAGGTTCTGTTGATGCCCAAAGCAGAGTTTTAGCGGTTCCTCCACCACGCCCTCAAAATAGCACAATGCTAATAGCAAGGAAAATGAGTGAGCACAGCAATAAAGCTAGATTGCACCAAATGCCAGATTCAGGTATAAATATATCTTTCTAACACTGCAACAATTACTGGTTTGTTCTCCTCATGGACATTCAGTCTCATTGAAAAGCAATGCTGGCAATTCCAGCTACAGAAGAAAGACTTCCATTGACTTCAATGGGAATTGGAGCAGTGCTTTTCTGAGGTTCTGGGCTCTAGTGCAACCTGCCGGGCCCACTAATGAGAATTAAATTCTGGGGCTGTACCTGGAGCTACTCTCCAGCACTCTCCCCACAAGCATCACCACGTGCTCTCTCAAGGGGTCAGAGCCCGGCCATAGGCTCCACAAAGAGGCAGCCCAGGTTCACTTGGGAGTAATTAAGTCACTAACTGGGAGGCAATTAATTAGGCAGGGACTGGGCATGATACAAGTTTGAGGACCTGAGTTAGAGGAGGAGCTCCTGAGGAGAAAGGAAGCTGCTAGAAAGACAGAGGGACTGCAGAGAGAGGCTCCCTCCAGCAGACTGAGGAGAAGCTGCCAGAGAAGCCAATATTCCAAAGAGAGAGAAGCAGGGGAAGCCTACAGAGAAGGAGAGACAGGAAGTAGCTCAGCGAACAAGGACTCGTTCTGGCTGTCTCAAACAAGGGCCCTAAGCTGGAATCGGTGGAGTGGGCAGGCCTGGATTCCCCGACGTACTCCAGCCAAGGATGCTGGAGAAGGAGGTGCTAAACCCAGGGGCCTGAGGCTGTCTAGCCCCGACTAGAGCCATGAGACTTCGCTCTCACACTTATCCTGAAAGGGGCAGAGACGATTAAGAACCTGGCCAGAGGGCTGAGCCATAACAAGGTCTTGATGACTACAGACTTCAGGGTGGTGACATAAGAGAGAGAGTCAGTTTGGTGTAGCTCCCTATCCACTGCTAGGGGGCGCTAACAGACCAGGGCCCATCCATATTAGTATGACATTTAACAAAGCCACCATGTCCTTTCCCATCATTGCTGACTATTCTAAAGGGTGCATGGCAGTGGATCACTATAAGCTAGCTTGTACATATAGCTCTGAGTAAGAGTCAGTTTGTAAGCTGCACCACCCTGGAGGTGATGTGATTCCGAGACACCCCTTTGAGCTGCAATTCCTTTCCTGCCTCCCCTTTGCTGAGGATGTTTATATCGAGGGGGAAGCGTATTTTGCTGATGGCCCATCTCACCACGCACACTGGGGACTGAACAAGGGAGCTGCAGAGCTAAAAGCATGAGCTACCATAGCTGACGTTAAAGAGCCAAGACTACCCCTCTGGGGCTGTAATGAGAACTGCTCAGGAAGTTTGCAACAAACGGTTTTTTTCATCAGAAAATGGCAATTTGTCAAAACGGAAACTTTTCACAGGAAAGGGTCGGTTCTGATGAATTTCCCATTCCCAAAAAAGTTGGCAAAAAGTTTCATTCTATTTCAGCATTTTTAACTGATAAGTTCCAGCTTTTATTTCAAACTGACTTTTTGTTTAGAAATTCAAGTTAAATTACAGTAAAAAATTAATTCAAAAATAGCAAAACAAATGTTTGGATTGACCCAATCCATTTTTTTCTGTGTTTTTAGTTTTGAAAAAAATTTTTTTTTTCCTTTTTGTCCCAATTCAAGACAAGAAAATGTTTCAACCCTTGACAATTCTTATGGGTTGGGAAAACCTGTTTCGAGCCAGCTTTAGCTGTAACAGATACATCCTCTGCTGAAGAGATGCAGAAAAAGGACCACACTCACCAGAGGGATACACATATATTCCTGTGCACAGGTATGTAGCCAACACCATTATCCAACTATATGTAAAGATGTCAGGAATTATGTGAAAAACCCCTGGTGTGATTTGCTCAGAGACTGTTTTCTCAGCCCACAGATTTCTTTTTTTAAAAGTTTCAATAAAATCCATTCAGTCATTTCTGAGTTTGAAAAGGGTGGGGGAAAAGACTTCTCTTATTTTAAAGATACATGTTTTTTGCCCAGAAATAGCTGATTTTTCCAACCAGAAATTTCCAGAATGGCTTGCCCACCACTGAAAACTAGGAATGGGTTTTTCAAAACCATCTAGGAGATTTGAGAACCTGATTCCCATTCATTTTAATGGCAATTGGACAGCAGCTTTGTAAAACCCACACCCAGCCCTTTAGTTGTTGGAAGGAAGGGGAAAAAAGAGTGACATATAAAATATAATCCATTTATAAGAATGTTTTAAAAACGTGTATGATGAATGGATGGTAACTTTAGCGCTCTGAGTTCTGCTTTAATGACTATGACTAATGCAGTGGATAGGGGCACAGATTTGTGCTCCAGAAACCTGGCTGTTATGCTTCGCTCTGCTACTGACTTGCGGTGTGACCTTGAGAAAGTCAGTTCACCCGTCCATGCCTCTGCTTTGTCTGTCTGATCAATTCAGACTAGAAGCTCGTGGAGGCAAGAATGGGCTCTTACAGTGCCTAGCCTAGTGGAGCTCTGATATCACTCGGCATCTCTGGGCAGTATTGTATTGCTAATAATAATAAATAGCAAGCGCATTAATACTAGTGAAGCTTTGCCTACATTAAGTCTGAACTAGCCAATCAGGGGTTCCCATTGGCTGACTTCTCCAAATTACTTGCCGATACAGTTCGTTGAGCACGTCTCCAATTAAATTCAACTACTTTATAAAACAGTGTTGAGGTTTTTTTTCAGGCTCCTGGACTAAATTAGTCCTTAATTAGGTCATTTCTTTCTAATTGATTAAAAATAGGGTTTCAAATTAAAACCGAGAGAATGACTAACATCACACAAATGATATTATTCAAATTTGAAAGGGGAAAAAAATCCATCAAAAAGACCATTATATTGAATTGCAGATCAGTCAGAGAGATGACATTTGGGATTGTTCCCTAGAAAATCTATTATTTTGCTTCTTCAAAATTAGGACAAGGATGCAATCAAATGAAGACGATTAAAGCCCAGAAGAAATAAAATTATCACTATGCAGCTGATCATATACAAAATTATTGTTATCATTTGTATTATGCTAGGCACTGTGCAAACACAGAGAGAGACAGTCCCTGCTCCAAAGAATGTACAATAGATAAGCTGAAGAATGAAAGGACCTAATGTCACCCAGGCCGCAGAGGCAGACACAGGAATAGAACCCATGTCGTTTGCCCTATTCATTATACCACACACTGCTTTTGTTGCACCACAACTTTGTCTCCATGTCTCCTAAAGAGAACTGCAGCCACTGCACACAGAACTACTGTAAACCTAATAATGGGAGAAAATAAATGGGTCTGTTCTTAAATGACTTGACTCCCTGCCAAGTGATTGAAAGACACTGCTGGAGACTGAAAACAAGCTAAAAAATCAGGTGAACCTATTCATGGACAATTTCAGGGAGAAGATTTGAGTGAAAAACTAAACCTATGCAGCCAGATCCCCAGTAGGTATAAACTGGTGTAGCTATATTGACTTCAGTGGAGCTACGGTGGTTTACACCAGGAGAGAATCTGACCCGTTGACGTCAATGAAGTGACATCAATTTACACCATTTTAACAACCCCCCCCCCCCAAAAAAAACACAAAACAACAACAACCCCAAACCAACCTCTTTTCAAATTACTTGAAAACTTTTGTGGAAAACTTTCAATTCACTTAAACAATCTTTAGTGCCAAAATGAAAGAAAAGATTTCACTGTGATTTGATTCAAAACAAAATAAAAATGATTCAGTTATAGATCCCCTCTGCCTGTATCTCATTTTTTAACTTTTTTTCGGTGGTGAAAAGGAGAAAAAAACTGAAAACTTTATTTTTTTTGTTTTTTGCTTCATTTCCAAGCTAAATGCATTTTTTTTTCATTTTCTTTTGACAAATAAATACAATTAAAACAAAATGAAACCATGTTTGTTTACAATTTTGTGTGGAAAAATAATCCCTTTTTTTCTACCAGACTTAGTGAAGACCCAGATAAAAACAAATATACATCGTTTACAACCTTGCAGTCCCATAAAATAACCCATGTGTCTCTATTACTTTTACTACACGTCTGAAATAAAACCAGGGATGCATTAAAAAGTCCTAGTGAGATGAAGTCTTGATGGTATCTAGTAAGATAAACCTTTTCTCCTCAGCTTCTTTGGCCTTGAGTCAGAGACAGAGGGTATGCCTACACTCCAGTTAGACTCCCACGGCTGGCCCATGCCAGCTGACTCAAGCTCCGGGGCTTGGGCTATGGGGCTGTTTAATTGCGGCATAGACATTTGGAGTTGGGCTGCAATCCGAGCTTTGGGACCCTGCCACTCAGCAAACCTGAGTCAGCTGGCATGGGCCGGCCACAGCTGTCTGCAATGTGGACATACCCAGAGAGACTCAAAAGCCCTCACCCCACTTCCCAGTGTTCCACCCACTGAACTAAGCTCCTCCTACGGGCCCAGTCAGGTAACATCACTGATTAAGGATCATTCAGAGGACTTGTATTAGCTGATCATTTTGATTGGCTCGCAGCCTACAGATAGCACTCCATGCACAGAAGGCCCATGGTCTCTCAGGAGAGTGCCTTTTCATCAAAATACATACCCTGGCCAAAATGCCCCCATTTCCAATCCATCCTGCTCACCATCGTGTTTGACACATGTACCAAATCCAGGATCCAAGTGTTAACCTGAGACTCAGATTAATGGCTCTTCATAGGGACAGCTCTCAGCTGAGGCTGTCTGGATAGAGACACACTAGCATAAATAGCCCCTGAAAAGCAGCTTACTAAAGCTAGGCATTCAGTGTAAACATCAGGAACCCATTTTACAAACAAACAATCACTTGGAAACCTGGGGAAATGTGACTCTGGACAACACCAAGACCAACAAGTCCATCAAAGAATACTACAAATGGCAGCACTTGCCAAGCTTCTGGCAGCAATAAGTGCTATTGAAAATGGAGGAGAGCTAAGCACTCGGTAGCAACACCCTGGAAACTAAAATACCGCTCAGGTACCTGAAACTTTATGCTAGAGACATGATCTGTCCTCAAGGATACTGGCTAAACATACACCTCTTGAAGCAGCTAATCCACAGAATGTAGTTACCCATCAAGCCAGTGTGGAGTTTTATACTGAAGCCCAATTATTTTTGATTGCCTTCTGGATACATAGGTTTTAAAGGTCAGAAGGGACCACTATGATCATCTAGTCTGCCCTCCTGTAAAAATACAGGACATAGAATTTCACCCAGTTAACTCCCACATAAAGCCTAGATGTTGTGGTTGAGCTATAATGTATCTTTTAGAAAGACACCCAATCTTGATGTACGACTTCACAATCCACCATCTCCCTTGGTACTTAGAAGCGCTTGTTTGTTCATGTGCATGTATGGGAAGACTTTTCATCACTGGATGTTTCCTTCAATTTGCTTTGTTTTCCTCACTGTAGCCTGCAAACAACAATTCTTCGTTGTCCAACAGTTAGNAGAGCTAAGCACTCGGTAGCAACACCCTGGAAACTAAAATACCGCTCAGGTACCTGAAACTTTATGCTAGAGACATGATCTGTCCTCAAGGATACTGGCTAAACATACACCTCTTGAAGCAGCTAATCCACAGAATGTAGTTACCCATCAAGCCAGTGTGGAGTTTTATACTGAAGCCCAATTATTATTGATTGCCTTCTGGATACATAGGTTTTAAAGGTCAGAAGGGACCACTATGATCATCTAGTCTGCCCTCCTGTAAAAATACAGGACATAGAATTTCACCCAGTTAACTCCCACATAAAGCCTAGATGTTGTGGTTGAGCTATAATGTATCTTTTAGAAAGACACCCAATCTTGATGTACGACTTCACAATCCACCATCTCCCTTGGTACTTAGGAGTGCTTGTTTGTTCATGTGCATGTATGGGAAGACTTTTCATCACTGGATGTTTCCTTCAATTTGCTTTTTTTTCACTGTAGCCTGCAAACAACAATTCTTTGTTGTCCAACAGTTATTAAGGCCAACTCCACCAGGAACATCAGAAAAGCCACTGGAGATATGAGAATCCTAAAACATAAAGAACAGGGTTGGGATTTTCGAAGCTGCCTATGGGATTTGGATGAATCTCCCTTACAATTAATAGAAAATCTGGCCCAAGTTGTGGGGATCGACACTGGGAAATATGGCCCATGAATCCTTCTGAAAACGTGTGTCAAATCTCCTTGGCTGCTTTGAAAAATCTCAACTCAGATGCCTTCTAGATGTTCACCAATTCCTAAAATCTTCCATCAGAGAGACAGAGAGAGAAAGTTATGTATGTATAAAAATATTAAAAGTGTCCTAGAATGCTGGATGTTTTAAATTATTGCCACCAGAAATCTTCCTTTACTTAAATATAAGGTCACAACCAGGGACCATTAAGAACCAGCAGGAAACAGTATAATCCACCAGGAAATACCAGTCAAGATACTGTACATTCTGTTATAATCGCTATTGTGTGCTTAGTACTGTAACATGCCTACTACTGCCTGCTCCCTGGTTTCCATTTTTTCCAGACTGTCATTCTCCAGCTCCCTCTTAGTCAATCTACAGCACAATACTTATTTATGCTCTTGATTTAGACATTTGCATCAATATTCTAGACCCATTTGGCTCATCCTCTCCTCAGCTTCAGCCCATTTATGTCCCGATCCAGCAAAGCACATAAGCAGAGGCTTATCTTGAAGCATGTGAGTAGTCCCAGTGACTTGTGCGAGAATTCAACTGACTTGGGAACTACTCATGTACTGAGCACAGGTTTACTTGAGTCCAGGTCCTAGACAATAGTTTCCACGGCCATATTTATGGTCCTTACAAGATCCTTACAAGTGTCACATTGCTCCTGTACATTGAATTGAGACAGGCTTACATGACCTTACCTCTCTGTGAGTTGCTTATCAGTCTAGACAATGGTTGCTGTAGGCAGAGGAGCACTAGATAACTCTAGAATTCTCCATATGAAGCATGGAGGAAAATTGTTCTCCCTCTGTCTCACATGCCCTCTACTCCTTCTTCTCCTCATGCAACTGATGGTGACAAGCACGACTCTTAGGTGACCCCAAGTATCCAAAAGCACCACCTCTTGTCCAGGCAGTAGCAGCTGGCCATTCACATCCTGCCAGCCAGAAGCTCCTTAAGAAGTGTGATGTGGGTTATGCAGGCAGGAGATGCCTGGTTTACAAGCGCCCCAGCCAAATACATAGGGGTAGCAGGTTCTGTTGGCGAATGGGGGGAGGGGAAGGTATGACTTAGGTTTGCATGTCATAGCTAAGAGTTCTAGTCCTCCCTGGGCCACAAGTGACCTTGTGAAACTACCATTTCTGTAAAATGGGAGGGAGGTGCTGATAATTGCTTCCCTCCTAGAACAGGGTTGTGAGGCCTTGCTCAGTCACATGGGTTGCAAAGAACATGGGACTAGTCGAAGAGTTGAGAGCACAACTCATAGGCTCCTCATGCACATTCCGCTAAGTCAAAGTCTCTTTGGATGGGAAAATAAGATGGGGGAAGATCTGTTTTATTTGTGCCCTGTCCAGTGGTTTGGTTCTCTGTGTCTGCTTCAGCCTGATGCAGGAGATCAGTGGGCCCTGGACGCATGCCCAGTGCAGAAGGAAAGTCTAGAAATTAAGGAGCAATGCTCTAGCAATAGCAATTTTCAGGTGTAGTAAGTGAAGGCCCTGATAAAGGCCCAGTATGAGGCCTGAGGCCTGAACTGAAGTAATGGTCAAGACTTTGCTAAGCATAAAGCAAAGTTAAGCTGTGAGCTAGAGGCAGGTCCCTGCTCACAGAAGTTGGCAAGGAAAGGGCTAATGCTGCAAGAAGATACATACCTAAAAGGTACGGCACACTAGGGATCAGAATGTAGACATTCCACACAGATAACATGGAACAGGCCGACCCATCCCAATGACGGGGGCAAAAGGGTAAAATGATGGATAGAGTTGTTTTGATCGAACCAATCTGTACAAGGTGAGAGGCGGCACCTTACTACGTAGAGGGGTTGTACCTTGCTGCGTAGAAGGGTGGCACCTCAATACGTCAGGAGTGATGTGTAACTTGTTTGTACCTGTGTATAAGAATGTATCCCTGGGGCGGTGGCTTTGACCAGCCGAGGGGGCAGTGGAAAGTCCCGCCACTGACTGAGCTGGGTCCATTGCCAAGAGGCACTTTCTCGTAGTATGCCCTGAGTTAGGCTAAGAAACCTACAGGGAACTGCAATTGTGTCCGAGGTCGCAATAAACCTACTCGACGTAGCTTTGCATCTTACTGGACTCTGTGGTTATTGGGGGTTCTCGTCGGGTCTGCTGTGCCAGCGATCTGCAAAGCTGGGGCAGCACACAAAGGGAACACACGCACGCAGCCGAGTAATATCAACATAGAAAAAAGCAGAGCACCCCACCGGTAGGATCTGACAACATCAGGGAGACAACCAAAGCCACCTCTCAAACCCCACTGCTAGGAACTACTGAGTACTGAGCACTTTTGCAGATCTGCCCCATATTAATAATGCCACGTATCATGTGTTTTGTCATATACTTGCATGAAAGCTGTCCTATAGCAATAACATTTATTTGATCACCCGATTTTAGGATTATACCATCTTCAAGGTCATTAACGCGCAGCATGAACAAATACTGCCTGAATAATGATGGCTGATCTTCCTGGTTTCTTTTAGTGACACCTTTTATTTCCTACCCTCAAGCACATTATAACTGTATTTCAACAGGCCTCTCCTCCACACCCTGCTTTCTGTCTTAGTAGGTCGATCAGTTGTGTGTAACAGTACCGACTGTTTCTCTCATCTTCAGATAGAAGAAATAATGTATCTCACTCTTGTCTAGTAATCCTGCAACATGCTTAAAGAATTTAACCACACTTATTGGACTGGATCTTCCTCACATGTTTTTTCCTCCTGATAAACCAGGGGTGGGCAAACTGCTAGCCGATTTAAAACAGCCCGCAAGCTCCTGCTGGGAAGGGANTTCCTCACATGTTTTTTCCTCCTGATAAACCAGGGGTGGGCAAACTGCTAGCCGATTTAAACCGGCCCGCAAGCTCCTGCTGGGAAGCGGGGTCTGGGGCTTGCCCTGCTCCCACGTTGCAGCCAGGGAGTGGGGTCGAGGGCCGCTCTGTGTATCTCCCGGCAGCAGCGGCATGTCCCCACTCCAGCTCCTACATTTAGGGGCAGCCAGGGGGCTCTGAGCGCTGCCTCTGCCCCAACCACCGCCCCCACAGCTCCCATTGGCTGGGAATTTCGGCCAATGGGAGCTACAGGGGCGGCGCATGCAGATGGGGCAGCGCGCAGAGATGCCTGGCCATGCCTCCGCATAGGAGCTGGAGGAGGGGCATGCTGCTGCTTCCGGGAGCTGCTTGAGGTAAGCACTGCCCAGAGCCTGCACCCCTGAGCCCCTCCTGTGCCCCAACCCCTTGCCCCAGCCCTGATCCCCCTCCTGCCCTCCAAATCCCTCGATCCCAGCCCGGAACACCCTCCTGCATCCCAAACCTCTCATCCCCAGGCCCACCCCAGAGCCTGCACCCCCAGCTGGAGTCCTCACCCCCCCACACACACCCCAACCCCCTGCCCCAGCCTGGAGCCCCCTCCCGCAACCTGAACTCATTTCTGGCCCTACCCCAGAGCCCGCACCCCCAGCCAGAGCCCTCACTCCGTCCCACATCCCAACCCCAATTTCATGAGCATTCATTGCCCGCCATACAATTTCCATACCCAGATGTGGCCCTTAGGCCAAAAAAGTTTGCCCACCCCTGTGATAAGCTAATGCCACAGAAAATTTGGAATGAAAATTCATTTCGTTTAGAAAACTGGCCGAAAAAGACTGCCTTGGAAACTCTCATGAATTCATTTTTCAAGCAGTTCCAAAAATAACACATTACATTTATATAATGCCTTTCAGTTAAACTATGAAACAGGATCATCCAATTCACCAGGGAAATGCAGCCACTGAAATGCTACCACTGTTTAATAGTGATACTACACAAGAGTTTAAGGTAGGAAGGGAAAAACGGCATATCCATATATGGCCTTTTTCACTCAAAAATATTGCTTTTATGAATGAAAAAAACATGGAATTCTGTGTTTTTTTGTGAAATTAGGCAATTTATGTGAAATCGAAATGAAATCGAAATGAAATACAAAATCCTCACATTCTTAGTTTGTACTTTACTTTTCAAATGGTGTCACAGCATCAATTCACCCTTATATTTGTGAATTTGATCAAATATGTGATTTTTATATAGCTTATTTTTTGTTCCAGCCACTCAGAACATTGCACAGTGACTGTCCAGATTGTTGGGTGGTCAGATGATTGATTATTAGAGCTGATTGGGAATTTTTCAACACAAATTTGTTTTTTGGTGGGTTTTTTTATTTGGAAAATGCTAGCTCAAAACTGATTTTTTTCCCCAGGAAAAGTTTCAACCAATTTTTTGTCTCAAAAACATTTTGAACAAAAAGAAGTTTCAAAATTGACAAAAACCATTTTGCTTTGAAATGTTCTAAACCAAAAATTCTGGTTTTCCAGTTTGAAATGTTTTTTTCATTTTTTAAGTTAAGCCAATTACAGTAAAAACAATTTTTAAAAAAATTATTTAAACAAAACTTTGATTGGCCTGAACAAAAATTTTTTTTTCTGGATTTTTGGTTCGTGAAAACTTTCAAGATTTTGTTCAACCATTGGGTCTTGGTCAACTACAAATTTGGGAGATTATATTCTGCTTCATAAAATCCCCCTGACAATTTTAGGTGGCTGTAGTATCTTTAGTTTCCTGTCATAAATTTTGGTGTGATTGATCCTGTGCACCCTTAAATAGAGGCTGAATTTCTGTGGTAGGTCATATATTCCCATCTGCACACCTGTGCTACAATTTACTTTTCTCCCAGGCAGGTTTTTAAGTAATTATTTTAGCTTATTGGGGTTTCTTTTTATTCTAAGAAGATTATAAAATATTGCTCTCACTAGTGTAAAATAGTGTTGTGGGATGTTTATTGGGAGCATCTCTGATGACTTTTGGGCTAAATTCTGCGCTCATTTATATCCGTGCAACTCTATATGGTTGCATGAGTTCAACAGTGAACAGAATCTGGCCCTCACATATGCTTATATTTCACTCCAGCCAGCTCTCCCAATGTTTTGTAATCTGCTTTATAATTGGATTCAAATGTATCTTTAATTACATTGGCTAATTTCAGTTCCTAAATAAATAGACCACATTTTTGGGTACCCACTTAAAATTCCAGGAGACAGACAGGGCTGAAGGGCAAAATCTAGAAAGCAACAGACTTGGAGTCATTAATTCTGTGCAGTGATAACTTTGTACTCCAAGAGCAATATTCATTTTCGGTGGGAGGGGAAGCATCGTCCTTAATTAACAGTAAGACATCATCATCAGCATAAAGTCACAGTTTAATGTTCTATCTACAGCATCAGTGTGATAGTGTTGGTATTTCCAGTTTAGATGATGTGAAGATAATACTCTGGTTATCTGGATGTCACTGCCACCACCACATGAGAATGACCACATTTTCAAAAGAGCTCAGCATTACCCAGCATCTCGCATTTTAGACACCCCAGCAGTGGCTGGATTTTCAAAAGAGCCCTGGGCCTGTTTAGATGGATGAACGGAAGCAGCGCTCTTTCTAAAACCCAGCTCCAACTGGGGCGGCTGCTAAGCACTTGTGAGAAGTGATTGGTTCTTTGGGAATATCTATAGTGTTATGCAAACGGCAACATGGATTGTTCAACAGTGTTGCGTGAAAAGCTTGCTTGTAACCTGCTACATGGCATTCCCCCAACTTTTCCCCTTCTAAAAAGCCATTAAATATCATTTTCCAGTCATTACTTTAGAGCGTGTGGGTAGGGTTTTCAGAAGCACTCACTATTGGCCTAACTTTACTCCAAGTGAAGCCCATGGCTTTGGCCTAACTCTGCTCCCAGTGAAGACAATGGAAAAGCTCTCATTGACTTTAATGGGAGCAGAGTTGAGCCAACACCGAGGTGTTTTTGAAATGTCCACCCTACTAACGCAGCACAGAGAGGTTATTCCAGTGGCGATTTCTGCTTTGACTGCACCGTAGCCATTGCATTGGTGGTCCTACCACACCTACCAATGGAGCCCCACAGAGGCTACCTATGGGCTGCTGCTTAATGTGTCCAGAACTGCCCCCTGACTGTGCATCAGACAGGCCTGCAGGATTACACCCAGGAGGCAGTACATATACACCGAGCCTGGGAGTGGGTCCCCCTCACCCGATTGACAGTCTGCCATGGGGTAGGCTTGGGAGGCACAAGAGGGTCATCAGGCCTAAGATCTCTATTGTGGCTATTGGGGTGAGAGGGAAGGGAAAACAGCGGCTCTACTGACCCCTCCCTGCATGAGCGGTTCCAGGTCCCTCATCCAAAAACAGAGCCTGTATTGAGAGTAGACGGATAGATTTCATTTTTCCTGTCCCCCGAGTGGCTCCACACTATGCTCCCTCAGAAGGGTAATGCAGAATCCCTGCACTACCTAGTTCCCATGTAAGCAGGGCTCAGAATTTGCCCTCAGTAAAAGAAAACTCTTAAGAAGATCAGAACGGCCATATTGGGTCAGACCAATGGTCCAACTAGCCCAGTATCCTGTCTTCTGACAGTGGCTACTCCCAGTGCTTCAAAGGCAATGAACAGACCAGGGCAATTATCAAGTGATCCATCTCTTGTCATCTAGTCCTTCTGGCACTCAGAGGCTAGGGACACCCAGAGCATGGGGTTGCGTCCCTGACCGTCTTGGCAAGTATCCATTGATGGACCTGTCTTCCATGAACTTACTAGTTCTTTTTTGAACCCCACTGTAGTTTTGGCCTTCACAACATCCCATGGCAATGAGTTTCACAGCTTGACTGTGTGTTGTGAAGAAGTACTTCCTTTTGTTTTAAACCTCCTGCCTATTCATTTCATTGGCGGACTTGTTCTTGTGTTAGGTGAAGGGGTAAATAACACTTCCGTATTCACTTTCTCCACAACATTCATATCCCCCTTTAGTCGTCTCTTTTCCAAGCTGAATAGTCCCAGTCTTATTAATCTCTCCTCATATGGAAGCTGTACCATACCCCATCATTTTGTTACCTTTCTCTGTACTTATTCCATTTCTAATAGGTATTCTTTGAGATGGGGCAACCAGAATTGCACACAGTATTCACGAGGCATACCATGGATTTAGATAGTGACATTATGACATTTTTCTGTCTTATCTATTCCTTTCCTAATGGTTCCTAACATTGTTTGCTTTTTTGACTGCCGCTACAGATTGAGCAGATGGTTTCAGAGAATTATCCACAATGACTCCAAGATCTCTAAGTGATAGCTAATTTAGACCCCATCATTTTGCAAGTATACCTGAGATTAGTTTTCCAATATACATTACTTTGCATTTATCCAAGTTAAATTTCATTTGCCATTTTGCTGCCCAGTCACCTGGTTTTGTGAGATCCCCCTGTAACTCTTCGCAATCTGCTTTGGACTTATCTTGAGTAATTTTGTATCATCTGCAAACTTCGCCACCTCACTGTTTACCCCTTTTTTCCAGATCATTTATGAATATGTTGAACAACACTGGTCCCAGTGCTCTTCTGAAGAGGAGCACCACATTTTTGGTCTGCATGATTTTGGGGCAATTTAGTCTGAGTCTACGTATAGCTATGGGATAAGGCATTTTTGAGGGTGGTGGACTGGAATTTCCATGTGTGTTTTTCAAAGGTCCAGGTTATGAGCTGTCTCAGACAAGCCTAAGTTTGCCTCTCCTGTTTCTACAGGTGTCTTTTCATCTTGGACAATATAAGCCATTTTATTGGAGTGAAAGGACTCTTGGGGCATCGGCTGCTGCACATTGGCCAATCTGTAGTATTTAGTCTGGATTTATAAACTACATTATGCAGTTTGAGATCTAAGATGTGATCATTGCTCTGGAAATGTGTTCTCTTAAACTGTTACAAAAGCCAGAGTGCTGTGAAAGTACAGCAGCTAGTCTTCATCTTGTATCCTAGACTATCTCCTAGAGTATTGTCTAGACAATACATTGTCTAGGCAGGATTTGTTCCTGTTTTAACTCGAGTTACTTAATCGCCCACTAACTTGATTTGTTTCACATGTTTGTGAATGCTAGTCTGGCAAACAAAAACTTTTGTTCCAAGACACAATCTTTTGTGGTATACTGGAGCTAAGTAAGTGCCCTAGGTTGACCCCTAAGGAAAACTACTAGGAATAGGGGAGTATCCCTTTAAATAGTTTGTGAGCCCTCTAGTTACACTCACCATGTTCTGTGATTTAGAAGGCGATGCGTGGGGGGAACATAGGGTCATGTGCCCGGGGTCACATACCCACACCCCCTCTCCCCTGATTTTTGCCAGCTGGGTTCCCTCCCTGTGCAGCTGCTCCTGGAGCTGGGGAGAGGCAGCAGCAAACATCTGGGAGCTGCAGGGAGGGGCTGCTGAGAGTAAGGGGCGGGGGCATGCGACACGCTGTTGGGGAGGGCAAACCTTTAAATTGTGCCCCCCCCCACTATCAGCAGGTACTAGTCATATCTGGTGTATATGCTGCCAGGCCTTGCATGTTATCTATAGTCAGTAAAAATGGTTACTGGGTCTCACTGCATCTGTGCAGTTCCTTCATAGTCTGTGTGTTGTATAACAAGCGAAAGAAACAACAACAACAACAACTGCATACATTTGTCCTGCAACAAACCCTTTTATGGAGCACTTAGCCTTGCATTCACAAACGAGTTAGCTGCCTCAAGCTAACGAGCAATCAATTAACTCTAGTTAAAAAGAGAAGCAAAACCATTTTAGGTGAGATTTGCCTAGCAGAGCTGGGTTAGGCACATTATAGTACAGTAGAACGTCAAAGATACGAACACCAGAGTTACAAACTGACCGGTCAACTGGACACCATGTGAAACCGGAAGTAACCAATCAGGCAGCAGAAGAGATAAAAAAAAAAAAAAAAAAAGTACTGTACTGTGCCTGTATTGCATCTGAAAGGGAGGCACATCTGGGCTGCCTGTCCCCACTCCACCCCCACTCGCGGGGCAGCCTGACAGCAAGATCCTGGGGCTGCCAGGCCAAGGCAGCCAGAGACAGCAGAGCAGGAGCCTGCATAGCTTTCACCCCCACCCCAGGAGGGGGACGTGCTGTTCTCTCTCTCTCTCTCTCTCTCTCTCTCTCTCTCTCTCTCACACACACACACACACACACACACACACACACACACACACACACACACACACACACACACACACCCCTGCCCAGAAGGACAAGCTTGCACACACACACACACACCCCTGCCCAGAGGAGGACAAGCTTGCGAACTCATGCCAAGGCTGACGAGGTTGCTCAGCTGCTGCTGAATCCTGGCCTGGCCTGCCAGCTGCTGGATCTGAAGCCTGAACTGCGCGTTGTTCAGAGTTACGCACATTTCAGAGTGACGGGCAACCTCCATTCCCGAGGTGTCCGTCACTCTGAGGTTCCACCGGGGCTGGATTTTCCGAAGTGCTCATTGCCAGCGTAGGCACTTAAGTGAAACAGCCAGATTTCCATAGGTGCTCAGTACCTAGCAAATCCCACTGAGAGCAGTGAGGGCTGCTGGATGCTGAGGTTGTTTGAACATCGAGCCTTACAAGTGTAGAAAAAACAATGTGATCAGCAAGGAGGGGTTTGACTATCTCGGCCATATTTTCCTGGAGGTCTTTGAGTTTAAGCAGGACACAGTCCCATTTACAGTCATTCTCCCCAGCCAGAGGCCAACCACTAATTGATTTTTGTTGCTGTGATGTGATCCAAATCCATGGCTTAGGCCCCCGAAAACTAGATACATGCTAATTCACCCTTCCACTAATTTGCGTATAGAGGGCCTGATCCAAAGCCCACTTACATGAGCGAGAACCTTTCCATTGGCTTCAGCTCAGGCTCATAGTGAACTCGTTTCTTTTAGCACAGAGCATGCTTTGCTTTGCAGTTTGGCGAAAGGTCACTTTGTTGAATTGCACACACATACTTGTGTCAGCAAATCTGTGCACATTTTAAAAAAACCTCCGAACCTCCGTGTGCAATTTTTTGTAGTTCAAAAGTATATTGAAAAACAAATGAAACTGTTGTGTTTGTTTTCAAAAGAAAATATGTGCCTCTAGTCTACTTTTGCAACAGCACTGAGCCACTCTATTTGCATGAAATGCATATTTATGCTTGTTGTACATATTCTGTACATGCAATTGGTTGGTTTTTTTACTTGTAAAACTTTGCTTGCTGATGGAGTACACATAATACTTGTGTAACTCTGCCAGAGTGTGGATCGCTAACTCTCACTGGGGAACACTAGCTCATGCAAATAGCCCCACCAGTGTCAGTGCAACTACATCCATGAAAAATTGCTCAACATGAATGAAGGCTGTAAATCTGGCATCAAGGTAGGTACAGATGTGTTTTTAGATGCATTCTTAAGGGCCCTATTTTTAACATTTTGGTCAAGATAGTCAAAAATAGGACCCTACAGATAAATGAACAGAGATGGCTATTTGAAGGGTCTGTTTTCACTGCAGAGTTAACTCAGGCTGTTACCTGGGTGTTGCCCCAACCCTCTTCCTGTCCACACACAAACCCTCTCATCACAGTTTGGTGGTGTGTTAAACCCAGGCTAGCTGGGGACGGGGTTACAGCATAGGTTCTGCTTTCACTCCGGCTGGAACCTACCCACTTTGCAGTGAGGAGGCAGGCTAAACCATTTGAACGCTGATAGTCCTCCAATGCCTTCCCACAATTCCCCCCAATGCCCAGAGGGACAGACAAGTTCTCTCCCCATTCACTGGGAAGGGATCAGAGTAGCTCAGCTTACTGCAGGACAAAGAATCATGGGATATGCTCCCAGAAGTCCTCGCAACACACATGGAGGGTGGATAGCACCAGTGAGGACACAGTAACTCGGGTAGGACTTCGCAGTGTGGCTGCTCATACCCAGCTCAGGCCAGCCTAGGTGCTCAGACTGAGGTGCTGAACACCTGGGCTAAGTCTGCTGTGAAGTCATACCCACAGTGGGTGGCAACGTTCATCCTACAAAGGCACATGGCTGTGGCTGTGGTAATCTAGCCCTTGGAATTCCGAAACACAAACTTTTCCCATTCCAGGTGCGAACGGGCATTAGCAAATGGATACATCAGATGTTCTTGTGAGTAACCTACAATTGCAATGCAAAGCTGAGCCCAGCCGATGAAGATCAGTAGTCCAGTTGGAATAAGAAGTTTGCTTGTTTTTGCTAGGAGAGATGAATTTACTGGTGAGGTCCATAGTATTCCATGATTTTTGTGATGATACTTTCAGTGACCAGAATTAATACTTACTGTGAATTCCTGATGGGGCTCTAATCCTATTTCTGCCACCGCTCTGCTGTGAGGCCTACAGCAACTCTCTTCCACCAAGATTTTCAAAAGTCTAGTCAATTTTGGGTGACCTACATGAGATGCCTTAAAGGAGCCTGATTTTCAGAAGGTGATGAGTGACCACCCTCTGAAAATCAAGGTTGTTGAAGAGATCTCAAATTGGACACCCACAAATGGAGGCAGCCAAAAGTCACTAGTTAGTTGTGAAAATCCTGTCCTTCAACTTTCCGTGCCTCAGTTTCCCTATCTGTAACATGGGACTAATGATGTGTCATAGAAACGCAGGGCTGGAAAGGAGAGGTCATCTGATCTACCCCCTTGCACTGAGTCGGACCACGCCTATCACCCTTTGTAAAACTCTGAGCTCTACAGCTGGAAAGAGTATTAATTAACTATTATTGCTGTAACTATTGTTACTGTAACAGTGCAATGCTGTTTGATTAGGTTTGGGACAGGGGAATATAGGAGAGCACACCATTAATTCCGGTGAATTACTTGCAAGGTTATTCATTTTAATGCTCTTTGTCATGCCCAAGCTCCCGTAACTGCTAGCATTTCCAAGGCAAGAAGCTGCCTTTATGGACCAGATGTCAGGCAGCACTGGGGTAAATTATACTGATGTTGGGTTTGTAACGATCCCTCATTTGAAACAAAGCTCAGTTGAAAGCCCCAACAAGTTCCGAAAGGGGAGAAAGATGTTAATGTGTTTAGATTACATTAAAGTTTTAAGATTAACTAAAAGAAAGAGAGAAAAAAACCCGGCTGCTAATGGCAAGAGAACAGTGGAGAGGCATTATTATATTACCGCTAATGCACATAAAGCAGCTCCTATTGAAAAGGGATGGCAGTTTTACATCCTATTAAATATATCAAAGCCGCACTTCAATTACAAACCCTTTTATATGCACATTTTAACAAATATGTCTTTGATAATGGAGTGCAGCAGTCGCTTTTTAAATGTTAAACCAGAGCCGCACGATGTACCACGAAGGTAGAAAAAGGAAAACCACTGGAAGAAGGTAACTGTTTGCGGGGGTCTATTTCAATATTTGCATCTCTTTTGTTGTCCTCAAGACTGGAGTTTACCAAGCATTTCAATCTGCACAGGAGACAGGAGTAAAATAGCAAAACCAGCGAAAATAGCTCCAGGGCTGCAGTGGATTCTTCTGTGAGATGCTGTTCTGGTGCCAGGCCATTATCTTTGATAAGTTATGTCACCGCACATGTATTAATCATAATGATAATAAAAACCCATGGGTACGTTTGGCCAGGATCTTGTTTGTGAAACAAACAGTTCCATCCGCATCTGAATCCAACCCGTTAAATCATTTTCTCTAGGGGCCCAATATAATTCCCAACCGGACCAAGCGACAGTACAATGTGCAGGATTTTCAGTCCCACTGATTCACAAATGAAACTACCGTTGAGCAGCACCAGGTTCCTTGAAGCACCGTGAGTAAAGCGCCGCTCAGCGTGAGAAAGGGTGACAAGATCTGATCCATAGGGAACAGCAACAGGCCGGCCCCTCAATCCACAATGCATAGTGCTCAAAGTAAAATTGAGACTTAAGATGCAACATTTCAATGCAGACTTTGATCTAGCCCAAAATTGATGGCGTTTGGATCCTGGTTTGAGTCAGCTCAGAGTAGCGAGAGAGAGCTCAGCAGCAAAAGTTGCCTCCAGGTTCAGATTTTGTGTCCCCCCTTCCCAAAGTTCATAGATTTTTTAAGGCCAGAATGGACCATTATGACCATCTACTCTAACCTCTTGTACAACACAAGAATTTCACTCAGGGATTCCTGCGGTGAGTCCAGCAACTGGTGAGTAATTTTTAGAGACACACACACAGTCTTGATTTAAAGTTTATAAGTGATGGCAAAAATCACTACATCCCTTGGATGTTATTCCAGTGGTCAGTTACTCTCCCTGTTAAAAATGTTTGCCTTATTTCTAATTTTTACTTGTCTAACTTTGCCATTGGAGTTTGGAGCCAGAGTTTTCATTCTTGCAAACAGAGGGCATTTGCCTGGGAGTTCCCACAGAGTTTTTGCCTTTCAGGCTTCTGTGAGCAGTGAATACAACATCTGAAGAGGCTCTTAGAAGGAAAACATTTTGGCTAGTGAGCAATTAGCTGTAACTTGCACAGGATGTGCCATGTTTGTGTTTCTCCCAGAGGACAGAAGCGACTTAGTCTGTACAAAGTGCAAGCTTGTCTCCATATTGGGAGAGAAGGTTAAAGGACTAGAGACCCAAGTATCAACCCAGGGCCGGCGCAACCCATTAGGCGACCTAGGCGGTCGCCTAGGGCATGAACATTTGAGGGGCGCCGGCGCCCCGGCTGGCCATAGAAATTTGGGGGCGGGACCTTCTGCCGCCACTGTTGGGGGCGGGTTTTTGGGGGCGGGACCTTCCGCCGCCTAGGGCGCCGGAAATGCTGGCGCCACTACTGTATCAACCCTGCGTTGCATCAGAGAAAATGAAGATTTTCTGGATAGAAGTCAGCGTTTGGTACTGCAGGCACAGCATGCTGCAGAATCAGAGAGGGCAGAGCAGAGCGGGGAAGAAAATTGACAGCATTTGACTTCCAGAAAAAGAAAGAGAAGAACCCATGTCCCCCCAATGCAGATAGAGGTAAGAAACCGTTTTCAGGCTCTCTGCACAGGTACTACGGCGGAGAATGGTTTGGAAGAGTTATCTGAGAGAAGGGATCAGAGGGAGACCCCATCGACCGGAAGGCATGGGATGCATTGTCCAGGGGATGGGGGGGGGGGGGCGGGGGGTTGGGGACTCCCTCCTAAGAGGGATGGAGTCATCCATCTGCCGTCCAGGCCGGGAAACTCAAGAAGTGTGCTGCTTGCCTGGAGCTAGAATTCAGGATGTGACAGAGTGTCTGCCAAGACTGATCAAGCCCTTGGACCACTACCCCATCCTACTTCTCCACGTGGGCACCAATGATACTGCCAAGAATGACCTTGAGCGGGTCACTGCAGACTACGTGGCTCTGGGAAGAAGGATAAAGGAGTTTGAGGTGCAAGTTGTATTCTTCTCCATCCTCCCTGTTGAAGGAAAATGCCCACGCAGGGACCATCGAATTGTGGAGGTGAATGTGTGGTTACGCAGGTGGTGTCGGAGAGAGGGCTTTGGAGTCGTCGACCATGGGATGTTGTTCCAGGAAGAAGGATTGCTAGGAAGAGATCGGATCCCCCTAGCAAAGACAGGGAAGAACATCTTCGCAGGCAGGCTTGCTAACCTAATGAGGAGGGTTTTAAACTAGGTTTGCCAGGGAATTAGTCCTAAGCCCTGAGGTAAGTGGGGAAGTGGGATACTGGGAGGAAACACAAGAAAGAGGGTGGAACAGGGGAGGCCTCCTGATTCATACTGAGAAAGCAGGGCAATCAGCTAGTTATCTTAGGTGCCTGTACACGAACGCAAGAAGTTTGGGGAACAAACAAGAAGAACTGGAAGTCCTGGCACAGTCAAAGAACTATGATATGATTGGAATAACAGAGACTTGGTGGGGTAACTCTCATGACAGGAGCGCTGTCGTGGATGGGTATAAACTGTTCAGGAAGGACAGATCGGGGAGAAAACATGGAGGAGTTGTACTGTATGTAAGGGAGCAGTATGATTGCTCAGAGCTCCAGTATGAAACTGGAGAAAAGCCTGTTGAGAGTCTTTGGGTGAAGTTTAGAGGTGAGAGAAACAAGGGTGATGTCGTGGTGAGCGTCTGCTATAGACCACCGGCCAGGAGGATGAGGTAGACGAGGCTTTCTTCAGACAACTAACAGAAGAAGTTTCCAGATCACAGGCCCTGGTTCTCATGTGGGACTTCAATCACACTGACATCTTCTGGGAGAGCAATATAGCAGTGCACAGACAATCCAGGAAGTTTTTGGAGAGTGTTGGGGACAACTTCCTGGTGCAAGTGCTGGAGGAACCAACTAGGGGCCATGCTCCTCTTGATCTGCTGCTCACAGACAGGGAAGAATTGGTAGGGGAAGTAGAAGTGGGTGGGAACCTGGGAGGCAGTGACCATGAGATGGTCGAGTTCAGGATCCTGACAAAAGGAAGAAAGGAGAGCAGCAGAATACAGACCCTGGACTTCAGAAAAGCAGACTTTGACTCCCTCAGGGAACTGATGGGCAGGATCCCCAGGGAGGCTAATATGAAGGGGAAAGGAATCCAGGAGAGCTGGCTGTATTTTAAAGAAGCCTTATTGAGGGCGCAGGAACAAACCATCCCAATGTGCAGAAAGAATAGCAAATATGGCAGGCGACCAGCTTGGCTTAAACAGAGAAATCTTTGGTGAGCTTAAACACAGAAAGGAAGCTTACAAGAAGTGGAAACTTGGACAGATGACTAGGGAGGAGTATAAAAATATTGCGAGAGCATGCAGGGGTGTAATCAGGAAAGCCAAAGCACAATTGGAGTTGCAGCTAGCAAGGGATGTGAAGGGTTGTGACGTTACACTCCATATGATTTTATGAAAAGGCTGCCCACCAGCAAATCATGGACTTAAAAGACAAAAAAACAGAGGCCCAGAGACAAGCAAAAATTCAAACCCAGAAGCATGAATTGGCTGTAATGGAGTGGAAGAGGTGCACAGAGACATGCATCCTGGAGGTGGAAGTTGGGGTCCTGGTGACTGCTGCGGTGGGAACAAACCCCAAGGACTCTGTAGCTGGAAGCAAGGCCAACCTGAGTGAAGGGGGGCGGGGAATTTTGCTGGCCAGTGAAGGGTCTGTCATAGCTGGTAACTGTGAGCCCACAGCTGGATCAGGGTCACCTTCCCTTTTGGGGGACACAGGAGTGTCTGACCCAGAGGGGAGCCCAAAGAATTTGAGGTATGCTGTACTCAGGGCCGGCTCTGGCTTTTTTGCCACCCCAAGCAAAAAAAAACCCAAAAACCTGCGGGGCGGCCGGAGCCAGGGTGCAGGGGGACTCCCTGCACTGCAGACACGCCCCGGCTAGTGGGGGGAAGGGGGAGTGAGTGGGGGGGAGAGAGAGAAGGGGGGTGGCCAGGGCTTCAGTTGGGCACTCACCACGCAGCCCCGACCGCCGTGCCGCCTGCCGGGAGGGCTCCGCGTTGCTCCGTTCGGCTGGGAGGGAGGGAAGGACGCGGGCTGCCCTGCCGGGCTTGCTACAGACCTGGCACCGACTGGGGCAGACGGAGCGCGCAGCCCGCTCCCAGCAGGGCGCTCCCCTCCTCCGCGCCGCCGCCCCCTACGGGGCGAACCAAAAAAAAAAAAAAAAGCGGCCGTGCTGCCCTAGGACCTGGGGATTACAGTGGACGAGAAGCTGGATATGAGTCAACAGTGTGCCCTCATTGCCAAAAAGGCTAATGGCATATTGGGCTGCATTAGTAGGAGCATTGCCAGCAGATCGAGGGAAGTGATTATTCCCCTCTGGCACTGGTGAGGCCACATCTGGAGTATCGTGTCCAGTTTTGGGCCCCCCACTACAGAAAGGATGTGGACAAATTGGAGAGAGTCCAGCGGAGGGCAACAAAAATGATTAGGGACCTGGGGCACATGACTTATGAGGAGAGGCTGAGGGAACGGGGCTTATTTAGTCTGCAGAAGAGTCGTGGGGGATTTGATAGCAGCCTTCAATTACCTGAAGGGGGGTTCCAAAGAGCATGGAGCTCGGCTGTTCTCAGTGGCGGCAGATGACAGAACAAGGAGCAATGGCCTCAAGTTGCAGTGGGGGAGGTCTAGGTTGGATATTAGGAAACACTATTTCACTAGGAGGGTGGTGAAGCACTGGAATGGGTTACCTAGGGAGGTGGTGGAATCTCCTTCCTTAGAGGTTTTTAAGGTCAGGCTTGACAAAGCCCTGGCTGGGATGATTTAGTTGGGAATTGGTCCTGCTTTGAGCAGAGGGTTGGCCTAGATGACCTCCTGAGGTCCCTTCCAACCCTGATATTCTATGATTCTATGAGGTTCATCTCTAGCCTAACTGTTGTGCAAAACTTAGCATGGATTCTACCTCAGTGTGGATTGGAGTCAGAACATGAATTATTTCAGGTAGCAGGACGCTGTGAGCCAAATTCCATTTATAAGGATCAGATTTTATTGACATTTGGTATGAGAAGGAGCCTATTTCTGTGGAAATAAATGAACTCCTATTAGCTTTTCGCTGGTTCAAGACCAATTAATTGACTAGAAGTTCATAAATCATAAAAATATGAAAATTGTGAATAAAAATCACTGTTTAATAAATTCTGCTCAGCCTTTGTTACCCTAGTGACGTGGTCCTGCAAGCTGTAGCGATTTCGTGAAATTAAATCCATATCCAGTGAACCTTGGCAGTCAAGAAAGCGCAAGCTCGGATGGCCATGCTATGTAAGATGGACACCCTTCTCTTTTAGTCTTCACAAAAGCATGGCTTGAAGGACATCATGTCCATTCCCCAACGAGCCAGATCCTCAGCTTGTCTAAACGGACGTAAACGGAACAATTCCAGTGGAGCCGATCCTGAACCGGCGGAAATAGGTACAAGCTCAAATGACACTTATGGACGTACACTGCTTTGCATCAATTAAGGATGGGCCAAAACGTCGAGGCTCGGCACTTCTCTTCCACATTCTATTCAAACGCAATCACCGCTGACCAACTTTGCATAAAAAGAGTTCCCTGGGCTGGAGGCAGCAGCAGCGCTTCCAGCAGCTTTTCGTGGTGTGAAATGACAGTTCTTATGGGCCAGCCGATTTGTGCTGATTTTTTTTCATTCTTTTCCAGCTGCCTCTACTAGCACAGGGGGACTAAATACAAATACAAATCACTGTGGTGATTAGCTGCAAATAATTAGCTTTTTTTGCGACGGATTCTGTGTCCCAAGCAAACAAAGCGCTGTTTCTCACCGAGCTGTGGGCAGCATGGTCCTGTATCTCGCAGCTGTCCTCTGGAGCAGGGGCTCGCAGCCTTTTTCTTTCTGAGGCCCTCCCAACATGCTATAACAACTCCATGGCCCCCCCGTATCACAACTGTTTTCCTGCATATAAAAGCCAGGGCTGGCATTAGGGGGTAGCAAGCAGGGCAAATGCCGGAGGCCCCAGGCGACAGGGCCCCCCCGCGAAGCTGCATTTCTTAGGCTTCACCCCCAAGGGGTGGGGCTCAGAGCCCCGGGCTTCAACCTCATGCACTGGGGCTTTGGCTTTCTGCCCTGGGCCCCAGCGAGTCTAACGCTAGCCTTGCTTGGCGGACCCTCTGAAACCTGCTTTCCCCCCCCACAGGGGGCCCCGGACCCCTGGTTGAGAACCACTGCTCTGGAGCAATGAGCGTTGGAAAGGTTGCAATGTCACTCAGAGATTTAAAGGAGATGAGCTGGATGAACTGTGTCAGGAGGCAGAGGTCCTGCTCCCGGTCGTGATGGTGCATATTACCTTTCCCCATAGTTCTGCAGACTGCCATAGGGCTATTTACCAAATACAGTACTACTTGGTGTAAGTATGGCAGAAAGAGGCCCACTAATTAAAGAGAGCTGTCCACTGATTCACACTAACCATCTAGCCACCATATCGCATCATGATTCTCAACCAATCCCCTCTCCCCCAGGCCTGCTTCTCCAAATGTCTGAACAAAAAGACAATCTGAAGAGTAACAAATCAAGGGAAGTGCAAATTCCAGAGGTGAGAAGCCCTTGGGGAAAATGCTTTGCCACCTTCTGAACTGAGGGGCCATTTGCTCAAAGACCATTGCTTATTGCATCTGGGGTAGTCTCACCTGGTGGTTCAGAAGAAGCGGCGATAACGGTACCATCCACCGTATAATATCATTACAATTGGGGTGTTAGTAGCTCGTATATGGGTGAGATCCTGGCTCCACAGCAGACAATGGCAAATGTCCCATAGACTTCAAGGGGGCCAGGATTTCAGCCTCCATGTTGAGACGGATTTAGCAGGAGAGTGTCAATGAGGCACTAATCTGTAGGCTTCCTCATGATGCTGGGTTTGTTAGGAAAATTTCAACAAACTGGCATAGACCCCACTATAGCAAAGCACTTCAGAACGTGCTTAACTGAAGTCAGTCGGGCTTAAGCACATGTTAATGTGCTTTGCTGAATTGGGGCCATAATCATTATGGAATGAGACTGGAAATTCTGGACAAAGACAATGTTGCAAAGTTATGGGAACATATTACAATTTATAAGCCACCTGATGCAAATAGAACTGGACTATGAAATGATCGAGCAAATTAAAAGGAAGGAGGTGCTTTAAAAGGCCAGAGAGGTAGTACTAGGAGATTTTTAATTAAGCTGAACAGGACCGGAGCATTTAAAGAAAAGGAAATTAGGCTAAAGATATGTTTCTGATCTGGTACACAGTTGTTTTTAACTCAGGTTTTGCAGAGCCAGAAGGCAGCCAGAGACTTGGAATCAAATAATACAGGGGAGATGTTAGAATGAGGCCAAGAAACGCAGCTAAGATGAGAATGTGGCAGTAACTAGAACTGGTTGGGAATTTTTCATCAAAAGACTTTGGTGATAAATGTGATTCGTCTACACCAAAACATTTCGCGGACGAGGGTTAGGTTTGACAAATTTCTTGACTCGAAAATAATGTTGAAAAACGTTTTCACATTGCCAAAAAAAACCATTTTAAGTTTCAAAATGAAAAATGAAATTTTCCAGTTTGAAACAACTTTTTGTTTAGAAATCTAAGGAGCCATTTTGAAAAAAAAAAACTACTTTAGAAATCAAAACCAAACGTTTAGAAATTATCAAAAACACAATTTAACTGACCAGAATTTAATTTTTTTCCCCTAGAGTTTTGGTTCATCAAAATTTGAGTTTGATTTTTCTTCCCAATTTGAGACAGGAACTTTTTTCTGTAGCTTTAAATTTTTCCGGGCCAGGGTCAGAAAGGTTGTATGGTTCAATGGGTAGGACACTGACCAAGGAGTCAGGCTTACAGGTTCGATTCCTGGCTCTGCTGCTGACCCACTGAGTGACTTTGGGCAAGTTCATGTCGCCTCGGTTTTCTCCTTTGTCTTTCTTGCCTATTTAGAACGTATGGGTGCCAGGGGACGGATCACTTGATTGCCTGTTCTGCTCATACCCTCTGGGGCACCTGGCATTGGCCACTGTCAGAAGACAGGACACTAGGATAGATGGACCTTTGGTCTGACCCAGTATGGCTGTTCTTATGCTCTTTTTTGCAGATTCTGCATCTTATTACGTGTTTTTTCAGCTCCAAGCACAATGGATCTCAGCTGCTAGGTGCTACTGTAATGCAGAGAAAAATAATAGGATAAAATTAAGTGAAGTAAGATGCAAGGAGAAATACATCAAGAAAATGTGCCAGATGTTTAAGGACAAACATATTATACTCACGAGTTAGGAATGGGTAGAAAGAGGTTTAACTCTTTGTTTAAAGACAAATATCATTAAGGGAAATAAAAGTAGTTTGGGAAATATCTAAATCATCTGGTAAGAGAAACAATGGGGTTAGGAGTGTTGTAAAGTGCGCTGAAGATAGAAATGCATGTAACACTCGGGTATTATTAGATGGGGAAACAGCAAGCACTGGCATCAGAGCTTCACTACTGGAGAGCCAGCGATGTGTGGATAAAACAAGAATGTTCTCACTAATCTTTAAGGTCTGAACAGGTTACCAGATGCACCTCCTGCCCTCAGCTTCTCCCCCAAAACAGTAAGAAAAGGCAAGAAAAAGCAGCAATGAATAACTAAGGGTCTGGGAATGAACAAATGGAAAGGGGGGAGGGGAATTTGAGAAATATCATCTGTCTTTCTCTCTGTGTCTGGCAGAAGATTTACAAAGGATTTTTTTTTAAGGGTTTTTTTTTAATATTCAGTGGTTCAGTTCTTGAGTGAGGCACGGCATTAACATCATTCTTTTCCATTTTATGACACTTCTCAAAGTTGAATCATTCACAGCAGATGGCTCCATGAATAGTGGATATTTCCATAAATAATGACAGATTTCCCTCCACTCTACATACCCGGGTCCTTTGTGTGCTAGCTGGTGATGTATATTCAAATTCTGGTCAGCCAGTAAGCCCATCTAGCGCCATTGTCATTTCCACAAGCAGGCTCACATATTGTTAAAACAATGAACTCACCATCCCATCTGATTCAAAAGTATTTGTTCCAAACAATGCTGAGATATAAAGGCAGAATCTAGGCGGCATTTAATGAAATCTAATACACGGAGTGTGAAGCACTCAACAACCAATGAAAACGAATACACAATGTGGCAGTGTTACACGGCACCAGGGAACTATGGGATTCAACTGAGAAACCACTGGAGTTTGGTGGGGAAGGCGAGTCTGCGGAAATGCTGGGGACAAACCCCTCTGGCGATGACGACAGCACAGTTGTGGCAAGGGAGGCTGAAGAAGAAGAATGCGGCAGTGGGAACACCTCCATAAGACCTAGAGGTGGAAAGGGGAAGTAGCAGAGGTCAGAAGGGAGTGGGAAACAGCCACAGAGTGATGCAAAGGGAGTGTGATGGGCCCATAAGCCAGGTGTGGCTACATGTTAAACCACCCTCTCATAGAATATCAAGCTTGGAAGGGACCTCAGGAGGTCACCTAGTCCAACCCCCTGCTCAAAGCAGGACCAATCCCCAATTTTTGCCCCAGATCCCTAAATGGCCCCCTCAAGGATTGAACTCACAATCCTGGGTTTAGCAGGCCAATGCTCAAACCACTGAGCTATCCCTCCCCCCATGCTACATGCTGTTTAGCCTTAGGAGGAAGGGTGGTTGTGTGGTTAAGGCGCTGCACTTGGAAACCAACAACTGGGAGTTGAACTTATTGCAATAGGGAATTGAGGCTACAGGTACTAACTAAGAGAATAATACAACTTCCTTACCTACTAGGAGCGCCCTGAGGTACCCAGGGCACTATGGGGATCAAGGCTGTATAACTGCCTAGATGAATAAAACATGGAAAGGAATGTAGGAGTCTGTGCAGTGCATGGAGCTAGGGTTGTGTAGTATCAAACAAACACTTGGAGTATTGAGGCTCTAGTTAAACTTTAGGGTCTAGCGAATACACAAACTCTCTCTTGCGTGGTTTATGCAATCAGAACCCACCACAGAGTTGCAGCTCATTGGGCTTCCAGAACTCACAGCTGTTTGCTACTTACTGTGGGTCAGAGTCTCACCTAATGTAGATCAGCATAGCTCCATTAAAGCCAATAGACCACATTCCCAGGTGATGTAAATCAGCACAGCTCAGTTTACTTCAATGAAGCTATGCCAGCTGACAGCAGGTGAGGATCCGGCCCCCTATATGAATCCTCTCAAGCAGGGAAACATTTAGTTGGAAAGAATTTCTAAGAAACTAAAGGACTTGAGCAGAGATGGAAAGTGCTCTTCCCTGGTGCAGAATTTCTCTCCAGTGGGGTGTGGTAGTCAGTGATAAATGATATTCATATCTGATAGAGATAGAAGCAAGAAGGTGGCTCTTTGCTCAGGACATTAAGAGCAAAATATTAAGAGATCCTTATCAGAGCAATAATTTATGGTTAACTTCTTGCTTCAAGTGCTCGTAATCTGCCATCAATATACATTTCTATCAAATGACCATGTAAATAATTAATAGACCTAATTTTGTCAGTGATGCGAGGGCAGGTTTCACTGTAGAAGGTTAATGCTATTATTTAATTCTTTATTTATGTGATTAGCTGCCCTAATCAGGCCTGTTTTAATGAGGTCTCGGGTTTGGGAATGCTATGACTGACTTGCATCTCGCCATCCTGGTGTTTTTTCAAAAACGGACTCTTGATGTTTCAGTGCTATAGCCTTGGGTGCTGACCCTCCATTGGGCCAGGCGCCCAATGGAATCTGCCAGAATGGAGCACAATGAAGGCTCAGTTTCTTGGTCAGAAACACACACACACACAATGAAGAATGGGTTACCCAGCCCTGCCAGTCTGACCCTCACTCGATGGTCTACAGTAGCCTATGCAGCAAAACGGAAAAACAGGAATTGCCAAAGTGGATCAAACACATGGTCCACCTAGTCCACTGTCCTGTCTGACCGTGGCTGGCACCAGGTGCTTCAGATGAAGGTGTAAGAAACCCTGCAGTGGGATAATCTTTCCCCCACCTAGGGCTCATGCTGATCAGTAGTAGCTAGAGATGGGTTTAAGCCAAGCATGGCAGATTTGTTATGTTTTTCTTGTTTGGAGGGAGGAGGGGAATAATTGGCAAAAGGTGCCAGATTTCCATTCTGAAATCTGAGGTTCTCGGTCTACCTACAGAAGAGCTACAAGCCCCAGTACAAAGCCGAGACAGGGTAAGCGTCGCCACCTAGCCTTGGAAGGACAAGGTGGAGATACATTGTTAGGCAACCTCTAGGGTAACAGGGCAGCTCTCCATACGCATTGAGGGCCACATTCTGATCTTCTTACTTGCAGTGATGCCTGATGCTAGGACCTATCCCACCGAGTTCTGTCCTTCGATGACTTGAGTGCGGACTCAGCGGCGTATTATCGCCTAGGCCAACAAGGCCTAGGCCTAGGGCGGCAAATTTGCTCGCTTCCCCACCCCGGCCCCGCCCCAACTCCGCCCCTTCCCCAATCCCCGGCCTGCCTCCTCCCCCGGGCGCGCCACACGTCCCTCCTTCCACCTCCCTCGCAGGCTTGTTGCGTGAAAGCGCTGGGAGGGAGGGAGGAGAAGCGAGTAGCGGCGCGCTCAGAGGAGGAGGTGAGCTGGGGCCGGCGGGCGTGGGGAGTAACCCTTGCGGGGGGGCAGGGAACCGCTCCCCACCCGACCCCACCTCACCTCCCCTCCACCACCGCCACCCCCCGAGCGCGCCGCAACTCCCCTTCTCCCCCCTCCCTCCCAGGCTTGCCGCGGGGGAACGGAGAAAAGGAAATCTGCTCCCATGGTGGGCCAGATTTTCAAACAAACTCCACGCACAGAAGCTCTGATTGACAAACTCCACACACAGAAGCTCTGATTGACAAATCCATGCACATCCTTTGAGTACCTAAGGCTCAGACCCTCGAAATATATTTAGGTGCCTAACTCCCATTAAAATTGAAATCAGTGGGAGTTAGGTGCCTACACACCTTTGAGGATCTGGGCTGAAGCTTCTACCAAGTGAGAAGGGCAGTAGGACAAAAAGGACATCAGACTAATTTTCTTTGGTCCTTGTGGAAAGCGGGGTGCTCTTTGCTACCGACCTCTATGACTAGAAATACCTTCTCATCTCTCCCCCATGCTATTTTTTATTACTACTACTATAGAATCTTGTTTCCCCAGCACATTGCCATCAGCTCCTCTTCTGCTCATTATCCTAAACACAGAAAGAGATGAAAAAGCCTGAAATAAACTGTATCCTCATTTACCCAGTAGCACACTGGCCAGGAATGAGAAAGTTGCCACACTGGTATATACAGTGGTGAATTGGATTTGCCATGTGCGGGGATGTTACAGGAAACCTTTCATTATATTTACGATTGGAGCACTCTGCAGTCTCCTATTTGTTCTGGGACATTTTTTTGCTTAGTGGCAAGCAAACAGCTCCTGTATAGGAATTAATTTGGCCAAGAGTCAGCTTAGGTAAGACCTCGGGAAAGCTAAGGGTGAGAAGTAGACAAATGCCCAATTAAACTTCCATTGCTAAGACACTGAATGATTCTTTCCATTCTCTCAATTCCCCACTTGGCCAGCTCCACACCACTAAGGAAATATCCAGAGCAGGACATTAATGTTCATGAAGACCCTACAATAGCAACTTCATCTTCTTCCAGGTGCATGCCAAGGCATGCACACAGCTGGAATAGAGACGTCCTATTCTCACAAACACTTATGCACAATGCATAAAGTTAAGCACATACACATTTATAGTTTTTTTTAGGACCAGAAAGGACCATCCTCCTCCTCCAGTCTGATTTCCTGCACAGCACAGGCCATAGAATGTCTCCTAGTAATTCCTGCATCAAGATTCAAGCACAGCATCTGACTGAGCTCAGAAAAACATCCAGTCTTGATTTAAAGATTTCAAGGGGTGGCAAATCCACCACAGCACTTTACAAATTGTTAAAAATGTGCAAGTTCTTTTCAGCCTGAAGTTATTTTGCTTCAACTTCCTACCAGCTGGATTTTACCTGGTTTTTGTCGGCTAGATGCTCAAAAAGATGATCAAGAGGTGACTTGATTACAGTGTAAAAGTAGCTTCACTGGGAGACTACACCAGGTACTAATGGGATTTTCAACCTAGCAGTAAAGGAAATAAGAACCAAAACCTGGAATTTATGGTGTAACAAGACCCAAATGTGGAATTTAAAGCCAGACACATTCAAATTAGAACTAAGGCACATTTTTTACAGTGAAGGTGATTAACCATTAGAACCATTCTCCATCTTCAGATGTCTTCTGAAGTTTAGTCAAACACAATAGAGGGCTCAATACTGAGGTAACTGGGTGAAATTCTATGTCCTATGATATACAGGAGTTCAGATTAGAAGTTCTAATGGACACATCTGGACTTAAATTATATGACTAAATCAAAGGGCCTGTTGCTATCATGTGTAAGTCTTTGCCTGATGAAGTCCTAAGGATCAGCATGCTTTCCTTGGAGTATGCCACATGCTGCAAAAGGATTTGAGGAACCAGTACTGTCCACAGATATTACTGTAGTCACAAAATGTATTATCGGCAGCATTTCTGTGCCCAGCCCTGCACTCACAAGAGAGCTTTGCTTTTGAAGGAATGATACAAGAATAAAGGTTCCCAAGTGGCCAACGGTATCAGTGAGCTATCATGCCACATACGAGTTTCATAGGTTCCAAGGTCAGACGGGATCATCGTTGTGATCATCCAGGCCAACCTCCTCTATAACAGTGCATAAACGTCTCCAGAATCATTCCTTTTGAACTGGCGCATCCCTTTTAGAAAACATCCCATCTTAATTTAAAAATTGCCAGGGACGGAGAATACACCACAGCCCTTGGTAAGTTGTTCCAACTGTTAGTTACCCTCACTCTTCAAAATATATGCTTTATTTCCAATATGAAATTGTCTAGCTTTAACTTCCAACCATTGGAACTTGTTATGCCTTTGTCTGCTAAATTGAAGAGTCCGTTACAGACAGTGATCAAGTCACCCTTCAGTCTTCTCTTTTTTAAGCTAAACAGACTGAGCCCCTTGAGTGTATCGCTATAAGGTATGTTTTCTAATTCTTTAATCAGTCATTATTGTGACTCTTCTCTGAACCCTCTTCAATTGATGAACAGCCTTCTTGACTCGTAGGAAATTCAGTTCTGGAGCTGGTTGAAATTTTTAAAATTATGATGAAATTTCAAAATGTGAAGAAAAAAAAAATCAGGAGAAACATTGAAGATTTTTTTTTGCCAGAACTGTCCCCACTGCCTCTTGTTTTTCGACCAACTATAGAGCTGGTCTCAGTTTTGCACCATTTTGAAAAAAAATGAAATTGTACATTGAGTTTTAATTTTTAAAAAATTAGGAAAATATTTGGCAAGGGGGAAAAAAGGAAAAATTCTCCCTTTCCCCACCACTTAGACAACTCTACTCAGTTCTGAGATCTTGCTGATGGAACAGTAATGCCTGTATGACACACTGCATGACATGGGAAAACGGTGTACTTTATTCTTGGATATAGAGTAGGATGGAGAACGCATGCCATACAGCACTTTAGTGTTTGCATAACCAGCCCCTGACAATGAACGTGTTTCAATACATCATTTTAAAAGGACTCTGATGCAACCACAATTTTCCCCAGCAGGCAAATAAAAGAGGAGCTATTGTTGAGACTACCAGCGTTGCCTGCTTGGACTCTGAAGCCTCTTCCGAGGCCTTGGGAGAGTAGCTGTGGAGACCTTTTCCTAAAGCCCCACCCCGGTGGTGTCGCATAAAGAAATCAGCTGCAGGAAGGCCCAAGGGATGAGGAGGGGTTGAGACTGGGGGGGAGAAGGAGGTGAGCATGATCTAGGTGATCTCTTCATGCTTCTTCACCTGCAACAGTGAAGTGCAGGGCAGCAAGCCTGTTCTTTTCAGCCGGAGGCAAACGCTATTGGGTCAGGGTGTGCGCTGCCTTTTCCCAGCAGTGCTCATCTCTGTGTTTCCCATTTACTGATTTCATTTACAGGGAGAGCCCCTCTTGGCGAACTCTCACCCCCACAGATCTTCATCTTTTTAATGGGGAAAGAAAACAACGTGTACAGTGCATAACCGATGAGCTTTTCATCCCCTCCCCTCCCCAGCTCAAGTCTCTGTCACTGAGGCATAAGGGACTGTGCTCCTGGACCCCTCTCGGCTCTATGAGCACTGTTTGTAATTGTTCTCACTGGGAATGTGCCTTTTAATCTGTTTGTGTCACTTCCCTTGTTTGCTTTCGAGAGTCCTGACTCCCTTAAGCTCAGATCCCACATGCACACACACACACACCCCCCCACGTGGCCTGCCCTTATGGTCAGTAGCAGCATCATTGGACATGCACGGCATGTAAGCATGTGAGTCACCTGGTGACATGGGACAGCTCCCTCTGCAGTGGTGCAGATTGAGAGTCAGGGGATAGCATGTGGATCTGCACCAATCTATGAACTGCTCTCCTCACCACACAGCCAGAAGAGCGGCTGCAGGAACAATCCCCGAGCAGTTCTGCTGTCTCCCTGTGATCTCGGAGGAGAATCCCATAAACCCCTTTGCAAAGCTTGTTCTAGCAGGGACAGAGAATATGGCCAATAGAAAAAATGTCCCAAAAGGAATCAGGGAAACATTTTTATCAAGGAGTGTCCAAAGTCCAGCTCCTAACCCCATAGTTGGAGATTTAAATAAGTGGCCTGATTTTCAAAAGCGCTCAGAACCCAGCAGCTCCCATTGAACCCAAGTACCCATGTTGGATAGTCTTTGCCCCTAAATGAAGCTGCCTCAGGCTTTGTTGATGCTAAGAATTACTCGCCTGTGGCTCACCATGATGGATATTACACTCAGCAATCACGAGAGCGCTTAGTACCAATGACAGACAGCAAGGGTGGCCCTTATTACTGACAGAGCTGGGTACTGCTGCCTATAGTCGAGGTTGCCAACACTTCCCATTACAAGACCCAGAGGCAACACATGGGGTGGGGGGCATGCGGGGTCATGTCCCCCTCCCCCCCCCCCCCAATTTGCTGCTAGGCTTGTACTGAGCATGCTCAGTAACATTGCTGAAGCCGGCTGCCCTCACTCTGCCTCTTCCACTTCCCCCACTATCAGCCGGCACAGGTAGCCTCTGATAAGACCCTGTTTTCAGTTGCTTGAACGTTTCCAAACTTTAACCTTTCAGAGTGAAATTTTCCATGTTGAGCATCGGTCTCAGGCTAGTTTATTTATTTGAAAGTTCCAGAAAATTTGTTCATATTTTTCCCTAATCTCGTTCTTGAAAGTGACCTGTTTTTTTTTAAGAACACAGGCAAAACAATTGTGTTGAGAAGTTCCCTCACCTCCCTGCTGTTGAGCAGGGACTTGAAATTTGGTAGGGGCGGGAGTCACCCTGGTATCAGAGATAGAGATATGCCTTTTGCTGATCCCCATGAAAAATGCCCCAAATTTAGCAGTTGGAAAATCTCAGTTCACACATGTGTAGAAACAGACTTGTTAGAATTTGGCAGCTGAATTCTCTGAAGATTCCCTCTGCACTGTGCATGGTCCACCCCAGGGCTTCCCTTGCCATTCTTCCGTTCTACTGCCAAGAGCTGCTGTGGGCCAAGCACCAGAGCTGAGAGCAAGGAGACTGTCTCCCTCTGCTAGTGCTCAGGCAGCAAAAAGGGGAAGCATCCGGATTTGAATGCAATGGGGACGAGAGATGGATCTCGGGGGGTGGAAAGAGTATGTTGGGACAAAATATCCTAGGGGGTTAAGGCTGTGACTGGGAGCTGGATGGAGGTGGGAGGTTAGGATGACGAGCCAGGGTGGTGTGGGGAAGAGAGACTGGGCAAGGGATTGGCTGGAGGGGATGGGGCAGAAGGATCTGTGACCCCTAGAGCACATTCCCTTCAAAATTTGGAATGGAACCCAAGATCCTCAAGTCTTATTTCCTCTGTTGTCAGCAAATATCTGTGAACCCCCCTGGCAAAGTGTCCAATCCCCCTCCACTGGTGGTCCACATAAAGGATAACAACCTACTACTGCTATCAGTTACTCTGTTAGCTCAAATGGCTGAGTTCTAGTAATGGATCTAAAGAGAAAGGAAGTGTGAAGAGAAGTGAGGTCTGGCATGAATTGTGACACTAGACTCCCTCCAGTGGCCTGGGGAATGGAAGGGCAGGACAATATTCTCATTCCCCACTACACAGTGGGCAGAGGAGCTGGGCCAGCCTGGAAGCGGCAACATATTACACCTTCTCACCCAGGCCTCATGCTTCCCTACTGCTACCAAAGGCAATGAGCCTGCTGCCAATAGAAGTTTTCTAGTGTTCAGTCCCTTCCCAACTCTAACCAGCCCAGTGTGGGAAGCTTAAGGCTACAGTCTTGCTTTTTTTGGGGGGGGGAGGGGGGGGAGTCTTTGTAAATTGTGTCACAGATTTATAGGATAAGTAGCAGGCTTGTTTTTTTTCCTTAATCAGTTTGAATATACCCATCCCTGATAGGAGAAAGTAAAGGTTTGATATGTCAGGAGATGTACAGGTTCATACAACATACATGCACGATATAAATAATGGATTGTACCATTACTCAGTGCTTAATATTTAAGTACCTATCAAAGTAAAAGGAAATTAAAACAAAATAAAGTATAATTAAAGGACTGACTGGTTTAAATATTACAGAAGATGAAGGAGATTTCCACTATATTCTGCTTCCATTTGGTCCAGAACAACCATGAGAAAACCCTCTCTCGTGATCCTAGTGTATTTTATTAATCTCACTTCTGCTCTGCACTAGGATTTGGAAATGCAACGGTGAGCAACATTTTTCTTCACGGTTATCTAAATTTTTCAAAAATCTCAAACAGTGTTTAGTTTATTCTTTGAATAAAGGTTCTGGTCAGCTCTGTTTTATACCAATTATTAGATATTAGAGCTAGTTGAAAAATCCCAATTTTTCATGGGAAATTTATTAAAAATGCATTTTTAAATACATTTTTACTCTCCTCCACCCCTCGAGAAAACTGAAATCTAAGTCCACAACATTTTCAGTTTTCCAAAAAACACTGGTAGTAAAAAGTAAAAACCAATTTTTTTTTAAACTGAAAACTGAACATTTTTATCAGAAAATGTTTCCGTTTCTGGGTTGTTTTTTGTGTGTTTCTCTTTTGTTTTGTTTGTTGTGTTGTTGAAAAACTGGAACATTTTTATCAACATGAAACTTATTATGGTTAATTTTCATGGGGTCAAAAAGCTACTTTCCATTAAAAAAAATATTCAGACAAAACAATCTAAGTCAGCAATCGGAGCTGAGCGCATCTGAAAATCTGGTCACGTCACTTAGATATTTATTTCTCTTCAGTTCTTGTAACAAACAGGGCTACACTGGGGAGTTACCACAACCCCTGAGTAAGGGGCAGTGTAGATTTATGCTCCCTTAGGAGCAGAAGGGCCAGACAGACTCAGAGTCCCCATTTCCTCCCTAGTTCTAGGGGGGAGGTAATTCACATTAGCCCTGGGCCTGGTGTAAATTAGTTCCCACTGAATGCTCGCTGGCATGCTGGGGACAGGGGCCGAGTCAAGACTTTTCCCAACCCTGCCCACACTCCCCTACCCCTCCTCCCCCCACTCAGGAAGAGGCGCGCCTGCCCTTTGATGCTTGCTCGCCCTGCAGTATTGTGTCCCACGTGTGCTGGGAAGTAAAAGGACACATCACAACCCATGCACTCCTCTCAATGAGCACAGAGCTTAGTTACAGCTGTGCCCATAGAAACGAGAGGAGAAACTGAGAACGACAGGAACTGCTGGGGGTTCATGTGAAAAGGTGGCCACTTCACGTAGGTTCCTGACTGGAAGCGGATCTCTTCTGGCCCTAATTCTGATCTGGTTTAAAAATCAGACCCTTCGCAATTACCTCAATGGTTTGTTTTTCTGCGTCACTCTGGGCTCAGTGCAATTCCCAAAGAGGCCTGTTGACTTCAGTGGGAGTTGAATCTTTCCCTATAGCCATACGGGAATTGTCTGCAGGATTCACATATTAAAACCTGCCCTCAGCCCTTACTTTCAATGACAGAGGGACAAAGAGCACAGATGCTAGCGAACATCTTTATTCCTGTCAGACTAGTAGGCACATACACACCCCAATCTAAAGGAACAGAATGAAGTGACATTTAGGCTCTGAACTTAATTTAGGTACCACAATGATTAGAGTGTTTTAATATCATAACTGATAAATAGACTGTGTGTCAGACACTTCATTCCCTTTTAATCAAAACTCCTAGTCTGCTAAATTAATCACCCCCCTGGGGTTCAGTAGCAGATTTCCAATTTAGTCATAGAGCATCATTAATAATGAAAAGTTCTGCAGGCATATTCGTGTTCCCTTTTGTACTTACCAGCCAGGTTTAAAGAGGCAGGACAGGAGGTAGCAGGCAAATAATCCAAATTAATAAATCTCTTTTCTCGATGATGCTCTTCCTCAAAAATTATAATTCCTAAGCCTAGTGAGTGACTAGATTTTTTTTTTACCTGAATTTTATTAACAGAAATCAAAGCGCAAATGAACTAGAATGATTAAAATAGAATGAACTTTGCATAAATACACACCACCCCTTAAAGGAACTCTATAACGTTGATTTTAAATTGACTAATTTAGGAATAAAGAAGCTTCTGAGAGAGCACCCTTCAAATGGTATGTCTTGACTTTCTTAGAAATCCTTTTAAAAAGGATTTTCTGCTTTCTTGTTCATGTTTAAAAGAATTTTGAGCAAGGAAGAAATGTGGGCCCTGATACACACAAGCTTAACTTTAGTGGGGTGACTCATGAGTATAAAATTAAGCATGTCTTTAAGTGCAAGTCTTTGCAGTATCTGATGTAACTAACTACAGTAAAACCTCAGAGTTACGAACTGACCAGTCAACCACATGCCTCATTTGGAACCAGAAGTATTCAGACAGCAGTAGAGGAAAAAAACCCAAAACAAATATTACAGTACCATGTTAAATGTAAACTGCTAAAAAAATAAAGGGAAAGTTTAAAAAAAGATCTGACAAGGTAAGGAAACTGTTTCTGTGCTTGTTTCACTTAAATAAAGATGCTTAAAAGCAGTTTCAAAACTGTATTAAGTCAGTGTTCAGTTGTAAACTTTGATGGATAATGGCGATCAGAGGAGGTCCCGGATGACTGGAAAAAGGCTAAAGTAGTGCCCATCTTTAAAAAAGGGAAGGAGGAGGATCCGGGGAACTACAGGCCAGTCAGCCTCACCTCAGTCCCTGGAAAAATCATGGAGCAGGTCCTCAAGGAATCAATTCTGAAGCACTTAGAGGAGAGGAAAGTGATCAGGAACAGTCAGCATGGATTCACCAAGGGCAAGTCATGCCTGACTAACCTAATTGCCTTCTATGAGGAGATAACTGGGTCTGTGGATGAGGGGAAAGCAGTGGATGTGTTATTCCTTGACTTTAGCAAAGCTTTTGATACGGTCTCCCACAGTATTCTTGCCGGCAAGTTAAAGAAGTATGGGCTGGATGAATGGACTATAAGGTGGATAGAAAGCTGGCTAGATCGTCGGGCTCAACGGGTAGTGATCAACGGCTCCATGTCTAGTTGGCAGCCGGTTTCAAGCGGAGTGCCCCAAGGGTCGGTCCTGGGGCCGGTTTTGTTCAATATCTTCATTAATGATCTGGAGGATGGCGTGGACTGCACTCTCAGCAAATTTGCAGATGACACTAAACTGGGAGGAGTGGTAGATACGCTGGAGGGTAGGGATAGGATACAGAGGGACCTAGACAAATTAGAGGATTGGGCCAAAAGAAACCTAATGAGGTTCAACAAGGACAAGTGCAGAGTCCTGCACTTAGGACAGAAGAATCCTATGCACTGCTACAGACTAGGGACCGAATGGCTAGGCAGCAGTTCTGCAGAAAAGGACCTAGGGGTTACAGTGGACGAGAAGCTGGATATGAGTCAACAGTGTGCCCTTGTTGCCAAGAAGGCTAATGACATTTTGGGCTTTATAAGTAGGGGCATTGCCAGCAGATCAAGGGACGTGATCATTCCCCTCTATTTGGCATTGGTGAGGCCTCATCTGGAGTACTGTGTCCAGTTTTGGGCCCCACAGTACAAGAAGGATGTGGAAAAATTGGAAAGAGTCCAGCGGAGGGCAACAAAAATTATTAGGGGTCTGGAGCACATGACTTATGAGGAGAGGCTGAGGGAACTGCAGAAGAGAAGAATAAGGGGAGGATTTGATAGCTGCTTTCAACTACCTGAAAGGCGGTTCCAAAGAGGATGGATCTAGACTGTTCTCAGTGGTGGCAGATGACAGAACAAGGAGTAATGGTCTCAAGTTGCAGTGGGGGAGGTTTAGGTTGGATATTAGGAAAAACTTTTTCACTCGGAGGGTGGTGAAGCACTGGAATGGGTTACCTAGGGAGGTGGTGGAATCTCCATCTTAGAGGTTTTTAAGGTCAGGCTTGACAAAGCCCTGGCTGGGATGATTTAGTTGGGATTAGGTCCTGCTTTGAGGAGGGGGTTGGACTAGATACCTCCTGAGGTCCCTTCCAACCCTGAGATTCTATGATTTTATGAAAGAACCATAATGTTTTGTTCAGTTATGAACATTTCAGAATTACAAACAACCTCTATTCCCGAGGAGCTTGTAACTGTGGTTCTACTGTATAATGGAAGACAGACAGATTGACTCTGCACGAACTTGCTGAGGATCTGGCCTCATAAGACTTGTAGTAGAAATCAGAGATATAAAACATATTTGTTCTTTAGAAAAGTTTGCTTTTCTTAATAGTGGATGGAGAGTGTGTCTGGGTGAGATACAGAGCTCTGTGGCTCATTAACGCTGGTGTTAGAGGCAGATAACTGCCTTAGAGAAAGGTAAGTAAATAGAATCAAGAGAGGTCCCTAAAAATCTCTCGCGCTCGCTCAAGCACAAACAAAATTCTGGCCTCGGAGAAGTTCTGTCTAACGAGAAAGATGCAGCCACAAACAGCACAGACCATCTTTTACTGCCAGCAGAGTTTTGTATTCTCTCTCAGCACCGGGCAGGCAAGGTTTTTTTTTGTTTTTTCCCATGCATCATTACAGATTTCTCCAATGACTGGGCACCAGTTTAATCTAATGTCATCACAAGCCGCCTCAGCACACATCACCAAGCTAAAATTAGCTCGACAACCTGCCACGATAAAACCTTATCGTTTCGGTCATTAGTGCAAACGTATTGTGCCCCGGATGTTAGCAAAACCTCACTGCCTTCGCAAGTGGCACTAGGCTAATGGCCTGTGACAACATGCCGTCGCAAACTAATGTCATTCCCCACAAGGAAGGGGGAAAGAACAGAACACTCAGAAAGCTTCTGCAGATGCATCTGTTTCATCAGCTACATCCGAGCTGTGGCTGGCTTGAAATAAATGGAGGAGGGGGCCTAAATCCAGGGCTAAGCAGATCTGCATCCACATTACAAAAGCAGCCCTCTGGCTTGGCAGTGAGAAGGCCACGGACTGTCACAGGAGGGGAGTTATCCTCCCAGCCCCTGAGGTCAGGATGGAGGCCGAGTCACGAGAAGAAGCTAACTCAGCTACAGCTGTGCTTTCCTAGTTTGTTAAGGGCAGGATCATGGTTGCTGCGTCAAGTAGCTGTGTTATAGGAAGACCAAGGAGGCAGTAAGGAACCTCCCCCTGTCCACTTAGGAGCCAATTAAAATGGCAGCCCCTTTGCTTGGGGGAAGCACGAGGACTGCTTCTCCCTCAAGTCACCCGAAAGGAGCAGGGATGGGTGTGGAGTAGCCAGAGGCAGGGCTCCAGGACCCCATGCAGCAGCCAGCATCCTTGGACAGGGGAAAACGGGCATCACGGAACTCTACACGCAAGCTCATGCCCTGGTGAACACTACACGCAAACTTGAGTTAGGGTGACCAGACAGCAAGTGTGAAAAATCAGGACAGGGATGCGGGGTAATAGGAGCCTATATAAGAAAAAGACCCAAACATCGGGACTGTCCCTATAAAATCGGGACATCTGGTCACCCTAACTTGAGTTATGATAAGTCTGCACTTCAAGACCGGTGTAATTCCCAGCTCTGATTGAACTAGCATGCTAAAAATAGCAGTGTAGTCATAGCAACATGAGCAGCAGGGGGGAGTAACCGCCCAGTGGGCATGTACTTTGGCAGCTAGCCCCTCCCACAATCCATGCCAGGGCTGTTGCACTCTATTTTTAGTGTGCTAACTTCATCAGAGCTCGTGTGGGTACGTAGCCTTCGCCTCTGGGAAGTACACCCCCAGCTCGAAGCGTAGGCAGACCCCTAGATGCAGGGTTGCCAGCTCTTGCAATTTTATTGAGAGTCTCTTGTTTTTCTTAAAGCCTCGGCTAATGGAGTCCTGTGAATCTGCGAGGTCTCAGCTTTCACTTAACAGGCAAAGTAAGTCGCTAGCCTCTGTGGCTACAAAGAAAAGCTCGAAAACGTGACCGCCTAGAGACTCAGAAAGCAGAAGGCAAATAAAATGTCCCCGACTTTTATTATTTTTTAGGTTTCGTGATTTTTAATCCAACCTTGTGATCTCTGGAGCCTGACTCGTGATTTTTGAAGACTTGGGGTTGGCAGGAGCGTGGCCTGGTAAATGGGATTTTTGTCCCATGGAAAAATGTTTATAAAAAGAACACACACAAAAATCAGTGGAAAATTTTGACTTCCTTGAAAAAGGAAAAAACCCAAAATGTTGGGGGTCCTGGATCCATGCCTAGGGCTTGCCGATGCTACAGTAATAAGTAATATGGAAAGCAGTCACTCTCCAGGAACATTTTTATTTTGTTGACAACCAAGTTTTCCATTAAAATGGACATTTTTCACCCAGCTCGGGCTGGCAGGACTGTCGTCTGGGTCACATGGCTACTTCGAACATTCCCCTCTGCTGCCGGGGCTGTGAGGAGTCTCACGAAACACACCACACTATCGAATAAACTCCTCTGGCAAATCGTCCTCGTGCACCACAGCTCTGAATAAGGCCGACCGCCCCCAACAATCCTCAGGCTGTTCCTTCCCTCCTCCACAGGCAGCTGTTCAAACCAAGGCCAAGTGCTGCTGCTGAGCCAACAAGAAGGAGGGATTTATAGCCAGGAGTGACCCCTGACCTCATCGAATTCCAGCACACACGATTTATCGCTCCTGCTTGGGAAAGGCAGAAGTGAGAGTGGCAGAGTTGGGGAAGGGCAGGGGGAGGAAAAAGGAGCAGTGAGAAAATCAGTTGTTAGCGCTTCAACACTGAGCATCTAGATTTGTAATGATTATTATTCTCCCAGCAGACATGCGCGTGGGGGTGATGTCTCAAACCAGAGCCCAGTTCCTACAGTATCTAGCAAACCACCTGCTCACACCGTACACAAACACACACACACACACACACGGGATCTGTTCAAGTTTTCAGCAGCACAGACTGGATGGGCTTCTTTTATTCTCTCTCACTTCTTTGGGATAGATAGTGACTTGGGCCACACGTCCATACAGGGGAACAAAAACCTTCCTTAGCCCCTATGGGGGGGGGGGCGTGTGCACTGCAAAAAAACCAAACAACCCTCCCTGCAGCAGGAAGTCTCAGATCCTGGTTCTGCAGACTTGGGCTTGCGTTCTGGGGCTAAAAAAAATAGCGGTGTAAGTGTTTCCCCTCAGGCTGGAACATGGGCTCTGAAACCCAGTGAGGGGGTGGGTCTCGGCCTGAGGGGAAGGATCTACATGGCTATATTTAGCCCCACGGGGAGAGCCTCACAAGCCAGCATCCGTAGACGTGGGCTTGACGACTCACTGCCGCAGAGTTTTTTTTTCCACACCCCTCCTCCAGTGTAGAGTACCCTACCTTGAGTCCAGGAGCATGTGGGCATCTGCCACTCCTCCCAAGGGTGGGTAGAGCCTTAACAGCCCCACCACACCAGGCAGTACAATGGGGCTAGTGCAGGAAGTGTCGTATACAGCTGGCCTATACCAGCACAGACGTATTACACCCCCTCCCTGGAGCAAGAGTTAAGCAGGGAGGGAATTATGACTCAGAATGGTGCCTGGGTCACAGCTACTCCTGGGGAGGTGTATCTTACACACCACCCTTTGCAGGGGGTTGTGCCTAAAAGCATAATCGAGGATTCTAGCGCTTTCTGTCATTTCTCCTCATGTTTCCATTCCTCTTTTTTTGCAATGCAAGAAGTGCTGAATGATCCTGAAACATCAGTTTATGCAACCCCAGGCAATCAGGTTTGATGAAATAATCTGGGGATGTAATTTATCCACAGGGCAGTCAGGATACTCAATTACCCTAAAGGACTATTTTATTCTGATGCCTCACAGCACCTTTGTTGCATAAATGTTTCAATAGTGCTCTACAACTTTCTTATTCCTCCTCTCTGTGGGTCCTACTTTGCCACCCTACTTCTTGGGACTAACAGGGAATTTGAAGAGCAGATCGTTAGCAACATAGAAACAGAACAAGAAGTTCTTTAAGTCAACTAGAAGCAGAAAGCTTGCAAGAGAATCAGCGTGAATAAAGACAGCCATTAAAGACAACAAGGACATCACCACAAAGCTAAATGATTTCTTTGTTGAGCGCCTGCCTTCTGAACATCAGTCCCTTTAAAGGTACATGTTCTTGGGGCACCCAAGAACTAGGACACCCAAAAAGTCCCAAGTAAAGCTAATAAAATGGTTTATTTTTCCATGGCCATATGCATTTTTTGGCTGAAAACTGAAAAATGTTGGTTTGCAAATGCTGCCACGATGCCTCATGGAAGTTGTAGTTCAAGTACTTTATTATCCCTGTCTCCTCTGTAGGACACCTGGTCAGACTACATCTTACATGAAGCACCATGGCCTCCCCTCTTGGAGAGGGGAAATGGTGCATTATGGGAGTCTTTGGCCATGGTGCATCATGAGAGCTATAATGGGGCTGGGGAACCCAGACAATACAGGAGAATGAGAGCACGAGGCAGCGGAACTACAACACCCATGAGGCACTGGGGCAGCATTTCCAAATTGAAATATTTTGATTCGGGCATTCGGTTTTTTTACATGAAACTGAAATTCTGTGGAAAGCAGACTTTTGCAAAATAAATAATTTAAAAGAGTGGGATTTCTTCCAGCCTTAGTCCCATCCAAATTAAAACATCATGCATGAGGCGCCCAGTCGTCCTAACAAGACCTGTGTAATCAAGGTTTAAAATTCCTTGGGAGCAGAGTTCAAACCCAATGGCATCCGCTTACATTTACAATTTCCTAATGTTGTATTCAATTTTGAGTTTGAATCATCTAACCCTAAGTTTGCTAAAGTGTATGCACTCCTGAATCCATTACTGAGAATATTTTTGCTTCTGACAATTCAGCCACCATTTCTTCAAGTTTTTAATAATCTTGATCTTTAACATTTTACAGCCTTATTAAAATTGCATGGATCAACACAGCCTTACTTTATTTGTCTTTTCAATTATAACCGTGGAATTAGCCCAATCTGTAGGCTGTTCTGCTTTTCCAATAACTCCCAGCTATTCAGTAATAGTGAGTTCAAATTTTACTTTATCTTAGTTAAAGTGAAGTAACTTTTTCTTCGTAGTTGGCTCAACAGAGCTACTGGTTTGTCTATCAGTTTCTCCTTCCAGACATCACAGGCTTTGGACAACATTTTGGAATTATCCTATCATGTTGCCTGTGTTCTATAGATAATTCTTTGGAATTTACAGAAAACATTTTTTAAACTAACTTCGTGTTTAGGCAGGTTTTTAATCCTAACATATTAAGTTATACTGTTTTTCAAAAAAGTTGTAATGGTAACTTATCTTTACAGTGGAATTTTACATCATGTATATTACACAAATTTTTTGTTAGAGTGCTGTATAATTTCTTGGGTACATGCTTTCCTTGTGTTCTGGTATCTATTGGTAGCTGTTTGCGCCAATATGAAGCATTTAGATCTCCTACTCCACTCTGCCTTGGTCTCTAAGTAAATAGACACTCTTGATCAGAGGCTTGAACAATTTACCCCAAACCTACAAGCCCAAAAACTACGTCTATTTGCGAGGCCAAAACAATAACGACAACAAACACACTTCTCCAAGCTAAACTCACTCCTGAGCCACACCCCCTTGATATTTACAGGAATAACAATCTATTGAACTGTTACACTTTATTCACTTAATAAAAATAAATAATCTGTTAATAAACAGCACCAATGTACATCTTAACTTAAACCCTGAAACAGTGCGGACAAAGTCTCCGATACAAAAAATAAACTTCCATATGCAATGGAATTCTCCTATAACAGCCACGACATCAGTTTAATACTGCATCCATTCCAATAAATCAATTTATACCTCTTCCCACCTAAAGATCATTAACCCTTGACATACCCCAAATGATTCTATTTATGCTGAGCCTCCAAAACAAATTAATACTCAGCAAACCTGGCACTACGTCCACATATATCTCCTTATGCTGACATTAAATGCTATCACCCACTAACATGATTTTATAATCTGGAACCCATTTTAAGATTAAAAATGGGATTAGGTATTTATATGGCTACCAAGAAAGGGTGGGGAGAGAAAGGTCACCGGAGAGCGCATAGGAGTATTTATAAAAGCGGGGCATCAGTATTTAATTTATCAATATCTACACCCAGATCGGTCATCCCATTTCCCCACAAGGTCTCTGACCTCTGAGGCAAGTCCCAAATTTCCCCAGACTCAGGGCCCGTTTGCCAAGGCGACTGCCCCTCCTCCCGTCCCTTTCTGGAGCAGCTTTTCCCCTTGGAACTCCTTCAGCCTTCCAGTCTTCTTGGGCATTGCCTATCCTGTTCTCTGGAGCGAGCTGGGTCTGGCTTTTATAGACCCTAGACACCTCCTGCTCCCCGCAGCCTCTGAGAGGATTGGTTAATTGGAGTCAGCAGGCTTTTTGATCCCCCCCCCAAAATCCCCATGTGACAGTTCACTCTGTCACAGTGAGCCTTACAGAAGCAGCAGAAGGTCCCTAAAAGTGGGGGGCCCCCATTGGCACCTGAATCATGGCCCCACCCCTTCCCCCAAGGCTCCGCCCCTGCTTGCTCCTCTCCAACCCCTCCCCTAATCGCTCATCCTTATGGCTGGCAAAAAGGACCCCCAACTCCCCCCTCCCCCTTCCAGCACCCCTGGCTTCCACAGACAAGTTCAACCACAAGTTAGTGAGCTCGAAATGGGAACTAGTGGGTGAAATTCTATGGCCTGCGTTACACCAGAGGTCAGCCTGCACTGTTGAGCTGTGTTTTTAACAATGGTCTCATCTGGCTTTAAAGCCCATGGGCCAGATCCTCAGCTGGTGTAAATTGGTGTAACCATCAAAGCCAGTTTATACCAGCTGATGATTTGGCTCCAAGAATCTACACAGGACTTACAGAGCTGCACAGTCCTCCAGGTTTAGTCTTAGGCCTGGTCTACACTACGATTTTAGGTCGAATTTAGCAGCATTACCTCGATTTAAGCCTGGAGCCGTCCACACGACGAAGCCCTTTTTTTCGACTTAAAGGGCCCTGTAAATCAATTTCTTTACACCACCTCCGACAAGGGGATTAGTGCTGAAATCGGCTTTGCCGGGTCGAATTTGGGGTATTGTAGACGCAATTCGACGGGATTGGCCTCTGGGAGCTATCCCAGAGTGCACCATTGTGACCGCTCTGGACATCAATCTGAACTCGGCTGCACTGGCCAGGGAGACAGGAAAAGGCCCGCGAACTTTTGAATCTCATTTCCTGTTTGGCCAGCGTGGCAAGGTGCAGATGAGTGCAGATCTCATCAGCAGAGGTGACCACAATGGAGTCCCAGGATCGCAAAAGAGCTCCAGCATGGACCGAACGGGAGGTACGGGATCTGCTCGCCATATGGGGAGATGAATCCATGCTAGCGGAACTCTGTTGCAGTAAACGAAATGCCAAAACATTAGAAAAAGTCTCAAAGAGCATGAAGGACAGAGGCCATAACAGGGATGCACAGCAGTGTCGCTGTTAATTAAGTGCCGCTGAAAATTAAGGAGCTAAGGCAAGCCTACCACAAAACCAGAGAGGCAAATGGAAGGTCCGGGGCAGAGCCGCAGACATGCCGCTTCTACGCCGAGCTGCATGCCATGCTAGGGGGTGCAGCCACCACTACCCCAACCCTGTGCTTTGACTCCGTCAATGGAGAATCATGCAACACAGAAGCGGGTTCAGGGGACGAGGAAGATGATGATGAAGAGATTGAAGATAGCTCACAGCAAGGAAGTGGAGAAACCATTTTCCCCAACAGCCAGGATATGTTTATCACCCTGGACCTGGAGCCAGTAAACCCCGAACCCACCCAAACCCAAAGCGTGCTCGCAGACCCTGAGGGTGGACAAGGGACCTCTGGTGAGTGTACCTTTGTAAATATTACACATGGTTTAAAAGTAAGCGTGTTTAATGATTAATTTGCCCTGGCATTTGCGGCCAGGACAGCTACTGGAAAAGTCTGTTAACGTGTATGGGGATGGAACGGAAATCCTCCAGGGACATCTCCAGAAAGCTCTCCTGGATGTACTCCCAAAGCCTTTGCAAAAGGTTTCTGGGGAGGGCTGCCTTATTCCGTCCGCCATGGTAGGACACTTTACCACGCCAGGCCAGTAGCACGTAGTCTGGAATCATTGCATAGCAAAGCATGGCAGCGTATGGTCCCGGTGTTTGCTGGCATTCAGACAACATCCATTCCTTATCTCTCTGTGTTATCCTCAGGAGAGTGATATCATTCATGGTCACCTGGTTGAAATAGGGTGCTTTTATTAAGGGGACATTCAGAGTGCCCGTTCCTGCTCGGCTGAACAGAAATGTTCCCC
>QXTE01000144.1:1053843-1287312 GCA_003942145.1 Platysternon megacephalum | reverse complement strand
CCCTGACCCCCCGCCACACGCCACACCCCACACCCCTGCCCTGAGCCCCCTGCTGCACCCCTCCTGCACCCGACCCCCTGCCCTGAACCCCCGCCACACCCCACACCCCTGCTCTGAGCCCCCTGCTGCACCCTGCACCCTGACCCCCTCCTGCACCCCTCACCCCAACTCCCTGCCCTGAGCCCCCACTGCACCCCACACCCCTCCTGTGCCCCCTGAGGGCAGGGAGGGGGCAGAGTTGGGGTGGGGATTTTGGGGAAGGGGTTGGAATGGGGGCAGGGAAGGGGTGGGAAGAGGCGGGGCAGGGGCGGGGCCTCATGGAAGTGGTGGAGTGGGGGCGGGGCCGAGGGCGATGGGGGGGAGGTGTCAGTAAATGCAGCCCTCGGCCCAATGTACCAGTCCTCATGTAGCCCTCGAGGTCATTTGAGTTTGAGACCCCTGATCTAGTCTGACTTCTTGCATAACACAGGGCAGAGCACTTCACCCAGAGAGCATAGCATCATGTTCAGATTGTGTTTGGTGATTGCCTTCAAACCATCCGATATGTTTTAAAAAACAAATCCTTGTAGAAAATATTAATTAAAAAGAAAAATTGACAAAGTATCATGATTTTGATTTCATGTCCGCAAGGACTATATCAATAATGCACTCTTTGTTTTGAAGCAACTGCTGCAAGAGTACACAGCAAAAGGCTACAGTAATTTATTACTGTTCCTTTCTGCAAGGCAGACTAAATATGATTTTCAGTAGGTTTTAATCCTGCAGTGGGCAGCTTAGCTGTTATAACGCTGGGTAACAAAGTCCTGTGTTTTCAACCCGTTTCCAGCAGCACAAGGAGATGGCTTGCCCACAGCACCTCCCTCACGCAGGTAGCTCGGAGTTGTGTGTTCTAACTATTAGACCATTACGGGTAAAATTTTCAAAATGCCCAAAGACCAAATCTTGAAACGTATTTTAGTACCTAACTTCCATTGAGTTAATGACCTAAAAATCTCAGAGGATCTGGGCCTAAGTGGCTTAGACACTTATGGGGACAGCTTTACAAAGGCATTTAGGGACATAAAGCTGCTGATAGGTACCTAGCTGGATTTACAAATGGGAGTTAGTGGGATTTTCAAAAGCACCTAGACACCTAACTCCCATTTGTAAATCCAGCGAGGTACCTATCAGCAGCTTTAGGTGCCTAAATGCCTTTGTAAAGCTGTCCCCATAGTTAGTACACCCTGAAGAGAGACCTTTTGTGTATCTTCAAAAGGGTGCAATCCAAGGGGAGAATTTGCCTTCCCCTCACCTCAAAGTATTCCTAGGAAATCTGCTTCACACCTATTGTTCCAAAAAAGACCTTTGAATTGCCTCATACCTTCCAGAGATTGCCTTCCTGCGGTCTTTCTGCTAAAGAAGTTCCACACAACCTCACAATGGTACGTAACACTCACATTCCTAATACAATGTGCCCCAAAGGCATTATAGTACCTACTTCAGTAAGGTTGAACATCATTCAGTAAAGGTCATCCAGGATTTTGGGAGTCTGTCACAGTCCTATGCAGTGTAAGGGCCCAGTTAGAGCTGAGGAGGAGGAGGCGGCGCATAGGCAGGACACATACGATAGTGTTCTCCATATGTTCTAAGGGTCACATGAATTCCTTTACGCTGAATGTCCTCAAAGCACTTAAATAGTCAATACAATCAACTTGTCCAGGAACCTGAGGCAAAGTGTTAAAAGAATCACTCTACAAAGTAAGTTATAAAAGCTTACTTCTTTCCCCCCCCTTAGACATGCAGAATAAAAAAGGCATAGATCATTGCAAAATAATGTATCAGACAAATCCTGCAGTAAATACAGAAGGGGGTGGGTGGGAATTAAGCCTGCCATTTTGAACAATGTCTTTTCAATGTACAGTTTAAAAATGGTGCAGTAGAGTCCACAGTTAAAGGATCATCAGGTATAAATGGAAGGGTTTAAAAAGTTATTTTTCTTGTAACAAAAGGAACCCCAAAATGTATATGCTACATTATTATTATGGTGCTTGTCATGAATAATCCAGCAAAGAGAATAAGCTTGTATTGTAGTGACTGACATGGTTAACAATTCCCCAGGAGCACCTGTTCCTTGTACAACACAGTCCTTTCTGATCATAGCAATTCACGCTCAGTGCCATTGATGAGCCTTTTCCTCAGAGCTGCTGGGTCTCTGAACCCAGGCCAAGCAGAGAACAATCATCACTCACAAAATTTAAAAAAAAAGAATCACTTTAAAGCAGAATATGGAAGCCGTTGCCCCATCTGTACACTTATCGATAGGAAAATCACCTTTTTTCTGTCCATGAAAGCTCAGAGGGTTCTATAAATGTGACCCTAGTTCAATAATATTCACCAACTGTCTTATGGATATTGAAGAAATCGGTCACATTTGTAACAGTACTCGCTGCCTCCTGCTGGCTGTCCTGGGGATTCACTCTGCCAGCTTACATTCTCCCTCCAGTGGTGTCTTCCCCCAATCTCTTTTGCTCTTCAGCCCCACTAACTTCCGGATCTGCAGTCTCCTCTTCGTGGCTTGGCTCTCCAGCCAGCTCGCTAAAGTCCTCTCCTTTCAGAGAATTCAGTCTTTCCAGACCAGCTGTCTGGATAGCATCTCCAATGCCCTTTGCCACTCCCCTGTGGCTGGCAGGGGAACCTGGGCCCACCCTCTACACGGGGTTCCAGCCCAGGGACCCTTTAACAAGCTGCCAGAGTCCCTGTACAGTCCTACGTCTTGCTACTGTTTCCCTGGCACCACTAGCTCCCACCCTCTCTGGGTTTGCCAGCTTCCCAGCTCTCTCCATGCAGGGAGTGACTGCGGCTAGCTTCCCTGCAGCCTTTCCCAGCAGCAGCAGTCCTTAAACACCCCTCTCTCTTCCCAGGGAGTGACTACCCCATTTCAGCAACCACCCCCCCTGTCTGCAGGCAGCCATCTGGCTTTGTACAGGCCCCTCCTGCACAGGTGAGCTTGTTCCTCTGATTAGGGCTTTCTTCTCAGCCTCCCATCTACTAGGTTAATTGGCTCATCGGGCCCCCTTTAACCCCTTCCATTCCTGTGTGGGGTGGACACAGTTACACATACAGGTGAAGAGTTTCAAAAAGGGGAGCCGAAACCCAGGCTCCTACGTCCACATTTAGACACTTAAATAAGTGACCTGATTTTCAAAAGTGCTGAGTACCCAGCAGCTCCTAAGGTTAGAACCTCGGAGTGAAGTAAGAGTCTAGGCTAACGGCTCAAGCCAAATATTCTATGTATTTTGAAAGACACCCCAAGCTCTGACCCTAAACATCATGCTGTATTGAACCCATCCCTTTTTGTTGCTTTGTTCATATGGCAGTCGGGTTATTACATTATATTAGCACCCAGAGGCCTCAAAGAAGATCAGGGTTCCATTGTGCTTGGGGCTGTACATACATATAATAGGAGACATGCCCAGCCTCGTAGCAGTTACAATCTAAATGGGAAAGATGGACGAAGGATGGGAGAAAGGAAATATTGTCATCCTAATTTTACAGCTAGGAAACAGACAAGAAATGACTTGTCCAAGGTCACACAAGAAGTCCTAGCCTCTGTTAATACATACTCTATATCCCTCAAAAGTCTTGTCTAAGCCACTAGCCAAAAACTTAGGAAACAAGCTTCACTTTTGCATCTCTCACCTTAACAAATGTGACACAGTCGGCAAAATACTATGGAAGCCTGAAAACCAAATCAATGAGCAGTTATTAGCTCTCCAAGGTCATTCTAACAGTTCTGTTATCAGTGACAGGAGAAAATGTTGCAAAAGCAATGTGGCAAATACACTGTGTATTATGGTTCTGTGCATGGGCTGAAGTTAGATTACTTTGTATATACTGTGTCAGTTATAGTTCTGATAATACACTTTAATCACTGGATGTGACTTGACCCAGGTCTGGTATTACGCATAGAACTTTCAAATAGTCTAGGACTCCCTTTGCCATTGCTGAGTTCAGGAGTGGCAATCTGCAGATGTACGTATACATTTTTAATTGATTCTGCCATTATAAACCCAGGAGGATGTTTCAGCCTCATTTGTGTAGCTTTTGAATAGCAAAGCACCTATTGACTTCTATTGTGTCAGACCAGGCTCTAAAAGTTATTTGTTTTACATTTTGAAAATTATATCATGGAGTACAAACTTCCTTTAAAAAAAAAGCTGAAATTTGTAAAGTATAAAATCCACAGGATTCCAATTCATCATTTTTCTCTAAGGTTACATTCATAATAAAAGGGTACTGTGAAGGCATTTTACATTATTTATAAAATATTTTCTCACTGCTGTTCCAGATCAGAGATTATAACCCCACTAGGAGTTAGATAGTGAATCCTTGCCACTCATGCTGAAATATTTCCTCCCATATATATGAATTGTGCCTAGAAAGGCCAAACAAGATTGGGGTCCCATTGTGTCATGCTGTGTAGACACTACAAGATAGTCCCTGCCCTGCAGAGCTTACAGTGTCAATGGACACGGCAGACAAAGGGTAGGAGAAAGAAAACATCATTATCCCCATTTTACAGATGGGGAACCGAGGCACTGAGAAATTAAGTGACTCGCCCAAGGTCATAGGGGAAGGCTGTGGCAGAGGTGAATACTGAAAGCAGGTTTCCTGGGTCCCTTTGCAGTGCCTTAACTTCAGGACCATCTTTCTTCTCTGATAGCTTATACTATGCAATGGGGTTTCCCTTTAAGATCACCATGATGTTGCAACCAGTGTGCCCTAGCTTTGCTGGCACTGGAGTGCAGTGCACGAGCAATTAGAGCTCTGCTAATAAAAATACATGAAGCCTGCCTCTGTAAGTGCCTGGATTTACTTTCTGCTAGCAGCACATAGAACAAAATGCTAGACGCATTCATTTCAGTATCATATTCCCAGCTGGAAAAGTTAGGTGAAGGGTCACCCTACCCAGCAATGAGGTCAAGAGGCAGTGCTCAGAAATGATAATTCCCCACCCCAGTGGATCTTCTCTTGTAAATGTGGCATAGAGACTGGAGGACACAGCCGGGCTCACTTTTCAGCATGGCACAACATGTGCAAACCATTGCAACCACACAGATGTCGGTTGGCACCATGGGAGAATGAGAAGAGCCAGTCTACTGCTAATGCCTTGTATAAGGAGCTGGGTAGGAAATAGTTTTTCCCCCCCTGGAGTATTTTTCAGGGGTTGACATTTTTTCCCGTTTCAAACTGGGACTCAGACAAAATCTCCAAAAATTGTGAACCAACCAAATCCCGAAACACACACGATCAATACACACCTTTCACTGTGATCATTTAAAAATGTTTCATTTCTTTTCCCCTTTCAAAACAAAAAGTCATTTCAAATTGGAAATGTTTGTTTCGAAAATGTTGAACCAAAACATTGACAATTTTCAAGCTTCCCCTCCCCCCCTTTTTTTGAGCCAAGAGATTTGTCGAATCCAAATCTCTTTTGCAGACAGTTTTGATTTTGATTAATCAGCATTAATTAATGAAAAACGCGAGAGCAAAAAACTCCTGATTAGCCCTACTTGTACACAATACACCCTAAAAGTGACAGAAGAAAGACCTATAGGTATAAAATAAATGTTTTGTTCCAGTCTTCACATCTTTTTTCTCTTGTGTTATCAGTCACTATAAGTACATAGATGGATTTATCATTCCCTTGCCACACAATTGAATGGGAGTCACACACAGATTCTGGTATATTAAACACATACCATATGGGTCTATTCTCCTCTCGATGCACAGCGGTAATGCCTGTTAACATGGGAGTTGCAGGTCCCTAAAGAAGAGACTAGATCTCTATCTGCATTCGTGAACCACCTCTCCATGCATGAAGTGCCAAGACAACTGTGCTCCTCTGGGACAATACAGCAGTCACAGATCCCAGGACAAAGCACAAAAGGAGGCAGGGTGGGAAGGTTGGTCTATTGGATAGGGCACTGTTTTGGCACACACAAGAGAATTGGGTCCAATTCTTTTTTTTTTGAGCCACAGACTTCTTATGTAACATTGGTCAAGTCACTTAATTTACTTTGTGATTCAGCTCCCCAACAGTTAGATGCAAATAATAGTTTTCTATCTCACAAGAGTGTCGTGAGGATAAGATCCATTAAATGATTGTAGATTGGACAGATGCTACAGTAGAGAGAGTCATACCCACACAGGGTGGACAATAAAGCACACTTATTGAGCACACTAAAGCACACAATAAAGCACACTTAGTGAGTAGACTATACATGACAAGTCCAGCAGTGGAACAAAGTCCCAGAGGATGTTAGACTACTCCAGAGTCTGACCACCTTTACAAAATGCTGCAGGACCTTCTTAATCAGGATGTGCGCTATAACAAAACCCTATGCTATAAAAGGACAATTTCTGAACTGGGGCTCAGGGCCACCCTCGCCCCTCTCATATTGCTAAATAAAGAGGGGTCCTGACTGAATGATGGGCAGACCTGATATGGACAAGGTTGACAACCACCGAGATAGAGCCCTACAACATGTAATTCAGCCTTTCCAAAAAACAAACACTTCAACTACAAGTTTCACAGCTCCCTACTTTTCCCACAGGAACTTGACTTGTTCGCCCGGAGACTCCCTGCTGCCAATGATACAACAGACTGCTAAGAGGCTGCAGTTAGCACGTGGAAGAGCGCATGGCTTGACACCTCCTATTTTGGAAAACAATAGCTCCCTTCCTTTGCAAATTAATTTTAATAACTGTGGCTAGTTTGCTGTGAGTTGAAGAGTTTTGCATGAACACACACAATTAAATTAATATGCAAATGTTCTAGCTCCTCAGAGAATACTAAGAGCTATTCTTTGTAACACATGAGAGGAGAGGAAGAGAAGAAAAAAGAAAACAAACCAACAACCCCAGAAAAAAATCTTATTCAACAGAGTGGATTTCCTCCCCTTTTTTCTTTAGACTAAGACCATTTGAAAGGGAATTCAAGCCTGACTGAAACAATGCCCATTGATGAAGCAGAAATAAAGAAGGAAGAGAAGTCATCGGAGATAAAGCAAAAAGGAAGAGACTGGTTTCGGAGCATCCCACGTTGTTAAAAACTGACCCCAACAAGTCTAAATCATGACAGAAGTGGCATTTACTGTGTCAGACCGCACAAAGGCTCCCTTTCTTTCCCGGGCTGTGGGGACTGGCTCTTTCTGCAGCCATGTTTGAGTAAAGGCCGGAGACAATTACCGCAGACTGTGGCCCCTCACCCTCAAGCTGTCAATCAGCTCCCCAAGCAGATGGGCTACAGAACAAGAAAAGATGGTTTCCAAGTGGCTTGTTCCCCCAGTCCAGCCTTTCATATCCATGCTGGGGGAGCCCACAGGAATGTTGACCCCGTTAAGCGGATGTCAGGCTCCCTGAAAGCAGACACTTCTGCTGCACTGAGCATTCTGAAGCCCCATCAGGAGCCTCTTTGTACTATGGAACATGAAAGGGAAGGCCTGGCTGTGCTTCCCAGAAGCCTCCATTCTACAATGGACCCTGGGCTGAGACGAGAGGGTGGAATGATTCAATGATAACTAGGACTTCTTATTAAAAAAAAGCCAAACTTATTCAGTCAGATCCCTTCTAGCTGGCTTTGTGGATTTATAATGATAAGACAGACAGACAGACAGAGTATTGACAAACATTGGAAGGAAACAAGGAGAGGATAATGGAAGCAGCTCAACAGAATGACAACGTAAAGGGGAAAGAAAAATGGAAAGAAAAGTACATTCCAGGTTTACATTAGTCACTGTGAGTCTGGGATGAAATAGCCAGGATGTGGCTGTTATCAGGAAGAAACCTATTACAGATTACCGATTGGTGGATCCCAAAAGGTAATCAGTTACATATTGCTAGTTTCTAATCACTATCTGGACAAGATTTCTCCTGCCCTACACAGCGAAATAAAGAGGCAGTAAAGTGCCCTCAGCCCTCCTTTCATTCCCCTGCATGGCCTCCTGGCATGACTGCTCAGTACAGGCAATGGGTGAGGACATCACTATGCTACTCATGAGGGCGAGCAGGGAGCATATGGAGAGGGGCAATGAAGCTCTGTCGTCTTCTCCCTCCGTGCAGGACAGCACCACTGAGCCAGCGTGGCCCGGGGGAAACCAGGATGATAACTGTTGACTCTATTAGGTAGCTGTGTCACCTGCTCAGGGCAAGATGTAATGCCTCAGGATTGCCCTTACTTTTGCACACTGCATATGAGTTACCTAATGGGACTGCAGCCATCCTCAGTACGCCGACTCTATTCATATCATAGAATCATAGCATATCAGGGTTGGAAGGGACCTCAGAAGGTCATCTAGTCCAACCCCCTGCTCAAAGCAGGACCAATCCCCAACTAAATGATCCCAGCCAGGGCTTTGTCAAGCCTGACCTTAAAAACCTCTAAGGAAGGAGATTCCACCACCTCCCTAGGTAACCCATTCCAGTGCTTCACCACCCTCCTAGTGAAAAAGTTTTTCCTAATGTAACCCTTCTGCCCATCTGAGTTGGCAGCAACAAGGGCCGGGTTCAGTATCTAGGGGTTCCGTTTCAATAACACAATGCAAAACCGGCTCGAGCCCCCACCCAGTGATCTGGGACAATTTCATACCACCCCCGGGTGCCTCTAAGAGGCAATACTTCCCCTCTCGCAAGCACAGAGTCTGAGTGTAGCAAAATCCTTTTAATAAAGGAGGGAAACAATGCGGCATATGTTGGGGAAACACCACAAACAGGATTCATAACACAAACCATGAGCAAAAGGCCCACCCCCAAGTAAGTTTGGCAGTATCCTTTTCCCCTCAGGGTCTTAAGTCCAACAACCCAAAAGATCACCCCAAAGTCTCAAAAGTCCAACACCCCAAAAGTCTCTGTCCTTGGTCAGCGCAGCCCCAGAGTTCAAAAGTTTATCTGCAGAGTTTTACCACCCCTCCCCCAGCCTGGGTAGAAGGGGGGGGGGGAAAGGGCACGCAGGATGTTAAGGGGCACCTTACATGGTCCGAGGCCGACTGCCCCGCCTCTCCGTGGGGTTCTGCTGCAGCCTTCACCACGAGCCGCTCCACTCGCCATCCCGCAAACGGCTCCGCTTCGCTCGCTGTCCCATGGGCCGCTCCAACCAGCCCACAAACTGCTCCGTTCTGCCAGCTGCTTAGCAATATATCTTCAGGCTCCCCCACTAGTTAACACAGCACTCAGTAATCTCAGCTCTTTAGTGATTTCAGCTTGTAGTAGGAGAGCCCCAGAGCTGGTGCACCATTGGCCCAAAGTGAAGTCAGACTCTTAATGGAATCAAAATTAGCTCTGCTATTCCACAGCAGAGAGAGAGAAGAAGGTGCAATTGGTGTTTCAGGCCCTCAAGGGGGGCCCATTCCATCAGGTACAAATACTTGTCCCCAGCTTCTCTCTCTTCTCTGGGTTTTGGAACCCATGTCCCTTGTCTAGCAAGTGCTACTTAGGTGATGGTGAGACCCTGTGTCATAAAACAGTTTCATTGTCCTTGATTCACATAATCAGGGTAACGCTTTATTCCTCCTGCCCCAATAACAGAGAAACTGGGGATCCCACAACAGCCAAAGTGACCATTTTGGGCTGCCGTGGGCTCATGCTAGGCGGGGTGGGTGTGCCTATGCAAACAAGATCAGCCCCTGAAGTTCTTTTCCACACTCACCATAATTCACCACCAGATGTCAGGGTAGAGCTCATCCTGACTCTGCTTACACTAATATCCAACCTAAACCACCCCCACTGCAACTTGAGACCATTACTCCTTGTTCTGTCATCTGCCACCACTGAGAACAGTTTAGATCCATCCTCTTTGGAACCCCCCTTCAGGTAGTTGAAAGCAGCTATCAAATCCCCCCTCACTCTTCTCTTCTGCAGATATAACTGTACCCAGTCAGGACAGCAATGGCGGCGGTGCCAAGAAGAGGAAATGAAATGGATCCAGGGGAATCTGTTATTCTGGGGATAACAGAATCACATTTAACAAAAAAGATGAATTCCCAGGAACAAGCGAGCGGACGTTGTGTCACTAGTGACTGTATCAGTTCCTTGGCCTGCCTGGGCTGTCATAGACACAATGGCAGGAAGGCAACATCCAATTGGTTGGCATGCTCATTTTCCGTAGAGAGGGCTCAGTGCTTTCAGTTGTAAGATTTCCAGTATTGTTACTGGCTAGTGTTCAGAAACTACGAATCAGGCCCCCAGATCCTAGAACTGGCGTGAAAATAATGAGAATTTTTAAAAAAATGCTGGGTACTTATTTGCCCTCTATTTTTTTAAGCCTTTAGGCTGCAAGCTTTTCTATAGAACCATGTGGACATGAGATTTTCAGTTCTCCTTTAAAAAAGTAATCACCAGGCGCTAGGGCTTAAGTACCAGACCAAATACTGCGAGTCTGGTGACACAGTTATGAAATTTGACAACACCGGTTTCTAAACATGATCCTCCCCCCACCCCCCCTTTCCTGTTGATATTATTAGTTCCGATTACCCCTGTGCTTCTGGCAGACCATGTGCCAGCTCATGCCAAGGCCCCAGGCCTCAGTGAACACTGACAAATGCATAGTTGGAAATCTGTCTGGCTCACCTGTGGTTTAGTATAATTAAAAATAGATAGTAGTGTTATCAGAATGTATTTAGACTTTATGGAATGATTGTAGGATGCTGCATGTATTAATCCTCCTTATAATGTCTGTATCCCAAGGTATGAAGTTATATCGCGTGTTTGCATTGTAAACCTCTGTAATTCTTGCATCCGAAGAAGTGGGTATTCACCCACGAAAACTCATGCTGCAAAACGTCTGTTAGTCTATAAGGCGCCACAGGATTCTTTGCTGCTTTTACAGATCCAGACTAACACGGCTACCCCTCTGATACTCTGTAATTCTGTAACTCAAACAGGAAAAGAAGCATTAATTAAGGTAAAGTGCTCGTCCTGCACACAGCATGGCCCATTGAAGGCAAATGAGCCATTGGCCATCTCTACACTAGACTTTTTTAGCCACAGACTTCTTATGTAACGTTGGTCAAATCACTTAATTTACTTTGTGATTCAGCTCCCCAACAGTTAGATGGAAATAATAGTTTCCTATCTCACAGGGGTGTTGTGAGGATAAAATCCATTAAATGATTGTAGATTGGACAGATGCTACAGTAGTGAGAGTCATACCCACACAGGGTGGACAATAAAGCACACTTAGTGAGTAGACTATACATGACAAGTCCAGCTGTGGAACCAAGTTCCAGAGGATGTTAGACTACTCCAGAGTCTGACCACCTTTAAGAAATGCTGCAGGACCTTCTTCTTTGATAAAGCATTTCCACAGTGACCAGATGACATGGGCACCTCTTTCCCACCACACACACACAAAACTATCCCAAGCAGAGCCACTATACCCAGGGAAGAGCGAGGAGCAGAAAATTCCATGAAATCCACTGGGAGCAGAACCCTGTTTTGCCCATCTAACTCATCGGGGGTGTGCTATAACAAAACCCTATGCTAGACAGAGGACAACTGGGGCTCCTGGCCTTCCCATATTGCTAAATAAAGAGGGGTCCTGACTGAATGATGGGCAGACCTGATATGGAAAAGGTTGACAGCCACTGAGATAGATTCCTAAGACATGTCATTCTTATGATCCTGTGGTACAGGCTTTGAAAACCAATCTGCTTATTTAGATGCCTAAATACGGGCCATGGGGCCTAATTTTAGACCCTCATTTTTGAAAATGTATCCAAGAAGAGGAGGCTAAAGTTTAAACTGCTGCTGCCCATGCTACACCTGTTGTCAATACAAGAAGGATGTTGATCTCCGGGGCTGTCAATGTATCACCTTTCATCGGCACGAATATTTGATTTAAGAAAAAAAAGAACGAAGAAGCAAATACTCAATAATGTACTACTTTGTGTAGACATGCAGCTTTTTCTTGAGCCCTCAATATGAAAATATGGTGATCTGACACATACTACTTTAAAACAAAAGAAGTCTGCATGGAAGACAAGAGGAAGTGTCAATATAAGCCTAGGCTGATGGACTTTACAAACAAATAAATGTGTTTCCTCCTGTATTACCCCCTTTAGCGTTTATATGAAAAGTTATCTCTAAATTTCCAAAGGTGAAAAAATATGTACTACAATGCCTAATAAGAGTCGGGGTGGAGGGTTGAGCCAATTACTAATGTTGGGAGGAAATGAATTGCCCAAATAGTTAAGCAACTAAAATGAATCCCGGTTGTTAAATTGGTGTGAGTTGAAATTTCTGTCTTTTTTTTTTTGGCAGGGGGAGAGTCTTCTCTGATTTTGACATCAGTATTGGTACCCTTTAGTTTCTGGTAATCTGTCTGAAATATTTGAAGAGATATCCAAAAAGCTCTGATTCAGCTAATCACTCAACTTTAAGCACATGCCTAAGTGCTGTCCTGGTTAAGCACATGCTTAAATCCATCCCTAAAGTGAAGCACATGCTTAAGTGTTTACTGAATCAAGGCCAGAGTCTCTGCTGTTATTTAAAATACATTTTAAGTAAATTTCAGGATGTTTGCTTCTTTTCTTGCCCTCTGTCCTATTTTTCCTTGTGTACTTTCTGACCTCTGATTGTTGTGTCTATATATTATTGATCATCTGCTCAAAAGGAATTAATCAGTTTTGAAATTGTATATCTTTATAGTGCAGTCTGTCATTAAATATCATTTACTTGGCCACCCTGAAAATGTTGATATCCTGAAAATTAAAAGTGTTGACCTTATTCAGGTTGATTAGCAAGGAAATAAAAGCTGCAATACCAGATGTACGTAACGATTCTTACAATGTTTCTTTGATGGCAAACTGTCTGCACTGGCAACTCTTTGTAGCAGATAGAAGTGTATTGTTATTATGCAGAAATGAGAAATTATGGCTGCTAATTACAAAGAATGACAAACATATGGTAAGTTTTCTGGAAAGTGAATTCATTGAATTATGCAACCTAACACTACTGCAACCTTGATATAAATTCAGTGTTGGGTTGATCACTTGTTCCCTTTTAGAAATTAGCAGCACAGTTAGGTAATGGATATGATGAAAGAGGATGGACCACCTCCATAGACAAAGGACACTGGTGGTCATGTGTTTTATATGGAGAAAAAAAATGCAAATAATTCATTTCAAAGACACTGGAAACTTAGGCTTGTATTTTCAAAGCTGGCATAAGGTTAAGGCAGATTTGGAGCAGCTAGAGGCATTCTGTGTGCTGTCATCACCAAAGCCTGAGCGTAAAGTGGTTTGACTTCATGTGAAATGTCACAGGCTCGCTGAGGTCTGGCCTTCCTTCAAATGCTCATTATAGTCAAAAGTGATGTTGCAGGCTCTTTGGCCATGTCTCCAGGATGGACTAAAACACCCCAGCACATTGTGCTCTCAAATGCTCCATTGATGCATGAAGGTGTGCACACCCTGACCCTGCCTGTCACCACCCAAGGGGTCACCCCAGAGATTCATGGATTCTCAGGACTGAGCCAGATCTGAGAACTTCACTACATGACACCTGGTCTGACGCCATCACCCATAGTCACTCTGCCTGGTGCAACCATCCTCAGTAGACAATGTGTGTTTGATGACGATGGCGATGCGAGTTAGGTACCCAACTTCCATTGAATCTCCAATAGGATTTGGGCATCTAACTGCCAGCCTTAAGCAATGGGAAACAGTGTCAATAAAAGTGGCCAGGTCAGGAATCTATCAGGGCCTTGGAAAATTCAAGAAGCATTTATGATACGGGAGCTAGCAAACTTTGTTCTGGGAGCAGGGATTACCATATATGGGAGCTCTGCTATGAGACAAAGCAAACTTCACTTCTAACGCAGAAACTTGTGCCTGGATCTGGGCATTGCAACAGTCCTCTCCCAATCTGTGCCCCTGTGCACTCTTTGATCCAGGATAGGCTACAGAGTCACTGCAGGAAGGAAAGCACCAACAGAGACGAAGCCACATGAAAACAAAATTCTGGGGGAGGACCCAAAAAGGGAATTTTGTTCAACGTGAACATTAAAGTCCAGGTTGAGATGCAGGTGGATGAATACCCACCCTATCCCCATGGTGCTTTGTACTCCAGCCTCTTATTTATTTGGCATTTAAGCTTTCTATATTGTAATGTAACATTTCCACTCTATGGCTCCTTTGCACTGCCTTCTTTTCACCTTCTTCACTCTGGTTTCCTTTCTAGCACTGTGCACCTTGGTTATTCCTCCTCCATTATTACAAATCATTAATAAGGATTAAATTAGTCTCGACTGAGGTGAGGACCGCATTGTGCTAGGCGCTGAACAAATAGTCCCTGTCCCCAAAAGTTTACAATGTAAATAGACAAAAGGTGGGAGGGGACACAGAGCTGAAGCAATTTGGCTAGAGTCACAAAGCTGGAAAGTGACAAAGCTGAAGACTAGAACCCAGGTCAGCTGAGTCCTAGGCCAGTGCCCCTTCCCTGGATCACCCTGCAAGTCAGGGTACATCTATTACCTGTGGAATTGTCGCTGTAATGTCACCCAGACGCTGTACGAGGATTTGAATTTATCGCCATTTTAAAGAATGAAAGAAAACTTGGAATGGTTTTGTGCATTGTGCATGCTGCGGGGTGGAGGGGACAGTGGCTAGGCTGCTGTGACTCCTCTGGAAAAGATGCACTACTGTTTTTATAGCTAGGGCATCACGTTGTTGCCTTTCTTCCATAATCAGGCTCATCAAACGCAAAATTACCATTTCAAGTTGTGTTTCCTCTCAACCTACAGAGGTAAAAACCATTTGCTGAAATTAATAACATTTCTGCAAAAGACTGTGGGGAAATCATGCAAATCAGAGCAAGCGGAGGTGTGCTAAATCCTGGAAAACATTCTTGTAACTGGTGTGTTCCTTTAACAATTATTCACAGGGCTAAGAGGTCTCTGTTGATTTATGAAATATATTGTGGCTTGTTACAGGGAGAATTCATTCTATATTGTATTCATTAATTAACTCCATGTTCAGTGTGATCCCTTCGCACACACAGCATTTGCCTGTGAACTCGTGGTCCGCCCAGCACATTACCAGCTATCTAGATGGCACTGGTATTGCAACATCCGGCGGTAGGGACAATCACAGAAGTGTCCATAATTAGTGGCTGAAACTTTATGATAGTGGCTGAATCTTTATGATTGCTCCCTTTTCATGTGCTTGAGAATAAAGCTGAGTTTGATTCCATGCCAGAGAGCTGGAGGGACTGAACTCTTCACAGAGACAGGGCCGGCGCAACCCATTAGGTGACCTAGGTGGTCGCCTAGGGCGCTGCTATTTTGGGGGCGCCAGCGCCCCGGCCGCCCATTGAAATTTAGGGGCGGGACCTTCCGCCGCCGCTGCTGGGGGCGGCATTTCGGGGGCGGGACCTTCCGCCGCCTAGGGCGCCGGAAGAGCTGGCGCCGCTACTGCACAGAGATAGGGACCTCATGCACCACACACACACACACACACACACACACACACACACACACACACACACACACACACACAAAAGTAGTGTGAGCATTTGAAATATCAAAGTAGTATTTTTGCAGAACAGATTCTTGTCACTGCCATCACACATTTCGGACTATCACAGATATGGTAAAATATAAGTTCTTTTGAAACGAATGTGATTTTCTGCTTATGTTATACCAAGACAGTGCGGTCATTGCTATATGAGGTAGATACCCTTCACATTCCACCTCCAGAAGGATTTGGCTAGAAAAGCCCTACTTGCCTGATTAGTACATCACCATTTCTAAATAAATACTTATAATTATCTACATGGGAAACAAATATTTAATAATGGGCTCTTCAGCCTAGCAGAGAAAGGTCTAACACGGTCCAGTGGCTGGAAGTTGAAGCTAGACACGTTCAGACTGGAAATAAGGCCTACGTTTTTGACAATGAGGGTAATTAGTCATTGGAACAATTTACCAAGTGTTGCGATGGATTCTCCATCACTGACAATTTTCAAATCAAGGTTGGCTGTTTCTTTGAAAGCTCTGCTCTAGAAATTATTTCGGGGCAGTTCTCTGGCCTGTTTTATACAGGAGGTCAGACCACATGATCACAGTGGTCCCTTCCGACCTTAGAAATATGAAATACAATCAGCTTCATTTCAAAAGTCTGTAATCAGATTACAAAAAAAGATTCAGATTGATAGGTTTGAATTTTGTAAAAAAGTGTGAGTCACACACAAAGTTTACATAAATATACACACACACCCACCTATCTAGTGTATGTAAGGGCAGATTTTCTAAAGGGTACATAGTGGCTTCTATTTAGACATCTAAATATGCTGTGGGTGCTGAGCACTTTAAAAAGTCTGACCTTTAATTTACTGTGTGTCATATAATGCAATTATCGGCGATAGAATTCATTTACACATGCATACATATATATTTTTACATTAAACTCTCATGCCTAATATATTTGTATCATAGTTGCCAAGCAGCAAATGGAAATCAGAGACAACTCTAGAAAACATAAGCCAAATATTACATGTTGTAAAGCGCCAGCCTTCCTAAAGTGAGGGATAAGCAGCTTTCTGACAATTTAAACAGAACAGGACAGGCCCACAAATAGATGGTGGAATATGAGCCAAAGAGAATTTCATTTCATTTATATCTGATTGGCTGCTATAAAAGTAGCCGCTACAATCAATCTTTTGGTTAAACTCCTCCATCCTTCAAGCATTGCAGTGACATGTCTGGGACATGCCAGCCGTCACAGATGCTTCATTAACTGGTTAATCGGCAATTGCTTCAGGGGCAATTCAACATTTTTCTGTGAGTTCCAATAGCCCTTCAGGGTAAAACTTGTATTCCCATTGATACCTTTCTGACTGGTGGTGATTACTTGTGATTAGAGTTACCATCTCTCTTCCAAAGAAGAATAATAGATCTGAGATTTCATGAAAGCCAGAGAATGTCAAAGTCTTTTTAACAATAGAGGTACTGTATAGAGTTTATAGCGGGCACCAGTGGACTTTAGCCAGAGTTCTTTAGCTGTGCATTAGAGATAATTTTCTGTACTGAGAGCTTCACAGAGAGAGTGCCCTGTGTAAGTAGTTCAGTGGCAGGATGTAAAAGCAAACATTGATTTACTGAGCAGACTAAAAGTAGCCATGCAGGCATGTTTTCAGTTTAAATCAAATGCTCATCTAGGGGAGAAATCCTTTATTAATGACAAGCAAACAGTTCTACCAACTGGAGAACCTTTGGAAAGTTACCACCACTAGAGGTGAGTGAGCCTCAGAGGACATTTGTTATCATCTTCCACAAGCAGGCAATCTCCCAACATCCGAACGACATATAATGGTCTCATCTGTGCTAACAATTTTACCAGCTGACACCTTGCCTTTTACCCCAACTGTCAGCAGAGCTGGCTAAGCCATTAGTCGCAAATGGGATGGTTAGCAAGTATTTTGCAAACAGAGCTGATTTTCTTTAAATGTGTTCATTCATTATAGGTCGAGCTGGGTGGGAGAAGGTTTCTCATCCCTGGAGACTTTCTGAGACCGAGAAAAAAAAATTCCCATCCTGAATAGGGACAAAACGTCAAAATCTCAAAAATTTGCATCCACCGAAAATCTGAATTTTGTTTTTTGGAATTAGATTAATTAAAAACCTTTTGTTTTGATCCAACCTGTTTCTCCCTCCCATTTTATTTTAAATTTTGAACCATAATAATAGATAATCATAATAATGATTTCAAAACATTGGCAATTTCATTTCCCCCCCCCAAAAAGAGAAATTTGTTGAAACAGATGCTTTTCCAAGTAAAGATTCAGTTTTAACAAATCAGCCTTGCTCCCCGCACCCGCAAAAAATCGTTAGCTGAATAATTCCTTACTCTAATTGTAAGTATCCACTAAATATCTTTGAAAAATAATTTTCAGATCATGAACCAAACTTGAAGTGAATATTTGCTATTCATTGCTTGTGTCACTGACTGGGATGTGGGCAGTCATGCCCAGTGGTTAGAGCAGGAGTCAGGCATTGGAGCCAAGGGTCAGAACTGGAGTCAGACTCCACATGCCAGAGCTAAGAGTCAAAGCCTAAGAGAGGGTCAGGAATTAATTACATGGAGTGAAGCAAGGTAGGAGCAAGGCTGGGAACAAGCAGACACAGGCACGATCACAGCCATGGGCAAATGTTTTGGGCAGTCACCGAACTGCTGCTGGGCTTAAAATCCACTCTGCTGATGCTTCCCACCAATCAGGTGCAGCCAGTCATGCAGCCTCCTACAGGCCAGCTGTGCTCCTAAGGTCACCTGGAGATTGGCTCTGATCCCTGACAGACTGGGGTTGATCACCCAAATTCTTAGTCTTATTTTTAATCTAATAATGCTGAGTAGACCTATTCATGGACCCAGATCACATTGTGCTGGGTGTTGTACACACACAAAACAAAAAGATTGTAACCTTTTTGGGGCAGGGACTATCACACAATATTATCTGTGGTTCCTGACTGGATGACTGAAATGATCTAACCCGGAGACCAATGAACCACAAAGAGCGAAGGGCGAAGAACGTGAGTGATGATCAATCATNTTCCTTGTTCTGTCATCTGCTACCACTGAAAACAGTCTAGATCCATCCTCTTTGGAACCCCCTTTCAGGTAGTTGAAAGCAGCTATCAATTCCCCCCTCATTCTTCTCTTCTGCAGACTAAATAATCCCAGTTCCCTCAACCTCTCCTCATAACTCATGTGCTCCAGCCCCCTAATCATTTTTGTTGCCCTCTGCTGGACTCTTTCCAATTTTTCCACATCCTTCTTGTAGTGTGGGGCCCAAAACTGGACACAGTACTCCAGATGAGGCCTCACCAATGTCGAATAGAGGGGAATGATCACGTCTCTCGATCTGCTGGCAATGCCCCTACTTATAAAGCCCAAAATGCCATTAGCCTTCTTGGCAACAAGGGCACACTGTTGACTCATATCCAGCTTCTCGTCCACCGTAACCCCTAGGTCCTTTTCTGCAGAACTGCTGCCTAGCCACTCGGTCCCTAGTCTCTAGCAGTGCATGAGATTCTTCCATCCTAAGTGCAGGACTCTGCACTTGTCCTTGTTGAACCTCATCAGATTTCTTTTGGCCCAATCCTCTAATTTGTCTAGGTCACTCTGGACCCTATTCCTACCCTCCAGCGTATCTACCTCTTCCAGCTTAGTGTCATCCGCAAACTTGCTGAGGGTGCAGTCCACGCCATCCTCCAGATCAATAATGAAGATATTGAACAAAACCAGCCCCAGGACTGACCCTTGGGGCACTCCGCTTGATACTGGCTGCCAAGTAGACATGGAGCCGTTGATCACTACCCGTTGAGCCTGATGATCTAGCCAGCTTTCTATCCACCTTATAGTCCATTCATCCAGCCCATACTTCTTTGTGGTAAAAAACCATGCACATTTAAGGATTCATAAATACCCCGTGGCTGTCTGAATGTTGGAAATATCAGATCCTAGGAGCTTCAGTCAATCAAGTGTAAACCATTTCGAATCTCTGAGAAGATGATACAAAGCCAACGTCAGCAAGGTGACCTCGATCTTAGCCTCCTAGAGCCCGATCCTGCATTGTGTAGCCAGGGCCGGCTCTAGGCACCAGCAAAGCAAGCACGTGCTTGGGGCGGCACAATTCCAGGGGTGGAATTCGGAGCTTTTTTTTTTTTTTGGACAGTTGCGCTCTCAGAGCTTGGGGCGGCAAAAAACCTAGAGCCAGCCCTGTGTGTAGCGTGCAGGCAAACTGCTGCAAATGCCCGGAGCCAAGCTGAAGTCACTGGAGCTGTGTGAATGAACAGCCCTGTTCCCCTGGGCTACACAATGCAGGAGCCCAGCCCTAGTATGGCTCCAATCACAGCTATGGGGCAGAGACTTCACTCATCTTTAAAGCTGGCAAAATGGAAAGTAAAACGGCACTTTTCCCTAAAAGAGTTTCTCCCATTTGTTATTGGGACCTGAAACTTCAAAAATAAACAAATACATGGATTTGAAATTTCATTGCAATTGCAAAGCTCAAAAAATTTCAGCTGGTCAAAAAACGGAAGGAAAAAATGGCAAATATGCCATTGCATTTTTTCCTGATTTTTTCCCCATATTTTATCAAAATTCAAAATATTTCAACAGCTCTAATCATCTATCTCAGCTCTTCAGGACTACGGCTAATGATCATATGTCCAGGTTGGTGTCATTCGAACTAGCAGCTGACTGGGAAGTGCGGCTGAGTGGCCTTCAGGACCGACTGCGAGTGGGTGAAATTATGTTAAACTGGATTCACTCTTTCCTCTCTCACAGATCAAGGGAATGTGATGGGTGTGGAGAAGCAGCTGCCATGGGCCCTCACCTATTGCAGAGCTGAGTGTGGTCTGGGCTTACAAAGCGGAGGAACGGATCCTAGTGTAAAGGGCTGGGGCCAGTGATGAGCTCCCAAAATACCGGGTCCTCGGCGGCACTTCAGCGGCGGGGGGGGGAGTCCCTTCACTCGCTCCGGGTTTTCGGCGGCATTTCGGCGGTGGGTCCTTCACCCGGAGCGAGTGAAGAGCCCCCCCCCCGCCCGCCCGCCGCCGAAGTGCCGCCGAAGACCCGGCAGGGAACCGCGCGGTGAGTACAAGCCCCACGTGCCTGTCTCTCCCCCCCACACACACCCATCCGACCCCAACCCACGTCCTGACCCCGACTACCCCCCTCAGAACCCGCAACCCATCCACCCCCCCGCTCCTTGTCCCCTGACCGCCCCCTCCCGAGACCCCCCCACCCTAACTGCCCCCCAGGACCCCACCCCTTACCCAACTCACCCCGCTCCCTGTCCCCTGACTGCCCCGACCCCATCCACCACCACCCCGACAGACCCCCGGTACTCCCACGCCTACCCAACCCCCCCATTCCCCGTCCCCTGACCGCCCCCCCAGAACCTCCGCCCCCTCCAACCACTCCATGCCCCTTTTCCAACCCCTCCTCCCAGCCCGGCCCGGCCCCCTTACCTTGCCGCTCAAACCGGCAGGAGCTGCAGAGCTGCGGCGCCGGCGTGCTGGGGCTCTGCGCGGGGGGGGGGAGCGGGGGAGGGGCCGGGGGAGCCTCCCCAGCTGGGAGCTCAGGCGGGCCGGACAGGACGGTCCCGTGGGCCGGATGTGGCCCGTGGACCGGAATTTGCCCACCCGCCTGCCCCTTTACAACCGGTTCTACACCGGCTTCTAAATTTAACAACCGGTTCTTGCGAACCAGTGCGAACCGGCTCCAGCTCACCACTGGCTGGGGCGTGCCGGGGTAATATTCTGTATACCTCTGCCCGTACACCGCCTCGCCCATGGGCATCCAGGAGTGACTGCGTCTCCACCCTATTTCTTCTGTGTTTTCACACTTCTCTTTCCTGCTGCAGCAAAGCTGTCGTGGAAGCATGTGACTTGCAAAGTCAATGGCCACTGTCTTCTTCATTGTCTGCCCCACAGGTAAATAACTAACTTTTTTTTTTTTTTCTAGTACTGTTCATTGAGAGAACTCCTCTCCCTTCCAAGATTACGGGGTGGTTGTCAGCATTACTTCACAATCTGAGAAAAGTGAGAATACCTGCAGCATATGCCCCTTCTTCACACCGCTCCTGAAATAGCGCTTGTGGGAAGAACCAGGATTTGAACCATGTTTTGTGTATGTAGCATTAGCAAGGGGTTGAGTGACATTAAAGGCCGCAGATCTACAGAACACAGGCCTGAGCCTGCCGTTACTTAATTCAACAGGCCAGATTTTCAAAAGAGCTCAGCATGCAATGGCTCCCACTTAGGCACCTGTCAGTTCCCACTGTTCTCAAGGGACTTGGGTGCCTAAATCCTTTGGGCCCGTATGAAAATCCCACCCTAGATTTTTAACCATATATATTTGCCTCTCCAGTCCCATGCACACAGTAATAGCCATACAGAAAGAGAGAAGAAGCTTAAGTCTTGGACTGTGCAGCTGGCTAGACTCCTAACTTCTTCCCCAGTCAGACTTTCACTTTTCTGCTAAATCAACTTTTTGTCATTCACTAATGATACTGTGCCCCTTCCCTTCCACAGAAGGAATGTCTTTATGCCCACAGGTTCATTCAATAAATGACTGTGGGCGGTGGGGCCATGGGTCTCTGTGTAGGAAGGAAGGAAGCAGAGTTCACCCTCAGCACATGGGTCTATGAAGTTGTAGAGGAGGATTTTGTCAAGAGAAACGCACGCAGTAAAAATAATGTAACTAAAAGGATAACAGGAAAGCATCTAACAGAGCAGGGCCGAGTGCTCTAAATTTTCTAGAAGACAGCAAAAGAAGGAAGACATTCTTGTTCCCTGCCATACTGTTCTCAGTCAATAATGAAAGTATGCGTCATTGTACTGGGCGTGCACACACACACAAATACACACAAACGCACACCAAATTCATTTCACAAATGGTCCACTGTACATTGAATGAACATTTAGCCTAATCAGCATCAGACGTATCTCTGAAGCTAGATGCAGAGATTTGCATGTGTCTGCACTAGAGGACTCTCATGCATCCTGAAACTATTAGGGGCGGGGGAGGGATAGCTCAGTGGTTTGAGCATTGGCTTGCTAAACCCAGGGTTGTGAGTTCAATCTTTGAAGGGGCCACTTAGGGATCTGGGGCAAAATTGGTCCTGCTAGTGAAGGTAGGGGGCTGGACTCAGTGAAGGTAGGGGGCTGGACTCAATGATCCTTCAGGGTCCCTTCCAGCTCTATGAGATAGGTATATCTCCATATATTATATTATTTATTATTAATTGTGTGTCATGTGCATTTAGACTTGACACACGGAAGATCCGGTGGGCTAGGGGAAAGTCTGAGCATCACAGTGTCATTTGAAAGGCAGGTGCTGTTGGAAGTGGTGCCAGAGGAAGAATCCTTTAGCTACGGATCCCATTTCTCTTAGAACTTTGTGTTTTATTTCCCCCAACACGTTGCTATCGATGGGCTAGGCTGCAGGACAGACTCCTTATTTTGGCTGATGGGGGGCTCTGCCATTTAGAACCGTGGAGGAGCAAAACCCCATCAGAACTGCGGAGAAAGAGGACCTGCCCCTCTTTCCTTTATCCCCTAGAACAAATGCTGTCACTTGGTGCCAAAACAGGGTGTCTTAAGTTCCTTCTTCCCCTCTTCTGAGCCCCTTAGGGCAGGTGGGCTCTGGTACCTGGTTGGTGGTAGTGGGCTGCTTCTGTAGACCACCCCAACAGACTTTAAATCAAGCCAGAGCACTGAGAAGAATGGAAGCTGCTAGTTGCTGAGCATAGTGGCCCATATTGCAACCTATTTAAATGTGCAGTAGGCACCCCGTTTCGCTCACAAAATGTGCACGTGCACAGAACCAGGTACAAACACACACGAGTGCATATCAAATCAGTACCTGCACCTTCAAGGGCTATGCTTTCTAAAGGGCAAATCTCCTTCTTGCCACTACCATCCACACCTGAAAATCTGCCCTTGCAACGGTGGGCACAAGTCCCTGCGCTTGTCCATTGAACTATTGAATTGCGAGTGCAGCTCAGTAAGTTAGAAATGGATGCGCTCCAAGTCCTACCTGCAAATCAAGTTGCAGCCTCAAAAAAAAAACAGTTGCAAATACTAGTGCCTACATAAAGGAAGGTCTGGACCTCTGTTCTGCTGAAATTTTGCCCCAGCATGAGTTGTTTAACCTATGCAATTGCACTGTTCTCTAGTCAATTATCTTTTTGCACATTCACACACAAATGTTGTGAGTGGAACATAAGCTCCAGACAAGCAGTGGAATGCAGCAACAAGGCTGCAGAACCTTTGAGACAAGTAAACTAGAATGGGTGGCCTTGATTTCCAAAGCCCCTCAGCAGATTATAACTTTGGATTCTGTCTTTCAGTGCAATTCAAAAGCACTTGACAAACTGCCACTGATCACAGCTTTTCAAGAAACAGATTTAAGGAATAAGCAGTAAAATAAAACCAGAAAATGGCCTGGATGTATTAAAATGGCTTTCGGCAGAATTCACATCCTGTGCACTGTCCACTGCAAATCACAGGGAGTAGCAGATTCATGCTCCTCGGATGTCCATGCTTAGCCTGGTTGCAATTTGGTCAATAGCTTTTTGTGGGAATGTAGGATGCAATAATAAAGCATAATATCCCACTAGGCACCTTTCAGCATCTCTAGGTGCCTAAACCCATTTGGAAATCTGGCCCTAAGGAGCATGAGTCTTACTGACTTTCAAGGAAATGTCAGTTCCTGAGTGCCTAAGTCACTTTCTAAAATGGGATGTAGGCTTCTAAGTCTCTTGGTATGCAGTGTTGTTGTGGCTGTGTTGGTCCCAGGATATTAGAGCGAGAAGGTGGGTGAGTTAATATCTTTTGGTCCAAAAAAAGCTATTACCTCCCTCACCTTGTNAAATAGCAGCGCCCTAGGCGACCGCCTAGGTCGCCTAATGGAAGCGCCGGCCCTGCACACGGTGTGGGAATGTAGGATGCAATAATAAAGGAGATTTAAAAAAAAAACTTGTCTGAGCATTTCTTTTAAAATGTGATACTTTTATCATTTCTGTTCTGGTTTCTGCCCTCACAATTTAAAGAGGAGTAAAATTTTCACAAATACCTAAGGCCAGATTTCCAAAGGGGTTTAGGCACCTAAAGATACAGATAGATGCCTTGTGGGATTTTCAAAAGAGCCTACACAGGGTAGGTGCCTAACTCCCATGGAATAACCTGCTTATGCTCTTTTGAAAATCCCACTAGGCACCTTTCAGCATCTCTAGGTGCCTAAACCCATTTGGAAATCTGGCCCTAAGGAGCATGAGTCTTACTGACTTTCAAGGAAATGTCAGTTCCTGAGTGCCTAAGTCACTTTCTAAAATGGGATGTAGGCTTCTAAGTCTCTTGGTATGCAGTGTTGTTGTGGCTGTGTTGGTCCCAGGATATTAGAGCGAGAAGGTGGGTGAGTTAATATCTTTTGGTCCAAAAAAAGTTATTACCTCCCTCACCTTGTCTCTCTAAGTCACTTAGGAGTGTCTGAAACGATGACTTAGGGGTATGAGTTCCAGTCTAGCCCCTGATTCATGCCTTGCTTCAGGGGAAAGGGACCCTAGTCAGCCTCGCCCTGCGCACAGATCACAGCCCCCTTTGCACAGTTCAGTTCAGCTGTGCTGGCTGCTGCATAGGGCTGCCGGGTGTCCAGTTTCAACACCCGGTCGAAAAGGGACCCTGGTGGCTCTGGTCAGCTCCACTGACCGGGCTATTAAAAGTCCAGTTGGTGGTGCAGGCAGGCTCCCTACCTGGCTCCGCGTGGCTCCTGGGAAGCAGTGACCTGTCCCTCCTGCTCCTAGGCGTAGGGGCGGCCACAGGGGCCAGCTCCGCAGTTCCCATTGGCTGGCACGCCGCGCAGAGCCCCCTGGCCACGCCTGCGCCTAGGAGCCGGAGGGACATGTCGCCGCTTCCCAGGAGCCACCTGAGGTAAGCGGCGCCCGCAGGCTGTACCCTGAATCCCCACTCACATCCCAACCCACTGTTCCAGCCCTGAGCCCCCTCCCGCACCCAAACTCCCTCCCGCAATCTGCACCCCATGCCCCCAAGTCCCTGCCCCAACACTGAGCCCCCTCCCGCACTCCAAACCCCTTGGCCCCAGCCCGGAGCCCCCTCCTGCACCCCAACCCCCTCATCCCCAGCCCCACCCACCAGAGCCTGTACCCCCTCCTGCATTCAACCCCCTGCCACAGCCCAGAGCCCTCTCCTGCACCCTGAACCCCTCATTTCTGGCCCCACCCGAGAGCCTGCACCCCCAGCCCAGAGCTCATGCCCCCTCCCGCACCCCAACTCCCTGCCCCAGCCCAGTGACAATGAGCAAGTGAGCTAGGGTGGGGGAGAGTGAGCGGTGGAGGGAGGGGAGATGGAGTGAGTGGGAGCGGGGCCTCAGGGAAGAGGTGGGGCCTCAGAGAAGGGGCGGGGCCTCAGAGAAGGGGTGGGGCAAGGGTGTTTGGTTTTCTGCTATTAGAAACTGGCAACCCTACTGCTGCATCCAGGGACTGGAGTCAAATCCAGATGCCAGCTCACTACCCCTGCCCGCCCAGTCTTAGTAGCCCATGGAGGCTGTCCCCCCAGCGCTGTGACCCAGGATAAGGGTAGCCCACACAGGGGAATGAAGGGGCACCTTTAAAACCCCCTTACTCATTTGCATGGGTGAGCAAGGCAAGCCAGAATCTTAAAGAGGATGTTTTTGGAGACAAAATTGTGGGCAGGATTTTCTTGTTTTGTTTTGTATTTATTTCCCTCTTTAACATCAGCAACGTAACTGTCAGTCCTAAGTACCATCTGCTGTGCTTCTGGGTTGGATGGACCCCTTTTGGAATTAACAGAGTAGCAGGACGTGCCTGGTCCATGCAGTAGCTGGAGGATTGACCTACTGGACATGTGGTACCCGACATGTTCCTTAACAGCCAACAGGCTCATAGCTCAGTTTGGCCAGCTGTACAGATCTCTTTCATATAGGAGGAACCGTAGGACATTTTGGAGATTCTAAAGTTACTCCTATCTAGTCTGGATGCCAGTCCATCTACCCCTGGCGTTTCACATCCCGATCCTGAAAACACATCAACTTCAAACCCGTGAATAATCTCAATGACCCGGCTCCTCAGCTGGTGTATTTAAGAATAGCTCTGCTGATTTCAATGGAGCTACTTTGATCCACATCAGTTGAGAATCTGGATCTTTGACCAGTGGGACTTCACATGTACTTAAAGTTAAGCATGTGCTTAAGTGTTTGCGGGAACAAATCCTTACTCCACCACTGCCTGCCTTCAGTGATGTGAACGAACATACATCTATTACTGCAGATCAGAACCTGTCAGCACAGTAAAATGCCACTCCTGCTCTGTAATTATGCATGATAAACATCCTGATTATAATACATCTCATTCACCTAAGTGATCTCTTAGCATATACATGATACCAGTTTACTGATATAACCAGGCTGTTCCCTGCTTTTTAATGTGCTATTTTCAGAAGGCATATACTTTTCCCCTTCAAGACGTTTGACAGGCCTGTATCTTGAATACTGAATGCATCATTTACATTCAGTTAAAACCTGAAACCTCCTCTTCTGTAGAAGTACTAGCTTCCAGGAGAGTTTGCCTGCATTCCGTTTGCTTGCACGCTTGAAGAAGAGTCTTTGAGACAATATTTTTTTCCCAAGCTCTGCAAATCTGCTATTGACCGTATTATAAAAAATATATTTTTCCCCTCCCTTTGGGATAATTTTCCTTTTCCCGTTTCAAAGATCTATCCCATGCTTCCTGGCATATGACTAGTTTCCTTCACGGTACACTCACATACACCAATATCATATGTTATTCAAATCCAGCTGCACAACACGTTCTTGATGGGACTGAATAAAATGGGGATTAGGTTGAAACCACAGCAACCCGAGTCCATCCATTCAAACGATCATAAAAACATTCCTTGCTGGAAAACCCCATGCGCTTCCTGTTAAAGCAAGGAAACGGACTGGGCCAGCATCTGCTATCCTTCCTCACATATAGGATTACCTTAGTTCGTGAGTGAGCCTAGTCAGTTCAGTGGGACTGCTCACAGAAAGGAGCACTGCTCAGTGTGTGCAAAGGGGGCACAATCTGAACCTTTATATTTTGGTCTAACACAGTGTCGTCACATTGCAGAAACTCCCTTAGGGCCTGATACCTTTACTTACATTGGGCGGAACTACTTGTGGAGCAAGGTACTGCTCAAAGTGAGGAAGGATATCGCAATCTAGTCCTGGGTGAAAAGTCCCATTGAAGTCAATGAGCCTGAATTCTTACACACGATGATGGGGATGTTAAGGGACCGGAGAGATGGAATCAGTTACTTTTATACCAACATCAGAGGCTCTTGGCCCTCCCAGAGTGGGGTAAAGTGGCCTGTGTCTAACTGAGAATCGGGTTCCTTGACTACAAATGGAGCATTCGCCAAGTGCCGGCTTCCCATACCCTCCCGCGCAGTGAGGAGTGCTTTGCTTCGCCCCACGAGGAATCCCGCCAAGAAAGGAGATCACAATCTACATGAATAAGGGTGGGAAAATCAGGACCAAAAGTGAGGGCGTGGAAAACTTTGCTCTAGTGTGGGCTGCTAGCTTTGCACCGAAATGGGACATCCCAGCTCCAGATATTGGCACTTTAAGGCCCTGATCTACACACGGGATTTATAACTATTTTGGTCAGGGGTGTGCCCTTTCCTTACATAGTTATACCAGGGCAGTCCCCCTAGGGTGCATTGTATTGGTATAAAGATGCCTTACACGGGTATAGCTTATTTCCCTTCTTGTGCCAGAATGAGCGATACCAATCGAAGCACCTTTTATACTGGTATAACGGCTTCTACGCTAGAGAGGTGGGACCACTGTAACTCTACTGCTCTGTTCGTGTAGCCAAGTGGGATGAAGTGGGAATTTCGGTAATATTTTTATGAAGCCTATGTGTGCCTCAGTTTCCCCTGTATGTTACATTGTTACCTAAGGATTAGAAAGGGACTGTTTGCTCTCGAAGCAGGCTAAGACACCGGTGTGAATGGTGCCAAGCTGCCTGGGACTGTGTGTGTCAACCCCTTGTCCGTGGGGAACCCCTGAAGACAATGGCAAATCAAATCACTGGGATTTTGATGCCTAGCAACCAGCGACTATAGATTGCCCCATCTCTCTGCAGGAAGAACAAAGGACCGTGGTGGGGGATGAGGTGGAAGTTCAGGGGTGGCTGTGGGAAGCAGTCAGAGGGCCATACCTGGGCATCTGACCAAGGAGAGCAGATGGACGGGGAGACAGAGCTTGAAAAGTGGGGTTCACTACAGCTTGGCTGGGCTCTGGCTACCCAGAATGGAATGTGCTTTAACCTTCATTCCTCTGTGCTAAGCAAGGACTTCCCATGCTGTGCTCCAGTTGACTGATAAACCCTACTATCTGACAGCACTGGCTGGCTATCACTACAGATGCTTGCAGAGGTGGATTGCTCCCTAAGATGGTACAAGTCTCCCTCAGGGGTCTGTCTCAGTGGGACTCGCTGAACAGAGCTCATGGTGGGAAGCAAGGCTGCTGACGGCCCAAAGATCAAGTCTAAGGAGGCGGTGAAGGCGTGTGAGTTACCCTGGAGGAAGAGTCAGACCCCTAAGAGGGGATCTGGCACACTGAAGGGGTCCTCTCAGAGACTGTTCCAAAGCTGGGGCCATAGCCCCGATCCTGTGGATCCGGGACAACAAGCCCTTACAGAATTTGTACACAAGCCTAGAAAATACCCAGCTGCTTAATTGCAGCAGGGGTGAGGAGTCCTAAAACTGCAGAAATGTCAATCAGTGAGCAAGCAGACAGGTCCGGTGACTTCCCCTCACTGTAAGAGGGATAGCAACTTGTAAGACATTGCGCAGTGTGCAATGCACACTCCCATTTTTAACACACACATATTTGTGATTTTGTCCATTACATTCCTTCATTGGGCTGACTGCAGTGGAGGAGGATGCAGAACACACGTGATAATATGTGCACATGAGAAGCTCTTGTGAACTGGTGAGCATCTGTTAGATGGAGGGGAAGTTTTGGAAAGAAGTTAGGAGGGAAAGCATAAAACTTAACGTAGGAAATTATCTGCCTTGTGCTATGCAGGAGATCAGACTTGATGATCGTAATGGTCCCTTCGGATCTTAAAATCTATGAATCTATGAAAACAGAGTTGTTTTTGAGATTCGTGGACAGGTCAATAATATTTGCACAGTTTATGCAGAACTCACGTTGAACACAGTTAACACTCCTGAGCTCCTCACTCATTTCTACTCATTGTCATTTCTCTTCCCTCCTGCTACCTGGCTAGTTTGTTACCAGATTTGCCACTTAAGCTTCCTTTGTGTTCAAGTTGTCCTTCACCCTGCTTTGTTCCCTTACCCATTTGTTTATTCTCCTGTCTCTCCACGTAACAGCAGACATGTATCTTTCCTTGCCTTGCTGTCCGGCTGTTCCACATACAGACACTGCATAGTTCATCATTGTCAATTTCTGCTTACTTTCCATCCCTGCGGAGGGAAGTCTGAGTGAAGATCACTGGTGGACTGGCATGGTGAGATTGTTGTGTGTAATCTTTGGATGCCAGCCTGGGAAAAACTTTAGGTAAAGAGCCTCTGATTCTTTGCAGTTGTATGTCTGATCTCTTGCCCCTTCCTATGGCCTTAAAGAAGATATTCAGATGCATTTGTAGCCCTGTCAGCCCTTGAAGTTCAAATTAGTCTGCTGAATATTAATTACTTTGCATTTGTCACCTAGGGTGACCAGATGTCCCTATTTTATAGGGACAGTCCCGATATTTGGGGCATTTTCTTCTATAGGCTCCTATTACCCCCCACCGCCTGTCCCGATTTTTCACACTTGCTGTCTGGTCACCCTATTGTCGCCATGGAGTTCACCTGCCAATGGAGCTGGTGCACTGGCAATGTTGGGCAGAAGCAAGATACCGATAAAATTAAAGTACAAATGAAACTGTACAAGCACACTCACTTTGCTCACTCCTGGAAGAGCAGCAGCGATTCCTGTGCCTTGGGGCTGGGCCCGGCTCCCCGCTCTGGGTGTTGTGACCTGGTACGGGGTTGCAGCACCATTCAGCTCTGGCCCGGTTGCCCCTTTGCCAAGGGGCCTCCAACCCAAACCTGAGTGGTGCTGTGACCCTACGCACCAAGTCACAGAGCCGCTTGGTTTGGGGGCCCTCTCAAATGGGGAGGGGGAAACTGCTATCCCTCCTCTGGGCAGCTTTGATCCCCAATTGGCTATCCCTGCTTGTGGTAAGCAGTGTGTGTGTGTGTGTGTGTGTGTGTGACACCAGTTCAATCCCCAGCTGTCACATAAGTGGAAGAACCGAAGCACTCTAGCCCAGGTTCTAACAGACTCATATCCTCTGTGGATTGGGCATCGAGGGGGACAGGACATGCATTTATCAGTGAGTTACATGCATCCACCGCCCCTCCTTGACTGTGAGAGTGTATGACAACCACTTTCTGTCTTGGCTCTTGTCATCTACTGGATCACACTTTATATTAGGATACGTCTCTAAGTAATTTACAAAGGGATTTGTATTGATAGCAGATGTAATAGACATGTTGCAGTCATCACTGGTGTGTATGATAGGAATTTTTACTCACACTAGTAGAAGAGGTTCTAGATGGTTATAAGCAATGATTCTAAGAAGCCTACTGACCCACTGGACTCCAGATTACTCTATAGCAATTGATTAACCCTTTGTTAAAACATCTATTAACCCAGGGGTAGGCAACCTATGGCACGGGTGCCGAAGGCAGCACGCGAGCTGATTTTCAGTGGCACTCGCACTGCCCGGGTCCTGGCCACCGGTCCGGGGGGCTCTGCGTTTTCATTTAATTTTAAATGAAGCTTCTTAAACATTTTAAAAAGCTTATTTACTTTACATACAACAATAGTTTAGTTATATATTATAGACTTCTAGAAAGACATTCTAAAAACGTTAACATGTATGACTGGCACGCGAAACCTTAAATGAGAGTGAATAAATGAAGACTCGGCACACCGCTGCTGAAAGGTTGCCGACCCCTGTATTAAACATTTGTTAACCATTCATAAACTATTTGAAAATGGACCCGTAATATCATGTGTGACTGTCTCAGGGGAGATTTTTCAAAGGCCTCGTTCCTGTCCCATTGAAGCCAATGGGACTTTAATGGGAGCACGATCAGAATACAGACTCTCATTGACTGAGAGCGTCAACTAGGTACCTAACTGCTCTTTGTGAAAATCAAACCCAATATGGCTTTGCCAGGGGAAGAGCTTAAATGGGGAGCTGGACTGGATCAATCCATGGGTGATAGATTTATCTTGGAAGTCAATTTAAAGCCCCCTTAAAAATCATTTGTATTAAACCCTTTCCAGGGTAAACAAAATATATACACCTCTACCCTGATATAATGCTGTCCTCAGGAGCCAAAAAATCTTACCGCGTTATAGGTGAAACCGCGTTATATCGAACTTGCTTTGATCTGCCGGAGCGCACAGCCCCCCCCCAGAGCACTGCTTTACCACATTATATCCGAATTCGTGTTATATTGGGGTAGAGGTGTATATCTATTTTTACTGAATCCATGTGTGTTTCAAGGGTCCTTTCTGTGGCTTTGTTTATATTTCTGCCCCGCTCCTGCTAGTGTGACATCAACGGCAAAATTTCTGGTCCCTTCATGGGAGGGAGAGCAGGCCCTTTTGTAGTATAAATTTGCTTCTCAGCTACATCTACACTGCATTTTTCTTTAATGCTGCAGGGCACTGAAGCAGTTCTTCATCGTAGCAGCTTACTTTAATTTCATTGTTGTATTTCAGCTGGGGAGGGAACACCTTGAAGGAAGTAGGACCAAAATACAGATGCTACATTTTTTTAATATAAAGATATTGGATGAGGGACACTGAGAATTAGCAAAAAATCCAAACGGAGGGTTGCGTTGATGGAGTTGTGCGATTTCATCCTCTTGACTAAGGCTGGGAGGAGAGGATTTGGGAGGGAGAGTAAGGGAATAACTCTGCTAAAGGTAGCTCTTGCATTCATATCATTTGGGGGCTTAGTCGCTGTGAGCGATATTAGAGTGCTACAGAAAAAAAAAAAAGGTATTCAATGGAGGAAAAATATACAAGAGATTATATAAGAAACGTCATCAATGCTGCATTTGGGGAAAGGGGAGAAATTGTCCCTGATATTAGGCCTTTGTCCCGCATCCCGACCAGTACTCTTTTTTTTTTTTGTTTTGCTCTGCCGGCAACCCTTCCCCCCCATGTGTCCCGATATTTTCTTCCTCTCATCTGGTCACCCTATGTAGTTAGGACGATGCAGTGTCTGTGTAGACATGGCAGCGGACTGGACTGCAGGTGGGGATCTCCCTGCCAGAGGTGAGAAGCCCCAGGGGGAAGCTGGGCCCCTGGGAGGAGCGGCATGGAGCTGAGAGCCCACCACACTTCAGTTGGTGGAAGCGCTCCTGAGGAGGATGTGCACCACCGACAGAAGGAGGGTAGTGTGGACATCAGCCATCGCAGTATTTGCTGAGGTGGCTGTAAGTCAACCTAACATAGGTTGATTTAAGATTGTCATGTAGACATGCTCTTAGTTTCCTTAGGAGCCTAATTCCCATTTTAGGAAGAGATTTAGGGCCAGATTTTCAAAGGCATTTGAGAGTCTAAAGATGCAGCTAGGTGCCACGTGAGAGCATCACTGATTTCAATGGGAGTTGGGTAACTAATCTATTCAGGTGCTTTTGAAGATATCACTAGGGCCCAGATCCTCCAAGGTATTTAGGTACCTAACTCCCATTGTAAGTAAGTTGCTTAAACACTTTGGAGGATCTGGGCCTCGATGGCTATCTGCATCTCCAGGCACCTACATATATTTGAAAAATCTGTGCTTAAGTTGCTTTGGAAATGGTTCCTTAAATCATTCAGTCAGTTGCCCTTGACTTTCAGGAAACAGGACTTGCAAGATTTACCACAGTAATTGACTTTCAGTGACAGTTAGACAGCCCACCCCTTATGTGCCATTTGTGCTACTGACAATCACCCTTTCATCTCTAATGATGACATAACATGATATATCTTTCTGACATATGGGGGCGATCTTAAAAAATACTTAAGGGACTTAGGCACCCAACTCCCACTGAAGTTGCATTGGGTGCCTAACTCCCTTGTACAGCCACCCGTATATTATTACATGCTGCATCTCTTCCCTTCTGGATATGTTGGATTTAGCTTTTGTTTTGTTACGATGATAGGAAAGCTGAAATCAAAATCCTTTTGGATGTTAAGGACTGGATATCTTAGGTGTTTCTGAAAATTCAGATGCTAAAATTCCAACCCAGAAGCAAACTTTTATGGCAGTGTTTAAAGCGCTGTAAAACAGTCATGTGCAATGATGCAAGCTGGAGAGAGATCCACATCTGAATTCATCTGCCTTAAAAAAAAAAAATAAGCGGGAATAATGGATCTTATACAATAGAGTTGTAAAAAATTAGAGGTTTTACCAAAAGACTTATTTAGATGAGAAAATTATAGCTGTATGTTAGCACATCTGCACCTTGACAATCAAATACACGACTACATTACAATTTTCATGAATTATGCAAAATGCTAATTAAAAAGTCTAATTTACTAATCACATCTCTCAGGGTCATAACTGGAACTGAATTTTATTAAGGACAAACAATTCTGTGAAGTGGTTTAGCAACGTGCATATTTTTTAGCAGGAAGAAAGGAAAGATTGCCTACATCACAGGGCCTGGATTCAAGAGATCTGGGTTATTTTGGCAGCTCAGCCACAGGGATCCAAGTCAGTTAACCTCTCTCTGCCTCAGTTTCCTTATGTGTAAAGTCAGGATAATAACACTTACCTACCCAACACCCCAGGGATGTTCTAAGATTCATGCATTCAATGTAATAGTGCAGAATCTGTGTGACACAGCACAATACAAATAATCCTCCCAAACAGTCTACCTTAAAAATTCTGGGGTAGCAGCAGCACTTGTCTGTGTGGAAAAACAGTGCTAAAGAAGAGTTTGTTGCCGATGTGCAGCTGGTGTGTCTTCTGGAAGTTCTAGCCTTAGAGAAGATGAGGACAATATCTTCTCTGGGGCCCTGCAGCCAAGAGCCAGCAGCACAGGAAGTGATGGTATAGACCCGGGGTCGGCAACCTTTCAGAAGGGGTGTGGCGAGTCTTCATTTATTCACTCTAATATAAGGTTTCGCGTGCCAGTCATACATTTTAACGTTTTTAGAAGGTCTCTTTCTATAAGTCTATAATATATAACGAAACTATTGTTGTATGTAAAGTAAATAAGGTTTATAAAATGTTTAAGAAGCTTCATTTAAAATTAAATTAAAACGCAGAGCCCCCCGAACCGGTGGCCAGGACCTGGGCAGTGTGAGTGCCACTGAAAATCAGCTCGCGTGCCGCCTTCGGCACTCGTGCCATAGGTTGCCTACCCCTGGTATAGACAGAAAGACAAACACTGCAGTTGAACAAGCCTATTTCCTAGCTGCACAAGGGGCTGATGGGGGGAAAAAAAAAATCAATCTCCTTTGTTTGACTCAGAATATTCTCGATTTCGTAAACCCAAAGGTGAGAGAGAAGCTTTGGTGGTGGAGGTGGGGAGGGAGGTATTGAAGACGAGAGCTTGCACAGCATAGAAATGGAAAGATTGTGGTAATGAGCGACATTTTCACACAGCTGGCCAGATCCTGAGACTTGCGAGGGACTGGCGGCTGGGGCCCCACAGAAAGTATCAATGTCAGATGAGATTTTCGAACAACCCTACGAGATTTGGATGCCTCGTTCCCACTAAAGTTCATGGAAACTGGGCATTCAGAGCGCTTCGTTGGCTTTGAGAATCTCAGCCACAAATAACAGCAGTTATAACAGCAAATGTGAGCCCTCTACTGGGTCAGAGCTTGGATATCACTGTACCCAGCGGCTTAGCTTGTAACCAAGCTATGAGACAGATGGGGAGAGAAAGAGAGCAAACGCAGTCACTTCCTCTAGCAAAACGGTGCTGCAGTTATGTGTTGTAGGAACAGTCACCACAGTGAGGGTTACCGATGTACAGTAACTCCTCACTTAAAGTCGTCCTGGTTAACGTTGTTTCGTTGCTGATCAATTAGGGAACATGCTCGTTTAAAGTTGTGCAATGCTCCCTTCTAACGTCGTTTGGCTGCCTGCTTTCTCCACAGCTGGCCCTCCCCCTCCCCACAGCGTCTCCCGCCCGCCGGCAGACCCCGCGGATCAGCGCCTTCCCCCTCTTCCCCCGCCAATCAGCTGGCTTGCGGCGTTTTGGGGGCAGGAGGGAGGGGGGAGGAGCGAGGAGTCGGCGTGCAGGCTCCCCTCTCCCTGCCCTGCCTCCCCAATGTGGCAATCAGCTGGCTTGCAGTGTTTAGAAGGGAGGGGAGGGAGCGGGGAGGAGCCAGGACGCAGCGTGTGAAGTAAAGGGGAAGGAGGTGGGGGGGGGGGGAGAAGAGGTGGGTCAAGGGTAGGGGCTTGGGGGAAGGGGTGGAGTGGGAGGGCTGAAGGTTGAGCCCCCCGCCCCTGGTGTTTGCAGAGTAGGGGAAGCTGCCCTGTAACCTAACCCCCCCTATTTACATTAATTCTTATGGGGAAATTGGAGTCGCTTAACATTGTTTCACTTAAAGTCGCATTTTTCAGGAACAGAACTACAACGTTAAGTGAGGAGTTACTGTACAGGCTGAACTTCACTATCTACAGCTATGTTTCTGATACAGGCTGACTCTTCATCTCTGATGCGATTCCCCCAGCCAGAAATTCACACGATGGCCAAGGTTTTGCTGGCAGAGGCATAGAAATGTGCTTCTGATTTAAAAGGAGAACAGGGAAGCGTGCGATCTATCAGTGGTAAGTGAGCCATTCACATGGGCAGCCAACACACGCATTACAAGGAGAGGTGAGTCCCATATGCCATCAGACCCAGGGCCAAAGCAGATCTGGACCATCTAGCAGCCAACCCTTATTGTGCCAGGGTTAGAAAATGTGGAGAGCCTCCAAACGTGGAGAATTCAAATGGCTCAAGGTGCCTCCCTGTATTAGTCTCCTCCTCTATTTGCATCTCTACCCATGGGTTCAAAAGTTTAGCAAAGCTGTCCAGTGCCAGATTTACATACAAATGCAAGTACAGGAAAAATCTCATGAGCTGCTTTCAATAGTGACATAAGTGATTAAACAGAGACATCAATCTACCTATCTACGGTAAGGCTTTATCCCGCCACACATCACCCTAGCATCTGAGCGCCTTCCATGTCAAACCAATAGCAACGCCCCACGGCTTCATGGCATCTCTAGCGCTTCTCCCTTTTGGGGTTCAAAACTCAGTCTAGGGTCGGGTTTTAGGTGAGTCTTGTTCCAGGCCAGATTTGGAGTGGGGCAGTACAGCGCTACCTATGGGTGACTCTAGCAGTTCCTGATCTGTGGGGCAGGAACCCCAGGGAGCACGAGACCATGCCGGGGGGGGGGGGGTACAATGCATCTGGCGGCATGTGACAGCTGGCGGTGAAAACAAAGGAATCCTCTGAGCTCCAAGGGCTGCTTCTTCCCTGCTTAGTGTCTTGTCCCCTTGAGCCCCAGGAAGGAAATGGGTGGAAGAGCAAGAGATCATAGAATCATAGAATCTCAGGGTTGGAAGGGACCTCAGGAGGTCATCTAGTCCAACCCCCTGCTCAAAGCAGGACCAAACCCAACTAAATCAGCCCAGCCAGGGCTTTGTCAAGCCTGACCTTAAGATCCCAGCAGACAGAGATATACCTAGCTCATAGAACTGGAAGGGACTGCAAAAGGTCATCGAGTTGAGTCCAGCCCCCTGCCTTCACTAGCAGGACCAAGTACTGATTTTGCCCCAGATCCCTAAGTGGCCCCCTCAAGGATTGAACTCACAATCCTGGGTTTAGCAGGCCAATACTCAAAACACTGAGCTATCCCTCCAAATGACCATGTTCTTACTGCTACTGCTTCCCAGGTGGGCCTGAAGCTGTGAGCAGAGAGCCCAGGGGATCTTTTAAAGCCACTCCTTTTGTGACCTCCACACTACATTCGCACTGCGCCTCATCTCTGCTTGCACAGAGAAATGGGCAGCATAGATGCCCCAACAAGAATCCCTATGGCATTCTTATTATAATGTCGAGAAATGCTCACGATATACACTTAGGGGCGTTTTGAACTCAGCTATCAAACAACATTGACCAGGGCTTGACAAATCATTCCTGAGAATTAGATGTGCACAAGACCATGTGTTTGATACAGAGATATAGGGTTGGTGGAACAGGGCCACTCACCTCACCTGAGTTCCCATGCCGGCCGGGTGTGCCCGCCCCTGGACTCTATCAGCTTTGCTCTGCTTGTGGTGATGCTTGTCGAAAGTTAAACTTCTCGAGCAGGTTTTCAGTGACTCGGTGCTCCCGGTGAGTCACACGCAGTCTGTAGGTGTACAACAAAACAGACCCCTTCAAGTCCAACAGGGCCTCTCACGTTGCCCTCTGTAACATCTCGGTCCATAGCCCTGTCTCCGGGCTCATTTAAGGTCCCATCTCTGGGCTTAGGCCACTCCATCTGTGGCCTCTAACCTGGGTCCGCCCACTACTCTGGGTCCCAACCCAGGGACCCTATAAGTAGCAGCCACAAGCTGCTTTCCTTTAACTACTTGCTGCTGCATTCCCCTGGGTCATTTCCCTTCTTAGCCCACCCTTACCTCAGGGCTGAAGTCTTGCTTGAGGCCCAGTCATCAACTAGGAGCACCTGTCTTGCTCCCCTGGCTCCAGACAACAACTGATCTGTTCTGTCCAACAGCTCCTTTTATATGAGCCTGCTGGTCTCTGATTGGCTGCTTCCATACAGCCTGGAGGGCCTACTTCTATTGCTCTTTCCGGGGCGGGGTGTGGTAGGACCATAGGGCCTCAAAGGGCCTGATACATCCCATCATAGTGGGTATATGGAAGATACCAATGTTATGGGCCGGATTCTCACCTGGTGTAAATCAGCATACCTCCAATGAAGCTGAGGCTCAGACCCAAAACGTTTTGGCGGGAAGAGTATATTTTACTGTTTAGCATCTGGACCGATGGAGAGAAAAAGGTTTCAGGTGATTAAATAGAAAAGGGAATCCAGTTAAAAAAAAAAGCTTGGCCGGTGTTTTATTTTCATCTTCTCTAATTTGCATCTGTTCATTAAATTACAAGAATTTAAGATATAACTCCCCAAAGCAGTCGTGCAATCATCCAGGGACTGAACGTGTCGCGGAAATTCCATAAAGCTGGCAAAAAGGACAGCGTTACTCGAACCGAATGTGCTGTTTACCACGGCGCCCAGCTGAAGAGGAACTAAAGCCTAGTGGACTGAGCACCCGACTAGAAAGGAAGCCGTCCTTAGTTCAAATCCCACCTGTGACATTCAGTGACTGTGTAGCCTAGACTGTGTAATCACTCATTTGCCAGGCTTCATTTGCAGACCACTAGATGGTCTTGTGCTTATGGCACTGGACGGAGCTCAAGAGATACGGATTCGATCCATGGCTCTGTCACAAACTCCTCGCGCGATCTCGGGCAACCCCCTTAATCTCTCTGTGCCTCAGTTCCCCATCTGTAAAACTAGGGTGATAATTAGGGTCCTACCAATTTCATGGCCATGAAAAATGCGTTATGGACTGAAATAAGCCCTTCCCTGTGAAATCCAATCTCCTCCGGCTGCTAAGAGTGCCCCAGCCAGGGGGTTCTTAGCTCAGGCTGGGCTGGGGATGGATAGGACTTGTCCATCCCCTGCACAGCCGCTCTCGGGGAGAGCTCAGACCCACCCCCACCTCCTGCGGCTGCAGGAAGCTCCGCGGTTGCTGCCTCCAGAGTCCAGCTCTAAAGGCAGCACAGAAGGGAAGGTGGCAATCCCGTGACCCCTCTACCGCAGGTTTGCGACCTGTCCACAATCCCCTTTTGTGTCAGGACCCCCATGGTCACACTACTGTGAAATTTCAGTTTTAAACATCGGAAAATGTGAAATTTACCAATTTTCAAATCCTATGGCTGTGAAATTGACCAGAACGTGAATTTGGTAGGGCTCTAGTGATAATAGTGCCCCATCCGCTCTTGGTTTGCCTTGTCAATTTGGATTGTAACAGGTGGGGTCAGGGACTGTCTCTCCCTATGCATTTGTACAGTATCAAGTACAATGAAGCGCTGATTCAGTGAAGACCTCTAAGATCTATTGTAATGCAAAGAATAACAAAACATCTATCTGACTTTCACTATCTCTAAAACAGGGAAAATCCCACATGGCTTCCTCCCAGAGGAGTCCTGATCATGAATTATTTTGTGGTTGTAACGTGCATTTGATGCATTATTATGACTGCCATTAATCACAGGCATACACAGATGTGATGTTACGTAACAGGGAGATAAGCTATATGCATCTTTGTATGTACATGTTAAAAGGTTGAGTTTCATTTCCTGTTTTATCAGTAGCCAATGTGGGGTCATCAGCGAGGACGAATGTGTTCGGACAGCAGCACTAGTGAATGTTGCAGCAGGGAGGTTTTGTACAATTTGCAGCTGCTGGATGGAAGCCCTAAACTACTGTAACCCATCGGTCACTGGGATATTCCTGAAGTATCTATTGAAGTCTCAGCATCTCAGCACAGAATCCCAGATGAGATCCAAGCAAAGTACCCAATGACAGTCTAGTTGATGGAATTATGAGACTAATTAAGGTTGACCCCAAATTGATGAACTTTAGAAGCTAGTCTAAGACAGTGGCTCATTGCCCTCTGTAATAGCCCACAGTGAAACGTGGAGGTCTGGTCTAGCATAAGGCATTGATCCAACAGGGGTCAGTTTGAAATATATCAGCCAAACTACTATTTTGGTGAAACTGGCTGAAAATAATTACAAGTGGAAGAAACAGGGAGGCCCAGATTCTCAGAAGTATGTAGGCCTCTAACTCCGACTGGAATCAATGAGATAGGTGCCCAAATATCTTTAACAATCTGGGCCTGAGGTTTTGTGTAGAAGAAGTTGGTTTGGGTTAATCCTGCCTCGACTGGCACCCGTGCGACTAAACTGCAATTGCACGGTTGTACCTGAGGACAGAGGTCAGCCCTTATTGCATAGAATGCAGCAAGAATATTTGATAGAGTCAATAACAAAAGCAGAGTTTCATCTTTCCTCTCGAGTGGTCAGTATTTTAGTTCAGGTTTCTGCTAACAGCAGCTCATTGATTGTTGGATACAGTGCGTCAGTAATACGGTAAAACATCCCTAATGTCACTCGGGTGGTTAAATGCACGTCTCATCTTCAAATGCCTATGATGTGATGTCGCAGCCCTGCGTGATGAGTAAGCCTCTGCCTTCCAGCTAAGTGGATGAATGTAAAATCATGCATGGGAATGTAAACTGCCCTTTGATTGTAAATGAGGTGGGAGATGGAGTTAGGCAACGCATGACACACAGGGTTCACTTCCTGGTGGTTCCTTGTTTTGAGCATGACATTGGGAGGTGGAATCAACCAGCACAACAAGGGGAAGAACTCACCCTGATGAGTAGGGTGACCAGATGTCCTGATTTTGGGGTCTTTTTCTTATATAGGCTCCTATTACCCCCCATCCATCCCGATTTTTCACACTTGCTATCTGGTCACCATTGAACATTGGGCCTGATGGTGTCTGGTGACTGCAGCAGCTCAGGGAATAAATAAATATATGGAGATATAACTATCTCATAGACTGGAAGGGACCCTGAAAGGTCATTGAGTCCACCCCCTGCCTTCACTAGCAGGACCAAGTACTGATTTTGCCCTAGATCCCTAAATGATTGAACTCACAACGGTGGGTTTAGCAGGCCAATGCTCAAACCACTGAGCTATCCCTCCCCCCTGTAAAAAAGAAGACAGAAAGGATGCAAGAAGCCTTTCCCTCCTTGCCTTCCACCCACCGGGGCCAGGTTCCATGAGTGTCCTTATGCTCTGGGGTAAAGCTACCGTGGGTGAAAGGCTCTCAGGAAAGGGGAAGGAAGAAGAGAAAGGGCTTCAGGCTGCTAGAAGTGGGGGCTGGTGAGAGTCAGGTGGACCCACCTCCTCTTTCCCAGGAATTCCCCCCTTCCCCAGCTAGCCCTACCTGAGCTGATTGTCCTGCCTCAGGCTGGGGAACAGCAATGAGGAGGTGGAGTGCACCGGTCAGGGAGGAAGAGAGGAATGTGCCTCAGCGCATGGGGGAGGATGAATGTACTCAGTGCCCCGGGGGTAAGGCAAGGACCCCTGCTTGTGCAGGGATGGGTCTGGTTTGCTCAGGTGATGTCAGATTAAAAGCGTCTACTTCTGGGCATGCTGAGCGGAGGAAGCAATCAGTTTGTTCTTTAGCAGGAATAATCACAGAGCAGCAAATGGCTGGAAGTCAATATTTATTAAACTGCGAGCCAGTTGTATTTTACGAGCACCAAAAGTGAAAACACGAGGAGAAGCTCTGATAAATCAGAGCGCAGAGAATAAACACACTGGGTAAGCTACAATTATATGCCTCGGCAAGATCAATAATTCAAGAGGTTTCATCCACATTATGCATGATGGCCTATGGGAAGTTGGCCTCCAGAGAGCAGTTGCTTGGACTGAGAACAGATGCGGGGGCTTTTGAAGAATACCTGCCTCCAAATTTCAAGCGATTGACTATTAGACTGGGAGAAATTCAGGACCAATGCATTTGATCGTAGCAACGGGAGTGAGGGCAGCCATTTATCAAGTAAATATCAGGTACAGTAACCCCTAGACGGGGTGGTTCACAGTCAGATCAGCTCTGTAGGAATCATCTATTTCCTCTGAGGGAGTGGCATAGTTTAGCACCTGCCTGGAGTTACTGAAAAGCTGTACTGTGCCTTAGGGCATGTCTACCTGGCAATTAGACCATGCCAGGTGACGTGGGGCTTGTGGGGCTCAGGCTAAGGGTCTGAAGTGCAGAGGTTTGGGCTCAGGCAGGAGCCCAGGCTCTAGGACCCTGCGAGCCCGGAAGTCTACACAGCAATTAAACAGCCCTCAGCCCAAGCCCCTCGAGCCCAAGCCAGCTGGCACCAGCCAGCCGTGGGCGTCTAATTGCCGTGTAGACATACACATAGAGGCCCAACTCTGTTTTGAGGTGTGGGGCTGTGTGAAGTGTCCTCTAATCCCCAGGAGGTGTGATAGCTGAATTCCTCCTAGGGAACACCCAGTGCAGCAACACTTTAAATAGGGGCAGCACACAATGCCCACGGTAGCAGACTGGCTTTGTCAACCACTACGTAGAGGAAGGGCCATTCTCATCCTTCCGCTGCCCACCCATTTGGGAAGGTGCTAGCGTGGAGCAGTGGGCCCACTCCCCAGCCTTCTTTTGGCTGGCCGGCCCCTGTGCACGGATGAAAGGAGAGAAGATTCCTCACCCCTCTCCTTATGCACCCTGGCAGTGCCAGCTGTGGAGCTGGGTCAAACTCAGAAATCTTAGTCCTTCAGTTCCCGGAGAGAACCAGGATATTTTGTAGCAGGGTCTTAATAAAGTGAGGGATTTCCAGGAAGGAGGTCATTCTGTAATTCTCTGCTTAAGCACAGGGGGAGAAATCTTGGCCCCACTTGAGTCAATGGCAAAGCTCCAGTTGACTTCAGTGGGGCCAGGATCTCACCACTGGCGTCTGCTGTCTTTCTGCTCACACAATATGGTAGGTGCAGTGGGATTGGAACCCATATGGAGACTAAAGCTTGAGTTCTATACAATATTACATAAAGTGTGAATTTCTGTTTTAAATCATATTTACAGATATACATGCACGGAAATGACTCCCCTCTGCTTTCAAGCCCGTGGATTCTGATTTTGCCCATGTTAGCTGCATTCCTTCATTCAATCACATTTATTTCCCCTTGTTCCCACTACCCAAACGCAGAAAAGCAGAGAGCTGATCCTGCAGTGAGTAAGGACTGTAAGCCCAATCCTGCAGCAATTTACTCCCATTATTTAGGGCTGCAGGGTTGGGGATTGAATAAGGGCTGCAGGGTTTTGTTTTGGGCCCTATTCTTATTCAAGGGAATAGCCCCTGGAAGCTCTCCTAAGTTCTATCATGCATTCTACCTGACCTAGTTTAGGCTCCTTTCTATTTGGCTTCACTTGGGCTGGACGTCCATTTTTTTTAAAGGATACCTGTTGGGCTCAAATAACCTCTTAACCATGGCCTCATACCCAGCACTGGTTCATTTCTTGCCTTCCTACTTGCCTTCTGTGACTCGGTTAGAGTGGGCTTGAGTCGCCTCCAGGCCGAGTCCATCGATTGGCTGAAGGTTCATTTATCAGTGAATATGGTTGTTTTAGCTACAGTCCTCAGCAATCTGCGTGATACTGATTTTATTTGCAGTAATAGCGCCGTAAAGGGGGTCAAAGCAAGTAAACAGCCTTGCCTTTGTTGTTTGCTTTGAAGTAATCAATGCAGTGTACAGTTCTTTGAATCTGGGACTTAATCAAATTAACTATATTTGTTTTTCACTTATTGCTATGGATTTAGCCTTAATTAAACTCCTGATCCAGGGACTTGTTTTCTTTCTAGGCAGCCATGGGAAAGGTTGGGTTTTTTTGGTTGTGTCAATCCAAAAGCTGTTCTCTTTAAGAAGATTCAGATGCTGCTTCTACCAAGTTTCCGACAAAGGCTCAGTGCCCATCTAACTTGATATGAAAAAAATTAGGAATCAAGATAATTGGAAAGGACTAAAAATAACTAAATACATCCAGAAGGCCAGATCCTGAGCTGGACTAAATCAGCATAACTCCATTGGCCTCAATAGAGCGATGACAGTTTACACCAACTGAGGGTGCTACCTTGAAATTCCACAGAGAGCTGTCACATGGTCAAACTTTGAATGATCTAAACTGACCCTTTTAACTATTTGGGGAAGGTCTATGCATGAGAAGCAACATATAAAAAATGATGAGATTAAACAGTAATTTCTCACCTCAATGTATTTTATCCTAGTAACCAGTAAAGTGGGTGCAAGTTAGAGATGGTTGAAATTTTTGGATGAAAGGTTTTTGACAAAATAGTGCCTAGTTAAATGTTTATAGATTTATAGATTCTAGGACTGGAAGGGACCTCGAGAGGTCATCGAGTCCAGTCCCCTGCCCTCATGGTAGGACCAAATACTGTCTAGCCCATCCCTGATAGACATTTATCTAACCTACTCTTAAATATCTCCAGAGATGGAGATTCCACAACCTCCCTAGGCAATTTATTCCAGTGTTTAACCACCCTGACAGTTAGGGACTTTTTCCTAATGTCCAACCTAAACCGCCCTTGCTGCAGTTTAAGCTTCTTGTTCTATCCTTAGAGGCTTGTTGTCTCTTCCAGAAAGTTCAGCTCTTTCAATGAAAAACCAAAACGCCCAAAGTGTTTGGTTTTCAAAAACTGAAAACAACTCAACATTTTTTGGTGTTCGGTTTTTCATTTTAAAAATAAAAACAAACAATTTTGGAAACACGATGAACGTTTTTCGTTTCTTTTGAATTTTTTCATGGCAAACACTTATCATTTCCTAGTTAATGTTAATTCTTACATCAAAATGGTACAAATATATGGACTTTTATAGGGAAATGGCTCCACTGTGGGAAAATTGTATCCAATGTTTAGAATTCCTGTATTTTTAATGTCGTCAATTTCATGGAACTTTTCGTTTCTACTGGCAAAGAAAAAAAAATGGCTTCTGATAGAACCCTCTGGATCCACACTATCGAAAGATCCCCATTGACTTCAGTGGACATTGGATCAGCACTGTAGTAACTATACTTCTGGAAAGGTTCAATCCTGCAAGGAGCTGAGTTCCTCCATTGAAGCACTGATGGCTCTCACTCCTTACTGAGACGAGTGGAAGATGAGTGTTTTCTAACCACACAGAACAAGTCCATCTAACTATGGACTTCATTCACTACAGCAATCCTATTCAGGACTGCATAAGAACGTGCTTAACTTTACACACATGCTCTTCAGTAAGACGTAAGCACATGCTTCACTGTAAACCTGCACTTAGGTGCTGTCCTGGATAGCAATAGACTTAAGCAAATGATCAAGTGCTTTCCTGAATTGTGACCTACCCTGGCAACTCTGTTTAACTTCCATTACCACTACCACATAAGGGAATGTACATGTCATACAATGATGAGGTCGCTGTGATTATTATTTGTCACTGCACATTTGCTGAGGAAAGCTACCCCACAGCACTTCACAAAGTCCCATCATTCCACACTTGCCGTGAGTGAAAGCAAACGTCAATATTCATGTTAATTTCTCCGGGTTGTGCAGCTAAGTGTAACTCTCATTAACTGTGTCTTGGCATTTAGCCTAGGAAGAGTATATTAAAACGCTTTAAATAAAATCATGTAAAATTAAGAAGAATGCCAACTGGGGAAAGTTTTTAATCGGTGAGGTTTTTTCCCCCCCAGTGATATTTTTTAGAAGAAAGACAAATATCATTTCAGGAAAATATTCCCAGATGCTATTATTTGGGGAAACTTAGATCTGTAGTTTTTAGATATACACAGTCAATCCCATCTAACAAATATAATGTTTCTAAATAATTTAGAATGCCGCTTTGGTGTTATTTCATTTTTGCAATTAATACCCATGTTGCAAAAAGAGATCTGTAAGCATCGGTGGCCACCAAATAGTTAACATCGGAACACTGAAGCACTTTCACAATCATGCAGGGGGTTGGACTAGATACCTCCTGAGGTCCCTTCCAACCCTGATATTCTATGATTCTATGCTATTTAGAAGTTACTTTACCAATAGTTTCTGGTAAATAGAACCAAAGGAAAACTGGACTTTAATGTTGGCACATTTAAAACTTGTTCATGCAAAAACATACTCACATACTCACTGTGAAGATGGTCAGTGAAACTGAAGCATGTGCTTACCATTTAAACATCTGCTTAAGTGCTTTGCTGAATAGGGATGAAATTAAACATGTGCTCATGCTTTCCTGACTCAGGGTCTCTGTATATAGAACTCATAAATCATAAAGTTTACCATGAACATAAGTCTTCGTAGGATTAGATCCAAGAGCCCTATTCACCAAAAAGTAACTGCAGCTTTCCACCCCAGAGGTAGCTGCATTTGATCTCTCCAGACATTGATCACCACTAAAAATTAAATATTCAATCATGATTACTCCACAGTGGTATCCGAGCTATCACACTTATTTCCTATTCTGATTTTATGCAGTGTCTTGTCTCTCTCACCAACAGAAGTTGGCCCCATAAAAGATATTACCTCACCCAGCTTATCTCTCTAACATTCTGATTATAGGCACATATCATGGTATTGTAGTTCAAGTGACCACAGCATGATAACTTTGGGTAAATGTTGACTTTTTACTGGTGACTACTGTCCAGTCTGCATAGCAGTTAAAGGGCCGGATCTAGATTGGTTTTAAGCACCTGTAATTCACACTGAAGGTTACTTCCCAAGCCGAACATTTTCAAACTTGTATGCCTCAAAACAGGCCACTAAAACCATATTTAGGTACTGCATTGAGTTGCTGAATAGTTCGCAAAAATGTAATCCACCTAGCCTCATTTCTAAAGGGTGTCTTTAAGGCTCAGCAGATGTCATGTCAGAGAAACCCATGGAATCACAGAGCCTGAATTTCAGCTGAATCTCCTGACCTGCTCTCCAAGTCCACCTCCTTCTCTGGTTAGGCAGAAGCTAGCTAGCACTACCAAATGCCGGAGGCCTGGCATCTGCCTCGGTGCCTATTCCACAGCCATCTGTAGAAACCTATGTTAGAGTAGGTGAATGTCATCTTAGGTGTGCTCTGCTTGACATTGAGTTAAGGGCAGAGACACGATATGTGACCTGTGCTGCTTTACTCGGCATCCCCTCAAGTGAGAGAGAATTACAGCTTTTTCCTATTCAGCAATTTTTCCACTCACACACTGCTTGATGGTGTTTCACAAGGGTCCAGAAATGAAATAAGTACTGCACTAAAATGCACTCCAAGAAGTAAATGTTGGCAAAATTGGCAGGTACGACAAAATGAGCAGAAGTGGTTTGTTGTCCTTCCTTATTTGGAGAAGTGGGGTGGACAGTGAGGAGGGAAAATAGTGACTGGTACAAAATAATTCTCATAGGAAAGACCGTGAGGAACTCCAGAGGGACTGAACAAAGTGAGACAACCAGGCAACGGGATGGCCGAGGGAATCCAGTGAAGACGAGAGCTAGGTTCTGCATGTTGGAAGGAATTATTTGAAGCCCTCAGACAGCTCATTTGGAACTCATCTCTGAGTAACCGGGAAAAAGACTGAGGAATCCATGTGAACAACTCAATACAAGCTTTGGCAACGGTGCAGCAGCAGTCGTGAAAGCAAATGGGAAGTATTAAGAACCAGATCCAGAATAATGAAGGAAATATTGTATAAATCCATGATATGGACTCTTAACTGGAAAGCTGCATTCAGTGTCTATAAAAGGATGTAGGAGGAATGGGGAAGGCCCAGAGAAGGCAATGAAAATGAAGAGAAGCCTGGACAGACTTCCAGGTGGGGAGAGATTGCAAAGAGGAAGAATATTTATTTTAGAGAGGAGATGACAAAGAGGGGACACGACAGGAGTCTTATTGCTGGGGCCTTGTGATGGACCCCTCCTGCAAGGCTGTCTGAGTGCTTCCAGCCAGATGGCTTCTCACATTCCCAATCTTTCGCCTTTGGCTCTGGCATAAATGGCCCAGGCCGGGCATTGGGGATCAGGGTTCCTGGGAGGTTCTGAGTGGGGTTTTCAGAAGCACCTAATGATCTAGGAATAGAACTGGTCAGAAGGCGGGAGGGAGGGAAGGAAGGCGCGTGGAAATTTTTGACTTTTTGTCAAAAACCCAGAAATTTCACGTTTTGGCCCACACCGTCTTGGTTTTCAGGTATTTAGGGGTTTTTCAGCAGAAAGTGGCCATTTTCCATGATTGTTTTGTGTTTAATGGCAACGTCAATTTTCCATCAAAACCAGTTTTGACTGAAAACTTGCAACCTCCCCTAGTGAGGCGCCTACGTCCTATTGACGTTCAGTGGGACTCGTGCGCCTATGTCATTTAGGTGCTTCCGGAAATCCTGCCCCGTGCTCCCCGAGCAGGAATACCCTGCGAGGATACTGGAGAAGGAGCTTCTAAGGGCATCCTGCTTGTAGCTAGGCCCTGGATCCCCAGCTCCTCCCACTGGCTCCCGTGGGGCTTCAGAGAGCCTCTCTGCTGCATGGAGAGGGGACGCCAGGCTGCTCTGCTTTCAACAGGACAGGAGGGAGTTGGAGCTCAGAGCCCCGGTACCTCTCCCTGCTCCACATCCCTCCCCTAACTCACCCCCAGGGTGGTGTATGCAGGATACCCAGAGCCACCCCCAATGGCAGAGGTGTGGTCAATGGTGGATGCCTTCCCCTTCCTTCTGGGTATCTTGGGGGCAGGGGAAAAGCTCGCTGGCCCTACCATGGCGGCTGCTGGCCTTCCTGGCCCCTGCTGCCACCAAGAAAGAGCCCTAGGGTGTCCATCTCAGCCAAAGGCAGGGAAACTCTCCCCGGAGCAGCCACCAAATGTGATTGATCCCCGCTGGAGACTCACTACCCCTAATGCTCGTGTTTTCCTTGTCAAGCAAGTGCCTACCCACTAGACCGCACAGCCTTGCCAGGCCCCACCGCACAAAGCAAACCCCTCAGGAGGAGGCAGCAGCAGATGCGCAGTGAAGAAAGAGAAGCACAGATGACCAGAGGTATCGCCTGTTCCAGGTGTGCCACTCAAGCAATGCCTGTCTCACCTGCCTTCCTGACTCCTCCCATGGCTTGCCTGTTTGTGTTTGATCAGATAGGTACATCCTGAGCTCAGCGATGCCTTTAAGGCACAGCAGTCGAAAGATGATGGGGAAGGTCACGTTGCCCGTGGAAGCTCTTGGAGGTACATCAGTCGAGCTGAAACTTTTTTCTTTTTTTTTCTTTTCAGTTTCGCCATCGAACTGAAAAACTGGTTATTCTCACAGCTCTACTCCAGACCCGCCTGTGGTGACAGGTTTCTGAAGGCCACCGAATAAGGCTGGTCTGATCAAAAGTGGGTGATGGTTGTCCTGAGGTTCATCGGCTATGAACAAGCATGGTGACACCGGAGCCAATGCTGATCTATAACAGCTGAGGCTGTAGCCCACAATGCTAAGCTGTATCTCACACGCAGAAAGAAATGGGGAGTGGGATCAGGAAGGAATGTTTGGAGCATAAATTAACGTCTATCGCTCTTCAGCATCTGCCCATGTGTAGCCACAAAGGACTAGTCTGGCTTCATGCGTGTTGTTGTTTTTATCTTTCACATCTGTCAGCTCAATCAGAGATCCAAATGCAAAATGGAACACGCGGGAAAATTATGTGTGTTTGTGACACTCCCTGGAGGGCTTTGGGTCCATAAAGCAATGAATGGATTATAATGAGGCATAAATATAGTACTTTCATCTGTGACAAATAGAATCTTGTGCTGCTATTCATGTAATGTATGCCCATTTTCTCCAGCCCAGTAATCTGGAATTTCAAGGGGGGAAAAGAAAGGGGAGGGGGGAGCATCCCTGAGCATGAACAAGCTGAGAAATATATGAGACAATGAATTTGGCATCATCTTTGAAAACTTCAGATTCCTCCGATGAGAAAAATGGGTGCAGTTGTTTTTGGAATTATCCTCCATCCAGCGTGCAAACGAATACACCAGAATGGAAACAACTGATTCAAAACAGGAGATGAAGATACAGTGTTCAATATGAGCTCTCTTCATTGTACTGTGTAGCAAGTTTTGCTTTATTATAACCATACGCAGAGTTTTCATATGTACAGCGTTTTCAGACCTGGTACATTACAGCTTGTGTCTCTACCTAGCCACGTTCATATCAGATCAGATGAACACTGCTTCTCACACAGCTCTGATTCACCTTCATTATTCTGAGTGATTATCCTGGGAACTGGGGCATTCTCTACTCATCTTCAAAACTACCGCTGTCTGCCTACCTGTTCAGCTGATGCCATCAGCTACCGTTACTTCTGTGCTATGCTTAGCAGAGATCTTTCCCATCCAAACCGGTCCCCAGATTTACAGGCAATCTGCTATGCTTTGTGTCTCACGGAGATGGAGGCGTTTGGATAAACCAGATGGCCCCACTCTCTGAAAGCATACCTCACATGGCAACTTTGCATGGTTGCAGTGGAACTACTGACACTGCTGATCGGGAGTATGTTGGGGGGCATCTTTCTTTGCCCACTTTTGTTTTGCTTTAAAGGGGGTGATTGGACCCCAGAGCTGTCTGCTTGGAGGCACCATACAAGACCCTTTTCCTTCTCTGGGCAGAGGGAAATCCTGGCATCTTTGTGCGCAGAGCGGCCCTAGCCTGACACACTTGCGGAAATTCCATAGCATCATCGCTGCAGCTAAGCTGGGGGGGATAACTCAGTGGTTTGAGCATTGGCCTGCTAAACCCAGGGTTGTGAGTTCAATCCTTGAGGGGGCCATTTAGGGATCTGGGGCAAAAATCTGTCTGGGGATTGGTCCTGCTTTGAGCAGGGATTAGACTAAATGACCTCCTAAGGTCCCTTCCAACCCTGATATTCTATGATCAGAGGTAAATAAAGAATGACACCCCCAATGCTTGCTTGCTGTGCCATTTGCAAGCTGTCATGCCAGCCAGCCAGAAGAGATCAAAGGACTGCTTCCCAGTACAGGCTGGAGAGGTCTGAACACTTCACAATGAAAGTCCCCAGGCTCAGATTGCAGTGCAAGAGGCACATGGGGTGGAGAACTCTGCAGGGATCCACTAACTGAGTTCCTCCCTCATTTTTATTGTTGGGGGTGGACCTGCCCCACACACAGAATAGGCTGGGAAGCGTCCCAAAAACCCTCTTCTTTGCATGAGCCTGGGGGGATCTTCCCTGTCCTTGGCAGGGCAGTTTCACAGGAGCTGTGCTACCTGGGACTCCTCTGGTCCCACTGCAGAAGGATCACAGCGGAAGAGGTAACACAGCTCCAGGAATGTGTGCATAGGCCCATGGGGAGCGGGGAGAGGGGCCCCAAGAACATTCTGCCAGCCCGCTCTGCCCCACAGCCCTCCAAATCCATGCCTGCTCCCCTCGTGGAGCTCCCCCTACCTGACGAGCCCCTCTGAGTCTGCTCAGAAAGATACGTGAGGGGAACCATTGTTTGAAACATGCTGGCCACAGAGCGTTCAAAAAATGCAGGGTGTTCATGTGTGTCAACTTACCCCCACAGGGCCGGAGGCACGTTTGATAAAGCTCCCGGTACTCAGACGCGCGTCAGTTTGAGCACTGGAGTACTGCCGTTGAAACTGCATGTGTCTGTGCACCTTGCCGAACCGCAGCCAATCAGCGTATGTCTACACTGCGTTCTGAAAATGGCAGCAGCGCGTCTCAGAGCCTGGCTCTACAGACGTGTGTTCCTGGGGCTTCCCGTGGGGCGCTAAAACCAGCTGTGCAGACATTGTAGCTCAGCTCTGAAACCTGCCTCTCCCCAGGCTTCAGAGACTTGTTTTTAGCACCTAACACAAGCCCCAGTCTGTAGACCCAGACGCTGAGGGTTTTAAAATACAGCGTAGACGTATCCTTAAGGGCTTGATCCAAAATCCATTCGTGTCAATAGAGTCAAAGTCGACCTCCAGGGCCTTTGGGTCAGGCCTCTGAGGCAGGGCCGGCGCAACCTATTAGGCGACCTAGGCGGTCGCCTAGGGCACTAAGGTTTGGGGCGGGGGGCCAGCTGCCCCGGTCGTCAGCATTATTTTGTGGGCGGGACCTTCCGCCGCCTCTGTCGGGGGCGGCATTTTGTGGGCGGGACCTTCCGCCGACGGAAAAGCTGGCAGCGCTCCTGGGGGGGGGGCGCGGGGAGGGCCGCCCACAGTAATGGGGGGGGGGCGCACAGGGGAACCGCTCCCCGCCCCAGATCACCTCCACTCTGCCTCCTCCGCTGAGCACACAGCCCCCGCTCTAATTCTCCTCCAATCGGCGCCGCAAGCCTGGGAGGGGAGGAGCATTAGAGCGGCGCCGGCGTGCTCAGCGGAGGAGGCGGAGCGAAGGTGAGCTGGGGCGGGCTCCCTGGGTGGGGTTAGCTGCCGCGAAGGGGGGCTCCCCGGGCGGGGTTAGCTGCAGGGGGAGGTGTAGCTGCAGAGCGGGGGGGCTCCCCGGGTGGGGGGGTGGGGGGGGTTAGCTGCCGCGGGGGCGGGGGCTCCTCTGTTGGGAGAGGCGGGTGGGCGGGGTTAGCTGGGTGGGGGGGGCGCAAGGTGGAAGTTTTGCCCAGGGCGCGAAACTTCCTTGCACCGGCCCTGCTCTGAGGTGCACCTGATGCGCAGAATGAAAAGAAGAGTTCTGCTCCAATGACAGAACCGAAAAACATGAGACCTTAGCATAGGTATTGTGCCCATGTGACTTTGGGCTGCAGCTGAATTGGCCTAATGAGTGTGAACTTTGAGCAGAGAGAATTATGCAAGGATGTGAATGCAGTCGTGATTACCAAGGTTAGCAAGGAAACTCCCTGTCTTGACCTTTTTCTCGGGCATTGACAAGTTCCCTGTAGCCTGGTGCACAAAACAAATGCATGGGTGAGTCTGTATGCAGAAATTCTCCAGCCAATATGACTGGCTGAAGTGGAGCCGTATTTGGGGACTGGCTCAGATAATGAGATACGAGGTTGATCAATGAAAAGCAGCATCCAGGATTGTCAAAAACAGGTGCCCACCATGAAGTTGGGTTGTGTGTCAAGAGGTTCTGCTGAGTGCCCAACAAAGCTGAAAATCAAGTCACTTCCTTCAATGCTTAAACGTGGACTTTGGGGTGGGGGATGGTTAACAAATTTCCACCTGAACTTCTTTGCGAGAGAAAATTGGGTTTTAGACTAAAATGAAAATTTTCATGGAAAATGAGCAAACACTGATTTTTTTCTTTCAGATGAAAATTTTCAGTTTTTGGCAGTTTCCAGCTGAAACTGGTTTGGATTTCAGCCAAAACTTTGAATGTTGAGGTTGGTGGATGTTTGTTTGTTTTCATTTTTCGAAGAAAAGTCAAAATTTTCTACGGAAAAAAAATTCCGCACAGCTTAGGAGCCGACCTTTAGACTCTCATTTTTATGATTTTAGCCTATATATTGTAACAAATTGATAGCATTCCCATGTGCCAATATCTGGAAGCAGATCATAATTGTTGTGATAGCGCCTCAGTTTCTACAGCTGGTGTTTTCAAAAGAGCCTATGGGAGTCGGGTACCTAAGCCCCTTAAGTAGTTGGGCAGTAGTTGAGTGCTTAATTCCCTTAAGCACCTTTGAGAATCCCAGCCTGTACGGAGAGAAGAAACAGTTCTGCAGGAATGTAGAATTGTGCTCTACCAATGAGCTCCTTAAATAGCAACCACCACCAGGGCCCTGGTTCAGCAAGATACTTGAGCACGTGTTTCAGTACACAGCTAATCTCACTGACTTCATTGGGACTGCTCTGATGCTTCAGGTTAGGCACTTGCATAATAAATAATAATAATAAAAATAACTAGTTCGTATATAGTGTTTTTAACCCATAGCTCTCAAAGTACTTTACAAAGGAGGTCAATAACATTATCCCCATTTACAGATGTGAAAAGTGAGGCACAGATTGGGAAAGTGACTGGCCCAAGGTTGCCAGGCAGGTCAGTGGCAGTGCTGAATGGGGGTTGAGGAGTATTAGTTATCGGCCTACTCTTATAGCGATTAATGGTAGGGGATTCCAGTCATAAGAACATTTATGAAATTTAATCTATTTCCCTTTGCTGTATCTGGATTCTAACCCGTTGACTAATCTTCATTCAGCCCCTGTGCCATCGCATGAAAGATAACTAAGGAGATGAGAAGAAGTATATTTACACAGCTAAGGAGGGATTTACATAGCTGGTTCCTTAGGAGCTTTTACCATGTACTGGATCAAAAATCAATTTGAAAGAAATTGCCTAAATAAATACATATTTGCCTGATAGAGTGTAATAGCTCATTCTGAGCCCTGACAGTGCAGTGAGATGATCAAAGGCACTCTCAGACTTGAATACAAGCAGCTAACATCTCCAGGCATGTGGGCCATCCATTGACCACAACGGGAGTTCCGACCGCAGAGGGCTTTTTTTGGTCCACAAAACTGACCAAAGTTAGGAAATGAAGCCACTTGTGGCACTGCAGTTCTTACCTCTGCCTGTGGCCCTTTTCATTTATATATTGTTTCCCCACCACCAGGTGAGCTGTGGATTGTCTGCAGACATTAAACTTGGAATTTGCAGTGTTAAAGCTCTGACCCACACTATTTACATGCAGTTTGCTTTGTGTTTCATCTATTTTCTCTGGAATAAATAAGCGCCTAACGTGCTGGGAAAACACCAATGGCATGTCTGTACTGCAAAGCTGAAGGCTTCCTTCTCTCCAAGCAATAGGGTGCTCAGATCGCTATAATCCACTTTCCTGTTCTATAATAGAAAGGCCTTGTTTAGCTAAGATTTATTTCATCCTCCATTGTCACATGATCAAATTTACTTCATCATTGCAAACGAAGTTGTGTCAGTCCCCTGCACTTCTGGACAATGAGAGCGTAGCAGGCAAATGTCTGTTCTTGGCATGACATTTGCTTTCCATTTCCTTTAATATGCACTGGTGGGATATTACTGAATGTTATAGTTTTGGCAGAGTCAATCCCATAGAGCTTTCTGTCTCTTTAATTATTCTTTGGTTGGGATTTTTTTTTTTGCTGATTATCTTTAAATGGATTGTTTTATTTTTGTCTCTAAAGGATTTGGCATATTTTCATCTCTGTGTATAGCACACGTGCCCAAAAAGCCTCCTATTAGCACTATGGGAGTTGTTTGACTAAAGCTCCCAACAAAATTCTCCTCTTTTCTGCCTCTATGTCCTGGTTCTCCTTTGCCTTCAGCCCAGTGGGTCAAAGGCTTTGTTGCTTTGCACCTTGTGTAGTTGCTTAAACCAGTGCAATGTGCGTAAAGTGGGTGTAAAATGCTATCAACTCATAATGGCAACAATTTGCAATCACTTTGCACTGGTGTGAATGACTACAGGAGGTGCAGGGCACTGGAGAATCTGGCCTCTGTAATTCCCTATACCTGTGTTTTGTGGGTATAAAATACCAAATTAACATTCACTATTCACTTATGTCAGTAATGTCACTTTACATCCTCTCTGCACTGGGTTCAGGGTAATAGAGAATCAGACCACAGTCTTTCTGACACATGAGGTATTTATTAAAGAAAATACCTACACTACAGATGCAAATAAGCAGGTCTCAACACAGCTCCAGTTCTAGCCTTGTCTCCTTTGTTTACCAGTGATCACACCGTGTTTGGGATTCTATATAGCATGCAGGGACAGCTGGTGGCTGCATAATAANACTGAATGTTATAGTTTTGGCAGAGTCAATCCCATAGAGCTTTCTGTCTCTTTAATTATTCTTTGGTTGGGGTTTTTTTTTTGCTGATTATCTTTAAATTGATTGTTTTATTTTTGTCTCTAAAGGATTTGGCATATTTTCATCTCTGTGTATAGCAGACGTGCCCAAATAGCCCCCTATTAGCACTATGGGAGTTGTTTGACTAAAGCTCCCAACAAAATTCTCCTCTTTTCTGCCTCTATGTCCTGGTTCTCCTTTGCCTTCAGCCCAGTGGGTCAAAGGCTTTGTTGCTTTGCACCTTGTGTAGTTGCTTAAACCAGTGCAATGTGCGTAAAGTGGGTGTAAAATGCTATCAACTCATAATGGCAACAATTTGCAATCACTTTGCACTGGTGTGAATGACTACAGGAGGTGCAGGGCACTGGAGAATCTGGCCTCTGTAATTCCCTATACCTGTGTTTTGTGGGTATAAAATACCAAATTAACATTCACTATTCACTTATGTCAGTAATGTCACTTTACATCCTCTCTGCACTGGGTTCAGGGTAATAGAGAATCAGACCACAGTCTTTCTGACACATGAGGTATTTATTAAAGAAAATACCTACACTACAGATGCAAATAAGCAGGTCTCAACACAGCTCCAGTTCTAGCCTTGTCTCCTTTGTTTACCAGTGATTACACCGTGTTTGGGATTCTATATAGCATGCAGGGACAGCTAGTGGCTGCATAATATGCTGTTAGTAAACATATCACATAAATGACTACACAAGGTTCAAGGAAAGAGAGATTCAGGCCTCTAGTGGAAATCTACAACACCCATGGTTTTGAAACCAGCTCAGCCCACCTGAAGCCTACTTTATACTACAACTCAAAACACATTTTTAACCAATTAACAGTGGGCGGCGGGGGTGTGTGTTTAATTTTGCCCATGTTTGACTAGGCCTCAGAATCAAGCTGACATCTGGCATCAAGGCAAGTCAATAAACTATATATTTTTTTCTGAAATCCCCCGTCTTTTATCAAGGAGGTAATAAGAGGCAGGGTTTTCTCTTTGGTCACACTGTACATTGTGGCTCCATTTACAGATAGTTTATAAAGCATTAATAAATGATTAATAGACTATAAAATTTTGTCTCTACTAGTAGTCTCTTGTACAGGCAAAACAAATTGATCAGAAGGACAATAAAACTGTAAATCACCCTCATAAGATCTTGTTGTCATGCTCTACTATATATTTCCTCAAGGCTATGAATACACTTGTTCATAATGGACTAATGTTCTTTACAGAGAATGTTCCCATTTTCTTATTATCCCATCTCCTGAAAGGCAGCTCAGTTAAAATGGATAAAAGGAAGCCCTTTTTCCACACAGTGAACAAACCACCTGTGGGGCTGAGCGGGATTCATATGAGAATCGGACATTTACAGCCAATAGGAATGATTAAAATCCAAAGAACAGTTAGAGGAGCAATATAAACCCTCATGCTTCAGGGCATAAGACAGGCTGAAATTAGTGACGGAGGCCATGTGATCCAGCGGCTGGGGTGCTAACCTGGGACTCAGGAGACGTGGGTTCTAATTCTGACTGAGACGGACGGGCTGAGGCACTTGGGGGGGAGGGATAGCTTAGCTCAGTGGTTTGAGCACTGGCCTGCTAAACCCAGGGTTGTGAGTTCAATCCTTGAGGGGACCACTTAGGGATCTGGGGCAAAATTGGTCCTGCTAGTAAAGGCAGGGGGCTGGACTTGATGACCCTTTGGGGTCCCTTCCAGCTCTATGAGATAGGGCTATCTCCATGTTTAGAACTTCTCTTGAGAGTGTGAGCTCTTTGGAGCAGGGACTCTCTCACAGTGTGATTGTATAGCGCCTTGTAGGTTGGGGCCCTGGACTGGGGATGACCCACCCCACACTGAGCATAGGGAGAAGGGAGAGAAGAGTCTTCTCTGCTTACAGTCAGGCAGTCTGAGCACACCCAGCAGAACTGCCAATGGCAGAGGCACACACCCACTGCTGTGCCCAATAAGGAAAACAAGCCCAGCTATAAAGGCAGGAGAACAGAGAAAGACCTGGGACAGGAGAGGGACAAGAGCCCCCACACCAGGCTGCCTGTAAGAAACTGACAAGGAGACAAAGGTCTGGTCTATACCAGAGACCTAGGTTGGGATAAGTACATCGCCTGGGGGTGTGAAAAATCCACACCCCTGAGCGAGGCAGTTATACCAACCTAACCCCCCACCACCGCCCGCGTGGACAGCGCTGTGTCGGCGGAAGAGCGTCTTCCACTGACAAAGCTGGGGGAGGTGGATTAACTACGCCGACGGGAGAGCTCTCTCCCTTCAGCGTAAAGTGCCTTCATTAAGGCGCTGCATCTGCATGAGTGCAGCTCTGCCAATGCCGCGTTTTAAGTGTAGACTTGCCCAGAGGAAGACCACAAGCCCTGGAGTTTAAGAACGGATTGACTCATTTTAGGTCACGTTGCTGGACTGGGCTCATTGGAGATGAATAGAGGAAGGCCAGGCGGGAAAATCTGAGACCTCTAAAGAGACTGCCCCAAGAGTAGTTGGCCTGCCCTGGATCTTAGTAGATGCCTCTAGGTGCTACTGTAATACAAGTAATAATACGATTGGGTGTTCGGAGAGGATTCCCCTGAGGACTATCTGTTCCATAATCGCTGTTGGACAGATTCTTCCTCTGAAGTAGCTGGTACTGGTTGCTGTTGGAAACAGGATACTGCATTAGATGGACCATTGGTCTGATACAGCGTGGCATTCCCTATGTTTTTACTGCATTCAAGAGGGGTAGCACATTTCTCCCATATATATAGCTACAAGTCCAATTATTGCTTAAGCTTGAGTTGACACCCTTCGATCTGTGGTTTTGGGTACAATCAAATACAACCAACATGTGCATCCCTCTGGTCTCCTTTTAATCCATGTGGGGATGAGACCATGTAGAGGGAAACGGGAGCAGAGGTACAGAAGACATGAGAGAGAGAGGAAATAGCTATACTCCCCCATGATCTTTTTGTTTTTTACACTTTAGCAAAATAAATCAATGATTCTTCCCCTGTTGAGCCAACTGTGTTGTGTGTCAGGGAAAATAAGATTTAAAATGGATGAGCAGTATTGAATTTTCTTCATGGAAGACATCAGTATTTCAGTATTAACCCATCTATCTCAGAAAGAAATGCTGTGCCACTGGTCTTGTGCTTTCCCCAGAGAGACATTCTATAAGGGGAAATGCATTTGTTTGTATCCTTTCATTGATTATGAAATAGGGGAATGAAAACAAATTTGCATACCAGGTGATCTGTGAGTCGTTGGCTTGCTGCAGTTCTTTCACTTGAGATAAAGAGCGGCATATGCTGGGGTACCACAGACTGACAGCCCTGGCTACTGGAATTCCAGACCTATCTCTTAACATGCCAGGGACTAAATGTGGAAAGCAATATGTGAGAAAGACCCCAAAAGAGGGGCCGCATCAAAAGCATTTTGCTTCTCTTAGGGACATATCTGGCCCCATTACTCCAGTATCTACACACCTCAACGTTTGTAATGAAGTTAGCCTGTGAGTTAGGGGATTGCTATTGTCCCCATTATACAGATGGGAAAGGAAAGGCCAGAGAGGCTAAGTGATTTGCCCAATGAAGTCTAGCAGAATAGGGACTTGAATCCAGGCCTCCCAAATCCTAGGCTGGCACCCTAAGCACTGGGTCATCCCTCCTCTCTCTGTAGTTGTGCCCTTCTCATTCATGCTAGGAACTTAGAATACCAGGGGATTGCTTCCCTTGGTGTATGTCATGTTTTCTATCACCTCAGTGTCCTGATTCTTTATTTCTGAGGTAAACAATTTGTAACAATTAAAGTGGGAGGGCATCAAATTGGGGCGGGATGTCTGCAACTCTGGGAATTAAATGAACGACATCCCCTGAGAAAGTAGGACGTGGGAGAGCCACATCTTCAGGGCAAGTGAAGGGATAGCCGTGCTTCCTCACCCTGCCCTGGCTGGAAGGGACCATGACAAGAGAGAAGGAGCATCATTTGATCTCCATGCCACCTCAGTCCTGAGCTTCTGTCCTGAAAGTGATGACAACGCTGCCCCTTTGGAAGATGGTTTTTGCGCTAAGGACCCATTTGTCCACTGATGTGTGCTGGTGGTGGATAGAACGCGTGCGTTAGCATCAGTTTTGGTTGGTGGGTAGCTAACAGATCGTGGGGTGGGCTCTCTAGTGAATTTGTTGCTATTCGTTCCTGGGAAACGATGGCGTACAATTGTGTGTCGGTGTCTGTGTCAGAGAGTTGGCCAACAAATACTATTGTTGCAGTTTCCTGGCAGCAGTGGTGGGAATCTCCCTCCATTCACAGATGGCGCAGGAGATCATCGCTTGATGCTGTGTTGTGCAGTCTGGGTTGGAGATAACAACAACAACAACGGTAGCGGCAAACATCCTTTGTGTGGATTAGGGGAGGAATATGGGGGCGGTGTTTGGATGCACGGTTCCATCTGCGTTCTCCTTTCACGGGTTGGCTCTGAGAGCGCTCAGGGTGATGGACTGTCAGCACAAGGCGGGCGGTGGACTGGTGATGGGGGATGGAGGATCGTTATTAGTGTTACAGGAGCATGTGGAGGTCTCAGCTGAGATCACAGCCCCATTGGGCTAATCACTGTCCATGCACAGTGAGAGGTCCTCCCCAAAGAGCTTATACTCTACACAGAGAAAGGGGGCAGGAGGGAAAGAGAAGAGCCCTGCTGGGGCTACCCCCTCTCTGCAGCATGCCTGCAGTCCCAAAATTGTGCAAGGGAGACGTCCCCTTTGAGGCCATCTGGTCTCATGTAGTCCTACCCATCCCCCCACTCATGGCAGCTTGCGTAAGGGAAACATGCCAAGCAGGAGTCACACAGGCATGGAAGCGGGTAGGAGCAGCTGGAATAAGAGATCACAGGAACCCCTAAAAAAAAAGTGCCTTTATCCTGCCTCTGCCAGACCTAAGTTTTGATTTCGAGCCTCAGTTTCCCCATCTATCAACCCAGGGAGGTAACATTTACTTTCTTTTCTGGCGACACGTGGCTGTTGACACCTTTGTTCCTGTATATTGTGGTGGAAACCCTGAGGTCATGACTGCTGGGATCGACAATGGCGTCTGACGGTCTAGAACATTGCTGGGTGCAGGGTGGTTGCAGCCATATTGGTCCCAGGATATTAAAGAGACAAAGTGGGTGAGGTAGTATTGTTTACTGGACCAACTTCTGTTGGAGAGAGAGCGAGAGAGAGAGAGAGAGAGAGATTGAGAGAGAGAGATTGAGAGAGAGAGAGAGAGAGAGCGCGGCTTTCAAGCTACACAGACCTGAAGAAGAGCTCCGTGTGGCTCAAAAGCTTGTCTCTCTCACCCACAGAATTTGGCCCAATAAAAGATATTCCCGCCCCCAACTTGTCCGTCTCGAACGTTATTATCAGCCATGTGCCTGCTGTGAATGACTCTGAGGGCAGGGCATGCTCCTTGCAGCTCTGTGCAAGTGACACAATTATCAAATATTGTGGAGATCCCCTGGCTGGAAAGGAAGGGCTGGATGGGCCCCAGTCTACGTGGGCTCAGGGTGGTGGCTCTGCGAAGCTCTGGGACGGGAGTAGCACCTTACACACAGAAATCAATAGGACGATGCCTAGAGTGCGTCAAAGAGGAAAGATGGGCCAGTAATTAAGGACTAGGTCAGCACATGGAAAACTCAAGTTTAAGTCCTTGTTCGGCCACAGACGTGTGTGATTTTAGAGAAGTCACAGTGTCTCTCTGGCCCAGATCCACAAAGGGGTTTAGGCTCCCAAATTGAGCTGAAATTAATGGCAATTTGTGGTTCTGGGGCTCTGGGCTTTAGTAATCAGTGACTATGACTACACTAGACAACTTACAGCAGCGACGCTTCGCCACTGCAGCTGCTCCACTGCAAACTCTCGATGTAGCCGTTCTAAGCCGACGGGAGAGAGCTCGCCCATCAGCTTAACTACTCCTGCCCTGGCAAGCGGCACTAGCTATGTCAGCAGGAGAAGCTCTCCCCATGACCCAGCGCTGTCCACACCGGCGCTTAAATCGGCATAAATTATGGTGCTTGGGGGGGCATAGCTAATTCACACCCCTGAGCGACATCATTTATGTCGACTTAAGCTGTAGTGTAGCCATAGCAATAGGATTTACCACCCTCAGAGTGTTGGGAAGATACATTATGAGGCGTGAGACAGATGCATATTCTTGACTCAGAGTCCTTCTCAGTCTTAGGAGCTGGGTGTCAGGTTCAGCAGTATAACCCATATCTCTGTCATTGTATCATGGACCAGTGCAGAAGTAATCCAAGGATTAATTGGTTGGCTTATTTCATTGTAACGAAAAATAAAATAAGCTGGTATAAGAAGTAGTTTATTGGAAAATCTAATCATATCAGGTGCAAGACACATTTTTAAGTGGGCATAGATAATGCAAAGAAACACTAAAATAAGGGCTATGTTGCAGCTCTGTCCTAAACCTTGTGTTGACATTATTTCTGATCCGGGAGTTAAATGCAATAATAAACTACTCATTTTACTTTTTAAGGATTCAATCGCTAGACAGTGGAACAACAAATGAAATACATTTTTAATGAACTCTTCCCTACAGAGCGAAATACGGCAGAGAGCGGAACCCAAAATAACTAACAATGCTAGCAGGAATAAATTATTCAATTTAATAAAAAGGCAGTTGTGCAAAAGCTTGTTTGGACGTAATGGGAAAATTGCTGTGTTTTGTTTTGTTTTCATATTAGTTATACAAAATAAGGGTAAACAATGCCATGCTTCAAAGCTGGTCATGCAAAGAGTCAAGAAGAAAATACCCCCATATATAGTATTGAAAACTTGGCAAAGGGAATTAAAGAGCAAGGACACCTTCCTCTGAGTTTTCTATTGCAGTTATGGTGCCTGATCCTGCTTTGCTAAGCACTTCATAGAATAGAATATCAGGGTTGGAAGGGACCTCAGGAGGTTCTAGTCCAACCCCCTGCTCAAAGCAGGACCAATCCCCAAATAGATCCCTAAATGGCCCCCTCAAGGATTAAACTCACAACCCTGGGTTTAGCAGGCCAATGTTCAAAACACTGAGCTATCCCTCCCCCCCATGCCTATTATATTCATATTATAGTAGCACATAGAAATCTCCTCCAAGATGTTCTTGTCTAGCTGTACATATAAATAATACCTGGCTCTTATCAGTAGATGTCAAAGAACTTTACAAAGGAGGTAGCTTCACTATCCCCATTTTAAATAGCAGGAGACCCACCCTACCTCAAAGAGGTTACAATGTAAATAGATGAGAGGTAGAAAGGCAAACAGAGGGGAAGTGACTTGTCCAATGTGACAAAGCAGTCAGTAGCAACACCAACAATAGAACCCAGACTGCTAATCCAGCACATTAGTCATTGGACCATCCAACCTCTCCAGACAAGAGCCATCAATGTGATGGACAAATGGTCTGATCTAATACGGCAAAACCCATATTCCTATTTGTTTGAAAAAGGCATTCTATTTTCCTCCCCTCACCCTCAAACCTCCATCTCTTGCTATCATGATCTCCCATAAACAATAGCATTGGATAAATCATGCAAAGAAAAATATGCACCAATATGCATTGGCATTTTTTAGGTCATAAGAACAGCCATACTGGGTCAGACCAAAGGTCCATCTAGCCCAGTATCCTGTCTTCTGACAGTGGCCAATGCCAGGTGCTTCAGAGGGAATGAACAGAACAGGTAATTGTCAAGTGATCCATCCCATCATCCACTCCCATCTTCTGGCAAACAGAGGCTAGGGACACTTCAGAGCATGGTTTTACATCCGTGCCCATCCTGGCTAATAGCCATTGATGGACTGATCCTCCATGAATTTATCTAGTTCTTTTTTGAATCCTGTTATAGCCTTGGCCTTCACAACATCCTCTGGCAAAGAGTTCCACAGACTGACTGTGCACTGTCTGAAGAAATACTTTCTTTTGTTTGTTTTAAACCTGCTGCCTGTTAATTTCATTTGATGACCCCTAGTTCTTGTGTTATGAGGAGTAAATAACACTTCCTTATTCATTTTCTCCAAACCAGTCATGATTTTATAGATCTCTATCATATCCCACCTTAGTCATCTCTTTTTTCAAGCTGAAAAGTCCCAGTCTTATTAATCTCTCCTCATATGGAAGCTGTTCCATACCCCTAGTCATTTTTGTTGCCCTTTTCTGAACCTTTTCCAATTCCAATATAACTTTTTTGAGATGGGACGACCACATCTGCATGCAATATTCAAGATGTGGGCGTACCATGTATTTATACAGCGGCAATATGATATTTTCTGTCTTATTACCTATCCTTTTCCTAAGGATTCCCATCCTTCTGTTCACTTTTTTGACTGCTGCTGCACAATGAATGGATGGATTTGTTTTTTCTATATTCACTTCCCTTTCGTGTGTGCTTTCTGAAAATATTTGAATGATTGAGTTTTACTGGCAAAGATATTCACCGAAACCAAATTTTAAATTCATGCAAACCAGTATTCACACAAGATGTATTTGTGCACTTATCCAATCAGGGAGCAGAGACAATACTAAGTGACTTTTCTGACCAGTCACAACAAAGCTCCATAGCTGGGATTTAGTTATGATTCCATGGAATCAAATAATAAAAAAGTGAAAATTCATCACATATATTTGAATAACAAATCAGATTGTGGAACTCTCTGCAAGCAGAGAAAGGCTAAACTCCTTGAATAAATTATTTATTGCAAATTATTCATTCAGCTCTAATAAATAGGTGTCTCTTTCTGGCTGAAAATGTTCTGTAATGTTCCTCAAAAGCCAAAAGGAAATTCAAGAATATGATTGTGACGTTGCACTCCATATGCTTTATGAAAATATGCTTATGAATGTGAATATGATGTAGCTGGAATATGCTTTAGGCAAAAGGTCTCTTGTAAGGTATCATTGCAAAGCTTGTAATCTATTGAGTCTGCTCATCCTATTTGTTTGCATGTATTATTTCTATGTCTGAAGTTAGGAGAATAAGATATAAACTTGTATTACTGATGTAAACATATTAAGTGGAAGCCATTAAGGGGGCTTTAAGTGGTTCCAAGTAATAACAGACAGAACAAAGTAAGTAACCAAGCAAAATAAAACAAAACATGCAAGTCTAAGCCTAATATATTTTGAAACTGATTACAGGTACTATCTCACCCTCAGAGATGTTCCAATACGCTTCTTTCACAGACTAGACTCCTTCCTAGTCTGGGCCCAATGCTTTCCCCTGGTACAGTCCTTGTTAGTTCCAGCAGACATCTTAGGTGGTAAGCAGGGGCTGTCTCATGACTGGTCCCCTTTGTCCTGCTCCACCCCCTGTTATAGATTTGGCACAAGGCAGGAATCTTGTCTCTCTGGGTCCCCACCCCTCCTTCTAAATGGAAAAGTACCAGATTTAAGATGGATTCCAGTATCAGGTGACATGATCACATGTCCTGTGAGACCCCTAATCTCCATTCTTTCTGGGCTGGCCCACAGGTACACAGGAAGGTCTGCAAGTAAACAGAGCCATTTACAGGTCATTGATTCTGAAGCCCCCTTTAATGTCTGTTATTACTTGGAACCACGTAAATCCTACTTTTTATACTTAACAAAATCACTTTGGCTTATTAATTAACCCAGAGTAAGTGATTAATACCTGGGGGAGCAAACAGCTGTGCATATCTCTCTATCAGTGTTATAGAGGGCGGACAATTTATGAGTTTACCCTGTATAAGCTTTATGCCGAGTAAAACGGATTTATTTGGGGTTTGGATCCCATTGGGAGCTGGGTGTCTTGGTGCCGGAGATAGGTGACCTGCTCAGCAGTTTTCAGTTAAAGTCTGAAGCTTTGGGGGCGTGGTCCAGATCCTGGGTCTGTGCTGCAGCAGGCTAGCGTGTCTGGCTCAACAAGGCAGGGTTCTGAAGTCCCAAGCCTGCAGGGAAAACGGGCTCAGAGGTAATTTCAGCATGTCAGGTGACAGTCCCAAGGGGCTGTCTGTGACCGAACCCCTCACAACAATTTACACTGAAGAACAGAAAGGATTATTCACAGGATGCTCAAAACAACCTATGCAACTGACAAAGGATGCATTGTGCTTTTGAACAGCCCGATTCTCAAAAAGGCTCAGCACCCAGTAGCCACTGAGGACAATGGAAGCTGCCAGGTTCCTGAGCTGTTTTGAAAACCAAGCGTCTTCGTTGAGGTGCCTCAATGGAGCTGAGCTCCTTTGAAAATCTGCCCCTGGATTCTTTGCTTATGCACTATAGATTTTACACTTCACCTTAAGCACTGCTATCCACTTAGGGGAGGGATAGCTCAGTGGTTTGAGCATTGGTCTGCTAAACCCAGGGTTGTGAGCTCAATCCTTGAGGGGGCCATTTAGGGATCTGGGGCAAAAATCTGTCTGGGGATTGGTCTTACTTTGAGCAGGGGGTTGGACTAGATGACCTTCTGAGGTCTCTTCCAACCCTGACATTCTATGACACATTGAATCTATCATGCTATCTTTGCTTGGAGTGTCATTAACGGGTGGAGGGGAAAGGCAACCTGTAGTATAGTCAAACGTAGTGCTCTGTGGAGAGCGAAAGAAGAAACCTCCTGCATCCTTTCTGTCTCTCCAGGTTCCCCAACTGGAGCCAAGCAGCCCTCCTCAGACAGATCCGAGTGCCTGGTCAGGCTGAAGTAGCAAGGCCCAGCCGTACACTTTATGCTTTAATAAAGCTGTCAGGGTTGACATGCCAGTATCCACCGCTTCTCCCTTTTTCTCCATCTCAAGCAGGATGGAGGGATTATGCAGATGAGCCGCTACATTGTGTCTGGCTGGGAAACATTGTCCTGCATGCTTGGCATAGTCTGAATTCGTTTCTATACCCCTGAATGCCCACAGCTATGAACCGTCTTGACGGGATGAACACCTTAACAAAGCTGTTTAGCAGATCCACTAAATAGTTCTGGCAGGCACAGAGGTTTCACTGGATGGGAGAATGTGCGCTCGCTCTTTTTTCCACCCCCTCTGCCTTCAAACCTTTGAAGTTTTATTCATGCTGTGTGCAAAAATAAGACACTTGATTAGAGCTCATGGTCTCTTAAAGCTACACTGCTCCTTTCATGCAAGCAACTGATTTCAGGCCTTGGAAAGCCAAATCTCCCATTTGCCAATGACATAATGGACCATTACGCTTTATGCCTCTCATTTGTCTCAGCGTGAGCACGTAGGAAAAAAGAAAAATAGACGTGCTTTGTTGCCGGGTTCAGTATGGCAGCTCCGTTCTGCTATGCGGAGGACTCGTCTGGCCCTCTCTGTGAAACCCCTTGAATTTAGCTCTCCCTCTTAGTGCATTATGTCAGGGCACGTCGTTCGAGCTGGACTGGCTGACACCAACGTAACCCAAGACAGGGAGAGGAACAATCTCATTCACTGGACGCAGCAGGTCAGTTTCTTGTTTGAGATGGTCTGAACATCAGTCCACCAGCAGGAACCTGCAGTTTGGGGCCTTTCTCTCAGCTGAGTTCTGATCAGGCCAATGGACAAAAAGGCTCACGCCAGGCATGTTAACAGAGGAGGGCAGCATCAGAGAGCAGCTGGTATTTCCCCTGTCTGAATAATGAGTGCAGAATGGGCCCTTTAAATAGTAATAGTCCTTAGCACTTATCTAGGGCTTTTCATCTGTCAATCTCAAAGCACATCAAGTATCATTATACCCATTTTACAGAGGGGGAAACTGAGGCACAGAGTGGCAAATGGGGCCAGGTTGTCTTTTGTTGATGGCACTTAGCCTTTGGTGACAGCACCTGCAGTCAGTTTTCCAGAATCTTTACCTTAAACACTAGAGCAGGGGTAGACAACCTATGGCACGCGAGCTGATTTTCAGTGGCACTCACGCTGCCCGGGTCCTGGCCACTGGTCCGGGGGGCTCTGCATTTTAATTTAATTTTAAATGACGCTTCTTAAACATTTAAAAAACATTATTTACTTTACATACAACAATAGTTTAGTTATATATTATAGACTTATAGAAAGATACCTTCTAAAAACGTTACAATGTATGACTGGCACGCGGAACCTTAAATTAGAGTGAATAAATGAAGACTCGGCACACCCCTTCTGAAAGGTTGCCGACCCCTGCACTAGAGAACAAATTCTGCTTCCAGCCCTGTTACCTATGGGCCATTCCAGCAGTGAACAGCGACTGACTGTGCCACAGAGAGGTGGGCTAGAACTGCCCTAGTGCAGGCACAGCAAAGTGCTGAGGTAAGCAGGCCTGAACAGGTCCTCTTGCAAGCCTCAGTGCCAGGAGCTTGCTGGAGGTGTGTCTGAGAACAGGAGAAGGTGTGTTAGGCTGGGTGGGGGAGTCTTCCTTATCCTGTGCTGGGTGGAGATTCTGGACTACTTCCAACGGTGAAGCAGCCCTTAGATAGCCATTGGGAAGCTGCCATAAATCAGAGCAATCCCAAGGCTGCTCTAATTGACACTGGGGGCTGTTTTAGCCCCAAGAGTATCCCCCAGAATACTGAGAGCTCAACCTAGGGCTTCCAAAGAGTGACACAAACTGTTCTTTACCCATCTGAGACAGTTACCTAGAGACAATTCCAAGAGTAGTCAGGGGGAAAGTCCTGCAAACCCATACCAATAGTTCTTCCACCTGTGAGTCGTCTTTATTCAGGTGAGAAGTCTCTTTGACTAAGGGCTAGACTGTGATCAAGAGGTGGTGTGTCAGTCACTCTAGCATAGGATTAGCTCTGGGAAACTTCGTGTCTCAGATGTCCAGGAATGAGACTTTTTCTTTTTTTTTTACAATGATGATTTTTACAACACTTGCTAAGTTTTACTGAACTATTTTTTTTGGAATTTACAAACAAATGAAAAAATTGGGGCAAATTTGTGCCTATTTTGTGATAAAACTACAGCAGCACGATACAAATTGTTGTCTAGATACGGGTCACGCAGGAACACTACGGCCCAGATTCTGCAAACGTTTACACACCTGAGGAGCTTTACCCTGCTGAGCAGGCCCATTGAACTCAACAGTGCTGCATTACTCTGGTGCAGAAGGTTATTCATGTAGATAAGTGTGTATCAGATCTGGGTCTTAAACTACTGCAGGTCATCTCCATTTAAATAGGCCTAGCCTTGCCATCACCTGAATAATACAAATGCAGTGGGAAATAAATCAAATCTCTTAATTATCACCAACAAGCAGCCATTATAAGGCAGCACAATCATGTGCACCAGGCAGTGGCTTGGGACGCGGGAGACTTGGGGTCTAGTCCCAGCTCTGCCAATGACCTACTGGGTTACCTTGGGCAAGTCACTTAATCTCAGTTTCCCCTCCTACCTTGTGTGTGTCTGGGCTACTCAGACCGTAGGTTCTTCAGGACAGATACTGATTCTCATTATGTATTTCCATGGGCCCTAGCACAATGGAGCCCTGATCTCACTTGGGTTTCACTAGACAATTACACATCATTATGCTTGGAAGGATTCGATTTTGATCAGTAAATGTTGGTGAATGGCAGTGTCACTGTACTCCCAACAAACCGATGGAAAAAATATTTCCATTGATAATAATCAAAATTCACAGCTAGGCAAGGGAAGAAAAATATTGCTGGAATACATCTTAGAGTTTGATTTAAGGATAGTAATTTTACATATTTTTATGTGCGATGATGACACTGTGTTTTAACAGCTACGGAGCTTTAACTTTTTGAATCTCAGCGTCTACTGCCATTAAATAATGATTGTCTGACCCCCCTCCCCCATATTGTCTGACTGATTGGAACAAACTGATAAATTAAACAATATTAAGTCACCAGGGCCAGATGGCATTCACCCAACAGTTCTGAAGGAACTCAAATACGAAATTGCAGAACTGCTAAGTGTGGTATATAACCTATCACTTAATCTGTACCAGATGACTGGAGGAGAGATAATGTGATACCAATTTTTGAAAAAAGGCTCCAGAGGCGATCCTGGAAATAACAGGCCAGGAAGCCTAACTTCAGTACTGGCAAATTGGTTGAAATGATAGTAAAGAAAAGAATTATCAGACACATAGATGAACACAATTTGTTGAGGAAGATTCATACACAGCTTTTCTAAAGAGGACTCATGCCTTACCAATCTAATTAGAATTCTTTGATGGGGGTCAACAAACATGTGGACAAGGGTTACATGTGGACAGTGGATAAAGTGTACTTGGACTTTCAGAAAGCTTTTGAAAAGGTCCCTCATCAAAGGCTCTTAAGCAAAGTAAGCAGTTATGGAATAAAAGAAAAGGTCCTCTCATGGATCAGTAACTGGTTAAAAGACAGGAAACAAAGGGTAGGAATAAATAGTTTTCCGAATGGAGAGAGTTTAATAGTGGTGTCCTCCAGGGATCTGAACTGTTCAACATATTCATAAATGATCTGGAAAAAGGGGTAAACAGTGAAGTGGGAAAATTTGCAGATCATACAAAACTACTCAAGATAGTTAAGTCCAAAGCAGACTGCAAAGAGTTAGAAAGGGATCTCACAAAACTGGGTGACTGGGCAACAAAATGGCAGATGAAATTCAATTTTGATAAATACAAAGTAACGGACATTGGAAAACACAATCCCAACTATACATATAAAATGATGGGGTCTAAATTAGCTGTTATCACTCAAGAAAGATCTTGGAGTCATCATGGATAGTTCTATGAAAACATCTGCTGAACATGCAGCAGCAGTCAAAAAAGCTAACAGAATATTAGGAATCATTAGGAAAGGAATAGATAATAAGGCAGAAAATATAATGTCATTAAATAAATCCATGGTATGACCACACCTTGAATACTGTATGCATTTCTGGTCACTCCTTCTAAAAATATATATATATTAGAATTGGAAAAGTTACAGAGAAGGGTAACAAAAATGATTAAGAGTATAGAACGGCTTCCACGTGAGGAAAGATTAAAAGGACTGGGACTTTTCAGCTTGGAAAAGAGACAACTAAGGAGGTCTATAAAATCAAGAACGGTGCTGAGAAAGTGAATAAGGAAATGTTATTTTCTCCTTCGCATAACACAAGAACCGGGGGTCTCCCAATGAAATCAATAGGCAGCAAATTTAAAAACAAACAAAAGGAAGTATTTCTTCACACAACACACAGTCAACCTGTGGAGTTCATTGCCACCAGATGTTTGATGGCCAAAACTATAACTGGGTTCAAAAAAGAATTAGGTAAATTCCTGGAGGACAGGTCCATCAATAGCTATTAACCAAGATGGTCAGGGATGCAACCCCATGCTCTGGGTTTCCCTAGCCTCTGACTGCCAGAAGCTGAGAGTAGACCAGTGGTTCTCAACTAGGGGTACACGTACCCCTGGGGGTACACAAAGAGTACATCAACTCATCTAGATATTGGCCTAGTTTTACAACACGCTACATAAAAAGCACTAGTGAAGCCAGTACAACCTAAAATTTCAAACTGAATGACTTGTTTACACTGCTCTACATACTATACACTGAAATGTAAGTAGAATATTTATATTCCAATTGATTTATTTTATAATTATATGGTGGAAATGAGAAAGTCAGCAATTTTCCAGTAACAGTGCTGTGACACTTTTGTATTTTTATGTCTGATTTTGTAAGCAAGTCGTTTTTAAATGAGGTAAAACTAGGGTGACCAGACAGCAAGTGTGAAACATTGGGACGGGGGTGAGGGGTAATAGGAGCCTATATAAGAAAAAGACCCCAAAATAGGGACTGTCCCTATAAAATTGGGACATCTGGTCACCCTAGGTAAAACTTGGGGTACACAAGACAAATCAGACTTGTGAAAGGGGTACAGTGCTCTGGAAAGTTTGAGAACCACTGGAGTAGATGACAGGGGATGAATCATGGGATAATTGCCTGTACTGTTCATTCCCTTTGAAGCACATGGTCTTGGCCACTGTCGGAAGACAGGATACTGGCCTGGATGGACCATTGGTCTGACCCAGTTTGGCTGTTCTTCTTATGATCTTCCTTCATTATTTCTCAAAACTGAAAAAATGTAAAATCAATAAAAATAGAAAAAAATGCTTAAAATCCATAACTTTGCACAACTGTGAAAATTTAAATAAGTAAACATTTTAAAATAAACATTGATATTATCCATCAAAATTAGATTAAAAAACCCTAATTCTGCTGATCCTACACATAATTAATAATAAGGTATAAATATATGTGATAACTATTAAATCTGCTTAGCTTCATTTCCTTTTTTCTGTACTATTTGAAGATCAGAAAAAGTATATGTTCTTCCCTGGTCTCCAAATTAAGCTGGTTACTTGTAATTTAATTTCAAAGCCCTTGTATGGAACAGTTATAGAGAAAGAAATGACACTGTGATTTACCTACTGTAATTGTTACTGTGAAACTATACAAACAATTCTATACTATCCACCTTCTTTATAAGTCAAGTTTTGCCCCTGCTGATGGCAAACTATAGTTTGCAGGGGTGTATATTTTTCTTATCCAGACCCAGGCTTTGTCTGTACCATATTCTAGTACAATGTGGGTTTTGTGAAGCTGAGGTTTGGTGCATTCTAATTTCACTGCAGCTAGTAAGGGGCTGTCAAGGGAACACATCTTCTACTGATCTTTGTAAAGCAAGCAGGGACCTAGTGTACCTGAACTGTTAACTAAGTAGCCATGCTATCAGAAACGCTAGGGCAAGATCATGCCGGACTAGATTAGAACTAGACATACCAGACTGAATTTGTATCAATGTACCTTGATTTCTCTTCTGCATTAGGAATATTCATGTTGATTACAATGAATCCAGACTATGTGGACCACTTAAAAAAAAGTCTTTGCAGTTTTGATTGCAGGTCTGGCATCTGTATTCTCTCTCTTTTGAATGTATTTGCAGAGAGAAGAATATGAAGTAATAATACATCAAAACGTAGACGGCTTTAAATATCACACTAAATACACTGCCTTGTCTTCTATCTATTGTTAGTGTTTTGAGGATGAATAGGTAGATATGACAAGACAAATATCAAAAGAATGTGAAACAATATCAGAGCCATAGCATCTAATCAAGACAGATTATACCACCAGTTTGGGAGAGGAGAAAAAGCTGTGCATAGGCAGGTGGTCTGAATACCAAAACTTGAAAGAAAGGGGTGTAGCGTACGGTCTTATAGCTGTTTTTAGAGAAAGTGTTTCATCGTATGGATCAGCCTATCAAAAATACAGAAAAGTTCCTTCTCCTAGGCTTAGCTTTCCTTTTTTAGGAAGGCCCCGACTTGATTAGGGTCTGTAGCCCTGTGTTTAAACAGGCACACAGTTGTGACTGATGGCACAGCTTTGTCATGCTAGGCATGAAGGCAAAAGACCAATCTCTGCAATACATCTGAAGCAACAATGACTATTCACAGTACACTGCCTTTACTCCAATTATAAAATAGCCTGGGATCTGTTTTAACTTAAGTTTGGTTTATGACTCGTTAGCTTACTTAATTTAGTTTATTACACAAACGAAAGCGCAAGGATGGGGAGGTGCAGAGGTTTCAGAGTCAGTCGCCTGTTTCTTGTAAGGGTGCCTTAGAAGTGCCGAAGATGCAGTGACGTGGTCAATGGTGTTTCCAAATAAATCTCTCGTTGTTTCTTGGTGTGCTTGGTTTTATTATTGATTTACTCCGGTGAGCACAGCAAGGAAAGGAAAGGTGGATGGGGGTAGAGAGAGAAGGCCACTGGCTCAGTTTCTGATGGGCTGCTCCCGGGTCAGTAAATGGAGGTCATCAGATCACTAGGTCCCTGTCTCAGGAAAGCACATATGCGTGTGCTTAACTCCAAGCCCCACTGATGTCAATGGGATTTAAGTACATGCTTAAGTGCTCTCCTCAACAGGGATGCTTGGCTGAGTTGGGGCCATGGTCCCCATTTCCCGACTGCCTACCTGTTTCCAATTCCCCTCTGTGGCGTCTCTCCGTCCTTCTGTCAACCTCTTCCTATTTTCCCCAGCCGTCTCCTTTCAGCCTCTGTTTTCTACTTTTCCCTTCTCAGTCAGTCAGGATCTATATTATTCTTTCTCCTCTCCATATCCTTATGATCCCTTCCTCTAATAACCCATACCCACTTAGGGCCCTCTTTCCTCTCCCATATCCCCCCAGAAATCCTCCTGCACCTGTACCTCCTCCCCCAGCCCCCCAGTACAGCCACATCTTTGCCTCCCTCCCTCTCAGCATCTCCATCTGGGCCACCTCCTCTAGGCAGCCTTCTGTCTGAGCCTTCCTCCCCCTTAGAATACCTCTCTCTAACTCCCTGTCCCAGTATCCTCCTCTGGGCCAACACCTTCATTTGCATGTCCCTTACCCAACAAATTGATGAAATTGTCTAGAACTAAGCCAAGTTGGTTAGTATGTGACAATGGCTCTGGTTTTTAGAAAGCGCCATTTCCCTGTGCATATTAGTGATAGAACAAGTGCTTGGAGGCACCAAAAGAACGGTCTGTCTTTCTTCCATTATACAGTAGAACCACAGTTACAAGCTCCTTGGGAATAGAGGTTGTTTGTAATTCTGAAATGTTCATAACAGAACAAAACATTATGGTTCTTTCATAAAATCATAGAATATCAGGGTTGGAAGANGTCTAGATCCATCCTCTTTGGAACCCCCTTTCAGGTAGTTGAAAGCAGCTATCAAATCCCCCCTCATTCTTCTCTTCTGCAGACTAAACAATCCCAGTTCCCTCAGCCTCTCCTCATAACTCATGTGCTCCAGCCCCCTAATCATTTTTGTTGCCCTCCGCTGGACTCTTTCCAATTTTTCCACATCCTTCTTGTAGTGTGGGGCCCAAAACTGGACACAGTACTCCAGATGAGGCCTCACCAATGTCGAATAGAGGGGAATGATCACGTCCCTCGATCTGCTGGCAATGCCCCTACTTATACAGCCCAAAATGCCGTTAGCCTTCTTGGCAACAAGGGCACATTGTTGACTCATATCCAGCTTCTCGTCCACTGTAACCCCTAGGTCCTTTTCTGCAGAACTGCTGCCTAGCCACTCGGTCCCTAGTCTGTAACAGTGAATGGGATTCTTCCGTCCTAAGTGCAGGACTCTGTACTTGTCCTTGTTGAACCTCATCCGATTTCTTTTGGCCCAATCCTCCAATTTGTCTAGGTCCCTCTGTATCCTATTCCTACCCTCCAGCGTATCTACCACTCCTCCCAGTTTAGTGTCATCTGCAAATTTGCTGAGGGTGCAATCCACGCCATCCTCCAGATCATTAATGAAGATATTGAACAAAACCAGCCCCCGGACCGACCCTTGGGGTACTCTGCTTGTTCTTAAAAGCCTCCCGTGGCAAGGATCCTCTATGGACATCCAGGATCCAAGAAGGGAGAGGCCAACCCCAAACAGAAAAAAAGATGTGCCCTTTAAGTAAGCCTCCAAACCAACACCCAGCCAGCAGAGTGACTAGTTTCCTTAATGTTCTAGGAGGAACGCAGATTTCCTCCCTTAGGCGTCAGGTGAGGGGAGGACCCACTTTACCTAGTTCATAAGGCCCTTAGCTTAAAGCCCTGAGTCAGAACAGCCCTCCTTCCAGTTAGACTCTCTAAGGCCCAGGTTAGGCTCGCAACCTGAGGTGTGTGCCCAACGGTGTGGCAGGGCTCCCAGGCTGTTACAACCATAAGCTCCAGACTACCCCTTAAAAGGACACTTCAGGCTAGGATGGAATCCAGTTTCATCTGGACTAGGGCATAGTCTATGTTCAACTCGCCTAACTGCTTGGCTGTCTTTTTATTGTTCCTTTTTTTTTAGTCTCCATGCAGGTTAATAATATGCCAAATGACGAGGGTTTAATTGGAAGGTCATTCTGAAACATTGCATATGCTAAACACTTACTACAAGATTAAATCTGACTAAGCAGAATTCAGGACTTGTTACCTGCCTAGCACTTTAACATGTAATTTAGCTCTAAGTGCATAGGAAATTATTCCTTCAGGCAGATTAGTCCTTAAACAAGCATTTATTTCAGCAGGATTCACCGCCTTCTTCTAAACCTGGAGATATTAGGGTTTGACTGAGGGATATATTCTTTACTATAGTCCCACAAGGTGGTCTTTATTTCAGTGCGCTTCACTGTTTGTGGGACTGGAAAACAGGTTTTACAGCTTAGCAGTATTCAATTCTGACAGTATTGGCAAAAATCCATTATTTAACATTTAATGAACATTGCTTAAAAGTCAGAAACCCTCTCACGGCTTGCTCCCGGGGCTGGATTTACCCATCTCCAAATAGTTGATTGAACCTGGGTTTATATTTTTCACATTGTCTTTCAGGAATTTCTGCCATTGCAGTGTGTGGGAGTTGACTCCGGAAGCAGAGATGCCTATCAAAAAGAGTTGCCATTGGCATCTGTGAGCTACGCATGCGGTTTTCTATGCGCTACCGTGTCCCTCCTCTTGATTTCCATAAAATCCCTATGAGCACTTCTGCGTGTGATAGTTTGTTCAACAAACACTCAGTGGATTCAGATTATCCAAGGAAGAGTCCAAATAGCACAGGTTGAAGGAAGCTATGCCCCCTCTGCTGTGCATTTACTGTGTCTAGAAGCAATGATGGGTAACCAGTTCTTTAGCTATATCGTGTTCTTGATGGTCTGCATTCCTTTTTCCAGAAAAGGGCAGGTTCTTTCCAACATGTGTTACATTGTTAAAGCATTGGAAGTGTTTTAAAATGAAAAACTGAGTGGGCAGAGATAGAAGCAGCAGCATATAAAAATTAAAAGATCTAGAGCCAGGTATCTATTTTAAGGATAGGAGAATTTGCATCTTATTTGTTGCTTGCAGGGATGATAAAGGACACATTTACATTTATTGTAAGCATCTACTCCATTTCAACCCCATTAGCTCCCATATTCATTCTGCAATGACATTTGCCTTATAAAATAATTACCACAGGATGCTGCATTAGTGTCCCCAAAGCACTACAGGCCGAATTCTGTTCATTTACGCTGGGATAAATCTGGAGTCACTAGTAGACTTTCCTTAGCTGTCTAGTGCTGTAAATGAGATCAGAATCTGGCCTGATACATTACATAGCACCACAACAACTTCCTGGGTTATTACTGTACCCAGGACTTGGTACAGCGTGTTTTTCAAGAAGGGTGGAGGATGCCCTGATCCCCCAAGGTAGATGTGTGTAGCTCCGATTGAAATCAATAGGAATTAGGTGCCTGTAAAGGGCTCCATTCACCACAGGTGCACCTCCTTGTGGCTAGGTTTGGGAATTAGCTTTCGCCCCATCTGGCGCCTCCTGTCATCGGGGGCTCACACTGCAGTCCCTCTCTCTTTTCACGACTCACAATGTTCCCTCTTCGTGACTCAGCCCAGATCACTATACAGCCCCCCCTTGCGGGGTATCAAAGTCCCACCAGACAAGCTGTCCGTAGGCCATCTCACATGGTCTCTTCCACCTCAAGGTCCTGTACCACCTCCCAGGGGCTGGTAGGAGAAACTGGTCCCACCCAGAACTCATGGTTCCAGCCCAGGGCCCCTATGACTAGCAAACCACGTCTGCTCAGTCTCAGACCCTGTTGCTATTTCCCTCATCTCCTTCCTGCCTCACCTCTCTATCTCCTGGTCCATCTCTGGGTTCATCACCAAAGCTTCCTCTGCTCCCCACGGCTACTTCACCCCTCTCAGCCAATTGTCAGGATCCCTGGACTTACTCTCCCCCTAGGCTTCCCCCTTGTCCCTGACCTACTCCCTTTTCCTTTAGAGAGTGACTCTAGGCCCCATCCCCACAGCCACCACCTGTTCTCACATCCTAGCTTTATAATCCTATCCCAGCCAGGCTTTGTCTGCAGCTCAGTTTTATCAATCCCTTGCTTCCCTCCAGGTGTGGCATATAAGGTTAATTGGCTTCTTGTGGCCTTATTGGAAAAACCCGGGAGGTGGGCGGGCGCAAGCCCCCCATGAGAGAGAGGGCTAAAGTAGGCCAGAGCAGCTGCATGGGCCAACAGCCAATTAGAGAAGGGCCTACTGAGAGCCAATCAGGGCCGAGATTAGAGTCAGCCAATCAGGGCTAAGATAGGCCCTATATAAAGGCTGCCTAGGCAAGATACAGGCAGTTTGTCCCAGACCTTCCTGGGGGGAAGTCTGTCTCTGGAGTAGGAGACCAGCACCTTGGACAGAGCAGTGCTGGGGAAGGGCAGAAGGAGCTGGGGAGCTCCAGCTAAGGAAAACCCCAGGCTGCAGGCCTTGCTACAAAGGGCTGAGTGGGTGCACAGGGCCAGGGACAAAGTCTGACAAGGGGAGAGAAGGAGGGCAGGGAGGCTGCCACTAGAGGGTCCCTGGGTTGGTACCCCCCTTTGTACTACACCTGGCTGAGGAGGAGCGTGGCCTGATACAGGCTGTGGCTGGCCACTGTGACAAAGGGGCTAGAGTTTGAGGTTGCAGCCGGCCACTAGAACAGGTGCAGATGGAGGACTGCTGATAACACCAGACCCCCCCCGGAAGGGGGTGAGACTGGACCAGTGGGCACTGCCGGAGGGCAGTGTCCTGAAGAGGACGTTGCTGAGCAGGGAACAACGTGGGTCCGGACACCAACGGGGGAGCAGACGACAGACGGGACACTACCGGCAGAGGATGCCCTGCAGAGGACAGAGCTAATTGCCAGACGTGCCACCAGGAGGCGTTGCAGGGGTGAGTCCAACCCCATCACACTCCTTCTGGCCCATATTAACCCCCCTGGACTTGTGTGGCGTGAACACCCCTCACAGTGCCTAAACACCACTGTGGCTCCTATTTCTCCCTTGTCCTGCCCTTTGTATAGTATTGGGTATAACCATACCTCCAAATCAGAAAGGAGCATTTTACACCTACTTTGCTCTGTTTGCACAGGTGAAAATGACTACACAAGGTGCAAAGCAATGGAGAATTAGGCACCTAATATTTGAATGTGGGGGGCCTAAGTTGCAATACAAATATTTGACCTTGACCTCTAAAGAACCTTTTTTGCATGATAAATGGATAATTAGCATATTTTGTCAAAATGTCATACATTTTCAAAAATGTTTTGTAAAAAAAAATCGACCTTTTTCAGTTGGCTGTAGAAATTTGGGTGTAGGTACAATGCAAGACCAGGACTCGTAAAAGTTTGAATGTTTTAAATAATTCTAGCCATGTGGACTGGCCCAGCCCCTTCTGGGCTGTTTCCCTACAATCAGGGGCAGATGTTGAAAAGGCCAGCATGTTGGGTATACGTTGGATGCAGAGTTTGTTGAAATATAGAGTTTTGCCAAAGCTGAAACAATTTTTGGAGACGTACTAATTTTGATTAAGTTTCTGACTGGAAGGTTTCTGAGTCCAGGGTGCTCTGGTCACATCTGACCAGAGGGAGAGCGAGACACCCAAGTCAAAAACTTGAGCTTATCAGACTGACAACTGTTGTTTTGACTCCATTCTGTTTTGAAAGGTTTGGGATTTAGCCCAATGCGAAATGGAAACTAATTTCAAACCCTCCAAAGTTGTCATGAAATGGAATTCTTATCCTCTGGACAGCTCTAGTGCTCAGCTCCTTTCACTATTTGGCTACTTATTTTAGGGCCTAAACAGGAGCTGGGCTCTGTTACAGTTTTCCATAGAACATTTCAAAATAAACCTTTTTGTTTTGAGGTGACACTTCTAAATGAAAAATCAATTTGACTCAAAATATGGGTTTGATTTTTGGAAAACCAAAACATTTTGATTTCTCCTTGAATTTTCCCCTTTCTCTACCTTTGTTTTACTCCAACCTCTTTTTACCCTCCTGGAAATAGTTGGAAAATAGGGAGAATTGGGCATTTGCACCCCTATTTTTAAGTCAAAATGAACATTTAAGTTCACCTGGAATTTTCCTGTTGGAAAATTGAAAGCTTTAATTGAAACTGATATTTTCACATGGCAAATTTCAACAAAACTACATTTTCCAACAGGAATTCTTTTTCTTTGAAATATTTCAATGACTTCTGAAGCATAGCCCCAACTATGGGTGCTAACCACTAGGAACCAGTGGCTCTACATATACAGGGAATAGATCTCTAACCAGTGAATTCTTTCAGTGCTTTACATTTGCAAATTTGGGTGGTGAAATGTAGACGACAGCACTTGAATTTTGGCCTTTTATTAAAGGAACCATCTGAAATGTCGACTCTTGTTTTGTCCAGCAGCTCTCGTACCAATTTTACCAGTAAACTGTCAAGCTCAGAGTGATCGGAAATGGGAACATCACATGGTTTAAATGCACTTCTGTCTTTTCTCTACAAAACATTGTGACCTAAGGCTGACTCAGAAAACTGGAAAATGAATAAAACCAAGTTGAGCCTCCCTCACCCCCAAACAAAACAAGCAAGAATTGGTACGGCAAAATCCCATTGCTCCCATTGAGATCAATAACAAAAGTTCCCATTGCCTCTATTGCCCACGAAAGCAGAAAGTAAGTAGTCAGATTGGGATTTTCAAAGGGGCCTAAGGGAGTTGAGCACCCATCTCCCACTGAATTTCACTTCCTTTGAAAATCCCAGCCACAATGGTTGTCCCTCACAACTTCCATCCCTGCTCTGGTACTGATTTCAGCAGAATTCCAAATCCACTCTCTCTCTGCGTATTCTACCCACCAAGGGCTGAGCATGGGCTAGTCTGGATCCAGCTAGTATGGGTAACAACTGCTGTTAAAACAATGCCATGTGGGTGAATGAGGGCCCATACTGGGCTTGTATTACCCACGCTGAAGCCCATGCTGTGCTGTCTTCACTGCTACTGTTACCTGCACTAGCTGGTTACAAGCTAGTGCAGGTATGCTAGTTTAGGGATGCTCCCCCTTGCCCAGCTTTTTGCTGTATAGACATACCCTATAATACTGGCTCTAGTTTGCATTTTGCTGGGTAGCAGGAGAAAATACTGACAAATGTTTGCTAATATTTGCCAGTGTTTGCTCATACAGCTGTTTTTTATTCCCCCGTCCTCTTGGTATCCATTTTCGATTATTGCTGCCAGGTTTCTCTGATCCCCTTGGGCTGATGACCGAAATTAACAATCTGCCCATCGGCCCTGAGTTTCATACAAAATGTGCATGGAGCACAGAGGCTCAGGCAGTGTTTCAGTTGTGGCTGTAAAAATCAGATCTAGATTAAATTTAGTGTTACACATTTGCTACCTGTAAAATGCCAGCTACAAACTCCAACCTGTAATTTCTACAGTCTCCCCGCTGTGAGATTATGCATGAATTCTAATGTGCCACAGGTTGAAAAGGGCAGATATTTTGGTTGGCTTCCATTGTTTTTGCCTCACCATTTTAGAAGCTAGCAAATAACATGTCTCCTTGCCAGGATTTCTTTTCCCATTTGGCAAACATTGCTTATTTCCACCCCACTGTATCTTCATCTGAGCCAAAATTAAGATGGCATTGCAACTGTTTGTTTTTGATTACTTTCTTGTTTCTGTATTAGCAGAGTCCATATCAGCAGAGCCCTGGGAACATGGCTAAACTTGGATAGCTATCGGATGGCTCATTGGCGTGACAGCTGCGTAAAAATTGTGTTACTCACGGGCAATTTTTGAGATTTTTTTGATGAGTGGAGGATGTAACTGGGGATGGGCCAACCTTTCTGGTGAAAGTCCAAGACAGATACATTTTTAGTTCATAGAACTGAACCTAGAAGTCTGTGAACTTCGTTTTGGCAGACCTAATATTCCAATATTCCATGACAATGGGACTGTCGCCTTGCACTGCACGCAAAGACCCCACCCAGAGTGTACAGGCTTAGCTAGTGTTTCTACTTTCAATTTCTTTTTCCCAAGCAAACTCATCACATCCAAATGTTGCAACACAACTCTGGGGACTGAATCTAGTCCCTTTGGATTCAAAACCATGAGTCTTATACAGCTTGAGCATAAAGATCAGTTCCACAAAAGCTCCTAGATGGATGGGCTATCCACTAGAGAGGGACACAGTGTGTCAGTGTGGGGTACGGTGTCATGCCATTGAGATGCAATGTGAAAACATCACAATGGCAATCCCATGTCATGATGAACTAACGTCACAAGTGAATTATGATGTACAAGATCTAAATAGTTTTGGAATATTTCCTCAGAGCCACAAGCAGGATGTAGCACCTCCCAGTCACACTTTATAGCACTGCTACATTTAGAAGTAGTTTATAAAAAGGTTAATAAATGGTTAATAGAGATTTTAATAAAAGGTTGTAACTTGTTATAGACAGTTCAAGAGCCCAAGAGGCAAAAAAGTTACTTATAACCAGAACTGGTGGGAAAAACATTTTTTCCTGTGGAAAATAGCGGGGGGTGGGGGTGGATTTACTTCACAGATTTTCAGCTGAGATATTTTCATCCACATTTTCCTATTTCCATGGAAATTTTCATTTAGAAACTAAATGAAAAGTTTCATTTCATTTTTAAATGTCAAAATAAAATTTTATTCCTTTGATTTGAAATGTTATTGCAGTTTTTTTATTAATTTTTGGAATTTCAGGGTTCTTTTTAGGTTTTTGCCCCCCCTACAATCTGGAGAAAGAGGGAGGTAAAAAGGGTGAACAGCTGGGGAAAATCCAACTTTCAGACCTTTCCTTACTGTTTTCCAACTTTTTCAATGGGGAAAAGAAAGGGGGAAGTAAAAATGGAGAGAAAGGGGAACTCCCCCTTTAAAAATCACAAAAATAAAAAATGCAAACTTTTTCAGTTTCCAAAAACTCAGTTATTGTATGCCAACATTTAAAAAATTGCTTGATTTTAGAAATTTCTCATTTCAAATCTTCTGGTTGGTAAATGGAAACATTTCATTGAAATTTACATTTTTCTAAAGGAAAATGTTGATTTAGGTGAGAAAATATTTTGACAGGACAAATGTTTGGTCCAAAAATGTAAACGCCTCATCGTTAACACTTCCAGGACATATGACTCAGGGGCATAATGTGCATAACACCTATCAATCATTGATTTACCCCTTACTAACTGTTTATAAAAACAAATGTACCTTTAATATAAACTGTGACCTTGGAGTTAATACCTGAACATCTTTGGATTTGACCTCGCCTTGATTTTAACATCCCATCCCTAGCATCAATATTTAGAATCACAAATCAGCAAGATAGATTATTTTATCAAGAGTTTGACTGTGGCTTTCACTCCACCTACTAAGCCAGCCTCAATTGCCCTCTTACCACTTCCTCCCTGAGCCCCTTTGCCCTTTCTGCACCCCACAGGCTTCTGTCCTAGCTCCCAGGCTGTTTAAGGTGGAGATGAGCCTTTTGGCCCGTGATTTGTCTCTTTCTCTCCACCCTGAAGGGAAGCGGTTACTGCCATATGCATCGCTGCTCTGGCTGGGAGTGAAGAGGGGGCAGCATCTCTCGGGGTGAAGTAGCCTGCACCCCACCACCATACACAGAGGGGGAATATGGCCTCAGAAGCCACAATCCCTGTTAAACCCCCCCGGGACAGGGGGCCTCTGCACCATCCTTAAGATGGGATAGCGACTGAATGCCACAATCTGGCCCTTCCTAAGGGGGTGTGTTTGGAAGCAGCGCATTGCCCGTAGCAGCTTTTAAGGGACTTGCCTGCATCCTTCTTGCCTTGACTGAGACCCAGGTGCACAAAAGGAGTTAGGTGCCTAAATCCCCAGCTTCAGGACCACTGTGATGCACAAAACTCCGCTGTAGCTACCTAAGCTCACTTGGCGCCTATGTTTGTGCAGTGAAAGTTTCCTAGGCACAGATGTTTCTGCCTCCGGGCATGTGCACTGCTGTCTACGCCCCGCACTCCCCCGTGGGCACCCGGACACCTATCTCCTGCCTAAGCCCCAGAGCAATTCGCAAACCAGGGAGACAGGTATTCAGCTGTTCAAGTCATGTGCAGGGCCTGATCCGGTAGGCGCCCCTTGGGCCGGTCTGCTGGGTTGGCCCCTCAGGCAAGGTCACACAAAGCAGCCTGGGTGTGAGGGGGTAAGGATGTGGAAGACCCTGGGTTCAAGTCCCCTCTCTGCCTGAGGAGGCAGCCATAAGTTAGGAGGGAGAGCCTCCCCCCCCCAGCTTCTTACTCACAGCATCAGCACCTAACACCAAAGAGGGCACACGGCCGAGAATTTCTAGCTGTGTGAGGCACCTCCCCCAGCCTGGACTTCCACACCCAGCTGTGTCAGAGGAGTGGGGCTTAGTACACCCATCTCTGGTCAGCATCTCCCGCTGGCTAGCTTAGGCGGAAAGCTGCCTCGGGTACTGGTGTTTGCGAATCGCAGTCTAAGGCAGCGTTTCTCAAAGGAGGCCGCCATGGGCTTTTCTGGTGGCCACTGCTCCTGGGCAAAGAAGTGGTCCCTTCCCAAGGGCAAGCAACAGGGGTTGGACCCTGCCCTCCTCTGGAGAGACAAATGCTGGAGGAGCAGGCAGCTAGTGAGTTCCCCGCCTTCCTGGGGATGTAGTGGGTCAGGCTCCAGCCCTGGGGTGGCGGGCAGCAGGTTCTAGCCACAGGGCTCCAACCCCCGGCTGGGGGGTTCATCGCCCCTGGCTCCCACTGCCTCCGCCAGCCCGTCATGCATCCCCCACTTTCCCCAACCGACCTCCTCATCCAAGGCTTAATTTGCCCCCAGGCTTGCCAGGACTGAGTATGTCTGCTGCTGTGAAAAGTGATATTTGTATGTCTGTTACTATCACGTTTCACAGCAGCAGGCATAGTAGCTAACAAGTCTTTCCCCCCCCCCCCCAAAAAAAAAGCAACCAAAGAAGCAAAAACAAAAAAAGACAAGAACTTGCAGAGCACCTTATTTGTGTTTCTATGCTGTTTAGGTCCAGTAAAGCATAGAGACAACTGGACATTATTTTTATTATTGAGTCTGCAAAAAGAGTCAATAAATAGCAATTTGCACGTGTCTAGGTGCACATTTATTTTTTCCTAAAGTTAATTATCCATTTTAGGAAAAATGGTCAGCATGGCCACCAGCAAGAGTTGGTGGCCGCACTTCGAGGCCACCAAAAAATGTGTTGTGAGAACCACTGCCTGCTCTAAGGTGCCTCTTTCTCCCCATTCATTGTACAGGGAGCCTAAGCGCCAAACTCTGGCTTTGTGAATCGCGGTGAGGTGCCTACAGGTTGGGTGCTGTGATGCCCAGTATTGCCATGCCTGACTCTTTGTATGTGCCCAGGCCTGAGTGCCCAGTTTTAGGCAGGGGCAGCTCTGTTTTTTGCCGCCCCAAGCATGGCAGTCAGGCGGCCTTGCATCCTGCGGGCGGTCCGCGATCACGCAGATTTGGCAACGTTTCTGCGGGTGATCTGCCAGTCCCGTGGCTTCAGCGTACCCGCCGCCAAAACCGCAGGCATGCCGCCTGACTGCCGCCCTTACAGCGACCGGTAGGCCTCCCCCCGCGGCTTGCCGCCCCCANTTTTTTCCTAAAGTTAATTATCCATTTTAGGAAAAATGGTCAGCATGGCCACCAGCAAGAGTTGGTGGCCGCACTTCGAGGCCACCAAAAAATGTGTTGTGAGAACCACTGCCTGCTCTAAGGTGCCTCTTTCTCCCCATTCATTGTACAGGGAGCCTAAGCGCCAAACTCTGGCTTTGTGAATCGCGGTGAGGTGCCTACAGGTTGGGTGCTGTGATGCCCAGTATTGCCATGCCTGACTCTTTGTATGTGCCCAGGCCTGAGTGCCCAGTTTTAGGCAGGGGCGGCTCTGTTTTTTGCCGCCCCAATCATGGCAGTCAGGCGGCCTTGCATCCTGCGGGCGGTCCGTGATCACGCAGATTTGGCAACGTTTCTGCGGGTGATCTGCCAGTCCCGTGGCTTCAGCGTACCCTCCGCCAAAACCGCGGGACCGGCGGACCTCCCGCAGGCATGCTGCCTGACTGCTGCCCTCACAGCGACCGGTAGGCCGCCCCCCGCGGCTTGCCGCCCCCGGCACGCACTTGCTGCGCTGGTGCTTGGAGCCGCCCCGGTTTTAGGCACTCTGTCAGGGCCAGCCTAAGCCCTTCCTGCCCCATTGACACCACCTACTTGGCTTTGTCTGGCTGTTTGTACAATACTTTTAACTGAATTGGATTTAGACCTGTTATTCAGAGCCCCAACCGCCTCACTGAGGTGGGGATGAAGACAGGATAGGGCGCACCTTATAGATATTAGCGATACAGATTCTTGACCATCAGACCCAACCAAAATCTGGGCACTGTCCAGCCACATAAGAGAGGCCCTGCCCTGTAGAGTTTGCTATCGGAATAGACCAGACTGCTAAAGGAAGTAGTATTATGCCCACTTTACCAATGGGGAACTGAGGTACAGAGCTTTGCCTGCGGTCACACAAAGAGTTTGTGACAGAGCTAAGAACAGAGCCCACCGCTCTCCGTTTTAATGCCTTGCTCACATGGTCCTGTCTGAGTTGGCTGCTTTTAATTCTTCAAGGTGCAAATTAGTCACCAATCAGCCAGCACAGAGGAAGAGGGATTGCAATTTCCTTGCAGGTTCCAAGCTATTCTCCTTAAAGACTTGCAAGCAATAGACACCCGTGATTTATCTATTCAGAAACTGCTTATCCAAGTGCTTGGCTAGAAGAAGTGTGTTCACATGAATTCCAGGACTCTTATTCAAGTTTCCACTAGGGAGGGAAAGCAATGAAAAATCCTGGAAAACAGTCAATACATCACTCGAGACAACAATAAACCTGCACTGTAATCTCTCTCTTTATCTCTCTGCTTTACACACAGGCAGGGAGTAGGATGGCCAGACATCCCAGATTGACCGTGACAGTAATGGACTTGTAAAGTCTGCAAGGAAACATAAAAACCCCATTATTATTGTAACCCGGCCCAGTGCCCACCAGGTTGTTCAGCTCTAGTGAACTCAGCATCCTTTGGGTTGGAGAATCACCATGTACTTGCCGGGGGCCAAAATTCCCAAGCTGTTACCTCAATCCTATGTCCATCACCTTTAAGATTAAAGGTCCTTCTCCCCTTTCTCTCAAGAGTGCCTTCACTCCACCAGTGTTCCCAGCCTTTAAAAACTACATCTTCAAACACCTTAGCTCTTTCTCCCATGCTGCCCCATATACATGAGAAAAACTCCCCCAACATGTATGACAGCGTACCCCATAAAGGGGCTCATAAATGTATGTATAATATAACTGGAATAGGGTTTTGCTACATAGGCCATGTAACATATCTATGTAAAGGTTATGATCTACTGGTTATGTTCATCCTAGTTGTATGCAGGCACCATTTGTGTGTTCAAAGTTATGAACATTGGCTGTATAATTGCTTGATTTCTAAGTGGCCTCAGTTAGAACATTTGATGACTTCTTGGGAAAGGAATGTGCAAATTAGGTGTTCAGTCAGGGGGCACTTAACAGACAAAAGAGCTTGGAAGACTCCAATCCACATTAGAAGTCTACCTGAGGACGTTCAAGGCAGCATGTGGGTAATGGCTGCTACCTGCAGTCCTGAGTCATGCATGGGCATGTGACCTGCCCATGTGATTCCGAATCTCCATTTTGTGACTGGATTCTACAGAGGGTGAGGAGGGGGTCTCCACCCACAAGAGACAGTCTATTTAAACCCGTGGGAGACCCCTCCATTTTGTCTTCAGCTGGCTAAAGAAGAAGCCTCTCCACCCCCCCAGGATACTTGAAGGAAACTGAAACAAGGACAGTAACTACAGGGGGTGTGAGTGATTGCTGGACCCAGGCTAAAAGAAGATTAGCCTGTAAAAGGGAACATTTTGGAACTGGTGAGGATCTTATCTATATTTAGTGCAATTAGACATAGATTTGCGCATTTTATTTTATTTTGCTGGGTAACTTACTTTGTTCTGTCTGTTACTACTTGGAATCACTTAAATCCTACTTTCTGTATTTAATAAAATCACTTTCTACTTATTAATTAACTCAGAGTATGTATTAATACCTGGGGGAGCAAACAGCTGTGCATATCTCTCTATCAGTGTTATAGAGGGCAAACAATTTATGAGTTTACCCTGTATAAGCTTTATACAGGGTAAAACGGATTTATTTGGGTTTAGACCCCATTGGGAATTGGGCATCTGAGTGCTAAAGACAAGCACACTTCTGTGAGCTGTTTTCAGGTAAACCTGCAGGTTTGGGGCAGGTAATTCAGACCCTGAATCTGTGCTGGAGCAGACGGGTGTGTCTGGCTTCACCAAGACAGGGAGCTGAAACCACCGAGCTGGCAGGGAGAACAGGAACAGAGGTAGCCTTTGCACATCAGTCTGGCAGCTCCCAAGGGGGTTTCTGTGATCCAACCCGTCACACTGCCCCATATACATAAGAAAAACTCCCCCAACATGTATAAAGCCACCACCTTATCCTCTTTCATATCCTTCAGGGAGACTCACCTCTGCTGGGAGGTTTACCAATCCTGCCACCTGACCAGAATTAGGCAGGTATTGATCTGCGTCTACCAACTACTATGCAAAACTTGCACAGTTCACCATTGCGTCATGCCCCTTACTTTTCCATTACATGCCTTTGTTTCATCCACTTGTTATGTCTAGTCATGAACCAAGATTGTAAGTTCTTTGCAGGGAGGAGGGGAGGGCAAGAACAGTCTTTGGGCCAGTTTGTCCAAAACAGGACCCACAACAGGGGCCAGTTTTCCAAATTGCTCAGTTCTTATTTAGACACTTGCATGAAATGGCTTGATTTTCAAAGTCCCTAGCAGATGCTGGTGTTTTCAGGGGGAGCTGCTGGGTGCTGGAATTTTTTTCATTATCTGGGCCTAAACAGGAGCTGTTGGGTGCTGAACCCTTTTGAAAACCTGGATCTTAGTGTTTCCTCCATGTGACACCTGTGTTTAAATTATGACCTGATAGAGGCGTCTCACTGACTGTTCTAGTCGAGTGGTTTACTTCTGGTTCTTTCCCGCTGGTTTACTGATTGGTAAAGCTCAATGAAAATTGGAATATACATCCTCTGGGAAATTCTAATATTTCTGCATTTGTTTTCATCCCTAATTGAGAGAAAAAGTTGAAATATCAAAATTTTTCACAGAACAAAAAGTTTGCAAACATTTGATTTGGAAATACCAATTTTTTTTTGACATTTTCAGTGAAAATGAGATTTCAACATTCCTGCATCAAAAAATGTAATTTCAGTTTGTTAAACCAAACAGACATTTCAAGTCAGTCCAACTGCATCTGTCTCTAGTACCATGATGTGCCTGCAGGGAGATATAGTTCAGATGCCTCATGGCCTCATTTTTCTAAATGACTTGGCCTCTCTGGCTAGAGTACATCTCCCATGATGCACCTGCAGTCATCTGACTCCTATGATGCACCATGCAGGTCAGTTATAGGAGAGACCCTGGTGCATCATGGGAGATGTAGTCTGGCCAGGGCACCAGCCCATAGAGGAGAATGTGGAAATGAAGCTCCTGAACTACAACTCCCCTGAAGCATCTTAGACAGCTGCCGCTTAAAGTCAAACTGATTTGAAATAAAATGTTTCAGCTCAGTTCAACAAACCAAAATATTCTGATTCAGCTCAAACTGACCTGAAATGAAATATTTTGTTTCAATTTAAAATTTTAGAGCAATCTAAAAATGTCTGTACAACTGAAATTTTCCCATAGAAAACTTTGATTTTGCAGAAACTGCTTTTTCCAATCGAAAGTTCCCAACCAGCTCTGTTGGTTTGTGTTAAATTGTGTGATCTCATTGGCTATATCTGGCCATCAGAAACTCACTTATAAGATCATCCATGCATTGTGTCCCTTTATTCTTCTTAAGAGATAATGATTTGTTAAGATAGGAATAAAAATATCCCCTTATTTCCAGGTTGTCATACAGAACACAGGGTCAAACTCCTCCAGGATTTAGATAGCTGAAAGAGTTCATATGGGGCCCAATCCAAAGCCTAGTGAAGGACATTTGTGCCCTTCCTCCCATACCGAGCAATTCATTAGTATGTTCAAAACCCACCTCAGCATTTGGCTGCTTCCAGAGCACAGGGGCAAGGCAGCTAATGCAGCCCGCAGCATGCACCAAAGAGAAGTGAGGCTGGGCAGGGAGGGGGTGTCACACAGTCAGAGGTTAAGGCTAGAAGGGACCGCCAGATCATCCAGTCTGACCCCCTGCATATCACAGGCCACCAACGCACTCAACTGCAATGAGACCAAAGCGAATGAGACCCGCGGGAGACTCGGTTATCACGTGCCACAGGCAGTGAATAAAAGGGACCGAGGTGCACCGGTGCTTGAATCCATCACGATGACAGGGAAATGATCAAATGAGATATACCCAGGTAATCCTGGGAAATGACCCGCACCCACCCACTGCAGAGAAGGTGAACTCTTCCTCGCCCCCCAGCTCACTGCCAATCTGACCTCCATCTCTCCATGCTCTGAACAGCACCGAAAGGGCTGTGCTGGGACAGTAAGTGTAGGAAGTTCTGCAGGTGAGCACGGCCGTCCCGTCCCCCCCGTGCCCGCACTGGCCCTGCCCCATACAGCCGTAACCGGTGGGAAGTTCTAAATCCTCAGCGTAGGCCTAACCCCGTTCCCACGGAAACTGGTGGGAGTTTCACCGCTGACTCCAATGGCAGCGGAGTTAGGCCCAACCTGAGCATTGTGGAAAATCCTACCCAGTACTTCCAGGCATGTAGGCCACACACCTCCGACCCCCACCCCAGCGCTGCTCTGGCTGAAAAAGCCTGGAAATGGCCACAGAGCAATCGCGCCAGCAAGCGTGGCCACAGTTGAATTAGTCTCTCTCGTCCACATGAAAGTCCTTTTATTAAATCTTGTAATTTTGTTTCGCTCAGGCCCCTCTCCCCCGCCTGGCTTTGTTTGGAAGGGCATGAGGATTAGAGCTTAGAACGTTTAGTATTACAAAACAGCATGGATGCTGGCTACGTTCTGGTAGCAGGAGAGGGCCCCAACCCTACATAGCGCTCTCCCAATACAGATAGGACAGATTCCCCAGCTGGTGTGAATCAGCAGAGTGTCCTTTAAGTCAATGGGCCGGATCCCTCACTGGTGTAAATTGCTGTAGCTGTAATAAAGTAAATGGAGTTATTCCATTTTACACCAGCTGTGGCCTGGAAGTTGGAACTGCAGAAAGATTCCCTTTGATTTTTCCAAACAGGCAAATCGCCGAAGGGGATAAAGACACATATTCCTACTTTGGGCATTAAAATAACATCCAGAGGGTGACGAGCTGATCCTTCCATCAAATGCTTGTTGCTTCTCCACTACAAATGGGGTTTACCCCGCCCGTATAACTGATTCTCATAGACTCATAGACTTTAAGGTCAGAAGGGACCATTATGATCATCTAGTCTGACCTCCCGCATGATGCAGGCCACAAAAGCCGACCCACCCACTCCTAGAATAATTCTCTCCCTTGACTCAGCTGTTGAAGTCCCCAAATCATGATTTAAAGACTTCAAGTTGCAGAGAATCCTCCAGCAAGCGACCCCTGCCCCATGCTGCGGAGGAAGGCGAAAAACCTTCAGGGCCTCTGCCAATCTGCCCTGGAGGAAAATTCCTTCCCGACCCCAAATATGGCGATCAGCTGAACCCCGAGCATGTGGGCAAGACTCTCCAGCCAGACACTCAGGAAAAAGTGTGNGGGGGGCGGGGAGAGGAAGACGAAAACTGACCAGTGCTAGGTAACGCCCTTGCCCAGGCTCTTCTACATTTCTGCCAGGCAGCTATTCCCACACAGAGAGGCAGGAACTGGATGGAGCTTTGATCTCTCTCTCTCTCTCTCTCTCTCTCTCTCACACACAAAACCCCAAAACTCTCTCTCTCTAATGCTCAGCTGGCTCGGAGGGGGAAGCAAGCTAGTGGTCAGGGGAAGCTGCTGCTAGGTGAGGGGACTGTTGTACTCAGCCTCCTGCTCTGTTCCTGGGGCAGTGAAGCTACACAGAGCCCTTTGTGAAGCACTAGAAGAAAGGTGACAGGCAAGCTTGTGGGGGGGAACAGGAGCACCCCCGTCCGACTCCCCTCAGCACACGTGCCTATGCATCCCTCTGGCCTTCCCTTCCCCAGCAGGTACTTTTTTGTCCCAGCTCTCCAAGAATTTCTTGCAACTCAGCTCCAGGCTGATTCTGCAATTAGCAGTGTTAGTGCAATAATATGTCACCACAACACATCATGCAGTGAGCACAGTAATCATAAAGATATTATATTTCGCATTGCCTTACAAGTGCTATTAAATCTTCACAAGATACATTTCTCTGACTCAGGGTAACCACAAAATACACTATTTAAATTGCAAATCGCACTCTTTTACAGCATTGGAAAGCCTGAACCTTGCACACACTACATTATTGCCATCTAATTGCCAAAGAGATTAAAGTATTTAAAAATAAATTTTCTCAAGAACCTTTCCCATTAGGATTAGCTGGAAATGAACTATCACCAAACGGATAGGATCTCCTCTATCATTAAAATGTGAGATCAATACAATGAAGATGAATATCTTACCAGTGTTGAATTATCTTTTTCATGTCTCCCTATTAGAAGCTATTCCAAACAGAGAATATGGATGTTTCCTTCTCGCTATGCAGAGGACTCCATAATCGCTAAATGCATTAGGTGAAATCAGAAGGCGACTGTATGATTCCCTGCCTATGAATGAAAGGGCTGGTGCAATAAATGGAGGTGAATCATGAGGATGGCTTGATATGCAGGCAGATAAGGTTGTATGATTTTAAAAAGGGGGAGGGAAAATGTCCATATTTTCCCTTGTTTTTTTGCCATTCAAATTTTTCATCATTTCAAAGAAATTTTGACCAGTTCTGTAATGTGTTGAAAAAACAGCAGGGGAGAAAAAATCATGCCGGTTTTGTCAAAACAAATTCACGTTTTCACCCCCAAATGTTGACATTTCTAAAAATGTCAAGATATAAAAAAATCCAACCAGTTCTAGCTGGGAGTTGTCCTAGGGCTTGTGTACATCCCCTTCCGTGAATGAGGCATGAGAGAGAGGAGATTGTAGGGCTGCTAAGCAGTGGCCAAAAAGACGACAGCCGATGGAACCAGTTATCAGCGTTCTCTGGCTGGAGCCACCTCTCTGTCTCAAACCAGTTTCAGGCTATTGACTTCTACAGCGCTACTCACGCTTGATTCAGAGAGGTGACTCAGACTCACTGGGCGCGCATCCAGCTCATCACTCCAGGTGGGTCTCAAACTCAGTACTTGTGGCGTGTAGAACATACCTCCAGGCCAGTCCCCTCTGGCCAGTCCAAAGGAACTGTACTAAGTCTGATACATTGCATGTCTTAAAGGTGAAGAAAGGGTGTTGAGCCCATGAATTTCAAAGAACATCAAAGAAAATAAGCAAGGAGGTTAACATGAAATTTTCTAAGGCCAAGCTTGCTGATGTAAAACTTGACCAGAGTTAGGCTGCCGGTGTGGAGATACCACTGCCTATCATGCTGACCAATGTGGTCTCGTTGTTTGCTTGTATTCCCTCATTCCTTCCATTGTCTCTTGTTTTATACTAAGATTGTAAGCCCCTTGCGGCTGGGACCATCTTTGCGTTCTGTGTTTGTACAGCGCCTGGCACAATGGGGTCCTGGTCCATAGCTAGGGCTCCTAGCTACAATAGTACCAACAACAAATATAAATAATAAACCATGGGCATCTAGTCCAAGAAAACACTCAGTAGGGTCAAAGGGAAGTTCATAAAGTGTGCTCTGAAGAGGAGACTTTGGATGCGTTGTCCTTCAAACTGGAGGCAGGAACTCCAGGATGAATGCTGCTTTGCCACATGCAACTAGAGCATGTATAAGGTCCTTTCTGCTTATCTAGGGAGGCCTTGTGACCCTGGCTGAGCATCTGCTCAGCAGACTAGAGGGGTGCAAAGCACCCTCTTGCTCCCTGGAATGGGTGACTGCCCAGAAGGTGGGTGGGGAGTGGCCAGAGATTTGTCTCTGCCCCCCCACCCCACAACGTGCTGGCTGCTGAGGCTGGGAAGAGAGGGAGGCAATCTGTGCCCGTTATAGTCCTGGTGCGCAGCGCTTACACCGGGAGCAAGAGTGGAACCAAGTGTGGTTCCCCGAGTCACAATCTGGTCCCTGCTCTGCTCCTGGGGCAACTCAGCTGTGCACTGCCCCTTAACTCAGGGCTTTTGGCAAAACCACAATTGAGCCCTTAATGGGTACCCAGTAATATAAGTGCACAGACAGGAAACTGGCTCACACCTTCTCCCCTGATCCCCCTCCACCTGCCCTGCAGCAAACAAAAAACCTTGATGGTTCTCGGACTCTGAAGTCATTCATTACTGGATAGCAGCACAGAGAAAGCCAGGGCATCACCGAATAAAACAGCTTGTTGCTTTTCTGTTGGGCACCTGGGAGCTGGTTCCGAAAGTCGAGCCCTGGGTGGCTGCCTATTCTTTAGAGAAGGCTTATTATAAAAGTAAGTAACCTGTAAAGAAAACCCACTGTCCAAACACCAGCTGCGCACTTCCTAACCAAAACTGAACACACGAATAGAGCACCTCTCACCTACCTTTTCCCCTTCTCTGACGAAGTCACAACTAATACGCTTCTTGCTGCGATCCCAACGCCTGGTGAAAAATCAAAGGCAAATCCCTTCAAGAGGATGCAGCTTGGTATAAAAGACCTTCTAATAATGAACTGACACTGAAAATGTAAAGCTTTCATTCCCTGCAGGGTGACCACTGGAAGGAAGCAGTCATGTATTCTCTAAATGTTAAAGTCGTTCCTTTTTGTTCAGAGACATGGTCTCAGCAGAGCGGCGAGGCAACTGGAAAATGAGGTTTCCTCGCAGTCCAAATATAACAAATAATGAGGGAGTCCCATTAGCTCGAAAACTCGAAAACCAGCAGCATAAGATAAGTGATGTTGGAGCACTGGGAAAGTCAGTGGTGTTCAAACAGTCCCCAGAATCCTTAGCGGTCATTATTCCCGAAGTAGGTAGTTGCAACAGTTCCTTTCTATCACTAATATAATCATGATGCCTCGCATTTATAGAGCTCCTTTCATGCAGAAGGACTGCAGAACCAGGTGCTTTTCCAGATTGCACAGAGCCGGCTAAACCAAGCGATAGCTGGAGAGGTGATAGAAAGAAATCAAGGGGAAATATAGACAGGTGAATGATTATTGTTATAAAATTAAGGAGAAAATTTGAGGAGGTCACATTGTCCTTTTCTTCATTTGCCTGTCTCTCCCCTTATACGCGGAGATGAATGTGCGTGGCCGGTCAGAATATCTCCCAACTACACCAAAATTTACCTCTATCCTAGTCAGTCTGGAGGCAAAAAAAAATCATTCTGAGCAGTTGTCCACAGGCTTGTTTGCACCAATGTTTGCTGCACGGACGTAGCCGGGCCTGGGAGAGCCCGTGGGTAGATGCACTGCACTGATGTAAGATCAGGTTTGTACTGGGGCTGTTTACCGTGGCAAGCTGGTCAGGCAAGTCACACTTTGCAGCAGTGCAATGTACCTACATCAGAGCATAGCTCAGATCAGTGTAGTTACACCAGTGCACATTTCCCTACTTTAGAGAAGGCCTGAGAGTTCCAGTTGGGTTTTCTGGCAATCAGACCTGGTTGTCTCAATTTTCTGCTATCTCATCCTACCACGTCATTTAAAATGAACTGTCATGGCTGCTGTGATCGTGCAAGGAGCCGTGCTAGGTTGGCATCCCTGTAACTTATGCCATGGTGTAAGATCCCTCAATGACTTTATGCCAGTGGAGGATCAGGGTGTAGCACAACCTGCTGAATCACTCGAACCACCTTGCTTTCCCCATGGAGGTCAGCTAAGCGCTAACGAGACCTGCCACTGCTTAATTGTCACATACAATGAGATCACAGCCAGGAACTAGAGTGGCTTAGAATGAATGAGACTTCCAAGTCAGGGACTTCCCACTGCAAATGTTTGTTTTTAAATCCTCTCTGCCCTTCTAGAAAGGGACTGGAATCCCTTTTATTTTTTCATAGGCAATCACAGCACCGTGTTGCTCACACAGTTTAAAAAAATCCCTCCCCTTAGGTGAATAAGGCTCTTGTTTCTTTGCATCCCAGCTCCGTATTGCCTCACTGACATGCTTTATATGGCAGCATAGGGCTGTGAAATTCAGCATGTTTTCTTCCTTTCAGGTTTGCCTTGTTTTATTTGTATGGTGGAGGGGTTGACCCACCCCTCCCCTCCAGGGCCGCCCAGAGGATTCAGAGGGTCTGGGGTCTTCGGGGCACTTCGGCGGCAGGTCCCGGAGCGAGTGAAGGACCCGCCGCCGAACTGCTGCCGAAGACCCGGAGCGGAAGAAGCCCTCGTCGCCGAACTGCTGCCAAAGACCCGGAGTGGAAGAAGCCCTCGCTGCAGAACTGCTGCCAAAGACCCGGAGTGGAAGAAGCCCTCGCCGCCGAACTGCTGCCAAAGACCCAGAGTGGAAGAAGCCCTCGCTGCAGAACTGCTGCCAAAGACCCGGAGTGACGGGTTGGATCACAGAAACCCCCTTGGGAGCTGCCACCCGATGTGCAAAGACTACCCCTATTCCTGTTTTCCCTGCCAGCTCGGTGGCTCCAGCACCCTGTCTTGCTGAAGCCAGACACACCCGTCTGCTCCAACACAGACCCAGGGTCTGAATTACCTGCCCCAAAGCTGCAGGTTTACCTGAAAACAGCTCACAGAAGTGTGCTTGTCTTTAGCACTCAGATGCCCAACTCCCAATGGGGTCTAAACCCAAATAAATCCGTTTTACCCTGTATAAAGCTTATACAGGGTAAACTCATAAATTGTTCGCCCTCTATAACACTGATAGAGAGATATGCACAGTTGTTTGCTCCCCCAGGTATTAATACATACTCTGAGTTAATTAATAAGTAGAAAGTGATTTTATTAAATACAGAAAGTAGGATTTAAGTGATTCCAAGTAGTAACAGACAGAACAAAGTAAGTTACCCAGCAAAATAAAATAAAATGCGCAAATCTATGTCTAATCAAACTGAATACAGATAATCTCACCCTCAGAGATGCTTCAGTAAGTTTTTTCTCAGACTGGACACCTTCCAGGCCTGGGCACAATTCTTTCCCCTGGTACAGCTCTTGTTCCAGCTCAGGTGATAGCTAGGGGATTCTTCATGATGGCTCCTCTCTCCCTCTGTTCTCTTCCACCCCTTTATATATCTTTTGCATAAGGCGGGAATCCTTTGTCCCTCTGGGTTCCCCCACCCCTCACTGGAAAAGCACCAGGTTAAAGATGGATTCCAGTTCAGGTGACATGATCACATGTCACTGCAAGACTTCATTACTCACTTGCCAGCACACACATATACAGGAAGACTCACAGGTAAATACAGCCATCTGCAGACAATGGTCCTGGTTAATGGGAGTCATCAAGATTCCAAACCACCATTATGGCCCACACGTTGCATAATTACAATAGGCCCTCAGAGTTATATTTTATATTTCTAGTTTTAGATACAAGAGTGGTACATTTATACAAATAGGATGATCACACTCAGTAGATTATAAGCTTTGTAATGATACTTTACAAGAGATCTTTTGCATGAAGCATATTCCAGTTACATTATATTCACTTATGTTTTTATAAAACTATTCCAGTTACATTATATTCACTTATTATCATGTTTTTATGAAACCATATAGACTGCACAACGTCACACCCAGAGCGGAGGGAGCCCTCGCGACCGAATTGCTGCCGAAGACCCAGAACGGAAGGAGCCCTCGCCGTTGAATTGCCGCCGAAGACCTGGAGCGGAAGGAGCTCCAGGTCTTCGGCAGCGGGTCCTTCATTCGCTACGGGTGTGTTCGGTGGCACTGAAGGACCTGCCGCCGAAGACCCACCGAAAACTCTCGTGGGGGCCCCTGCAGGGCCCGGGGCCTAGGGCAAATTGCCCCACTTCCCCCGCCCCCCCGCCCGCCCGGGTGGCCCTGCTCCCCTCTTCCATGAGGTCTGTCCAAATATTGCTTTTCTTTGAGGCTTTCTAAAACTCTGCGCTTTCTAAAACTCTGCTTTTCTAAAACTTAGCACGTTGCACATAGCGGGGATTGTTCTGTGGTTGTAAAGCACCTAATTTGCAAAAGGAGGCTGTTGTGATTCATGGTGTGAACTTCAAGCTGGGGATCAGCAGACTTCAGCTGTAAGCCCAGCTGTGCCACTGGTTTGCTGAGTGACCTGGCGTCAGTAACTTCGGCAAGCTGGATTCATCCATGTGGCCAGGAGAGGGACCGAGGAAAGGTGGCATGTTCCTCTCCTATTTTGGGGTTGGTTTGATCCACTGCAGCCCTGAGGGCTCCCTTGTTCCTTATGGGCCTTGAGGAAACCAAGGTGCAGCAATGCCCTGGCAGTGTCTCCTCCTGGCTCAACGCTGTCTGTCAGTGGCACGTGTCCTGTCCTGGAGGAGCACATGGGTGGTGCAGTCGCTGCAGCACAGGATGAATTCTCTGAATGTTCTGCAGTTATCCCATCTATAAAAGTAGGAGAACACTGCTTGCTTGGGTTTGTACGGTACATTGAGGTCGATGGATGGAATTGCTACATGCGTGCAAAGTCTTACTGATAATACTCCGCTGCAGCAAGACATCTCAGCTCTTGCTCTTCACCATTCTAAGCACCACTTTTCGGCTTTGAAGTCCTAAGTAAGAAAGCTGATTGAGGCTACGTCTACGTTGTAGCTTATGCGGCATATTTTATGTTGCTCAAGGGTGTGATTAAACCACACCCCAAAGCGACATAAATTATGCTAGCATAAATGCTCGTGTATACGTTATGTTGGCAGGAGAGCTTCTCCTGCCGGTATAGCTCCTGCCACTCACAGAGGTGTTTTTTTATGCCAGTCGGCATAGAGTGTCTTCACCACATGCGCTGCACCAGCACAACTGTATGGCTGCGGCAATGCTGTATGTATAGACATGACCTTAGATCAGTGGTTCTCAAACTAGGGCCACCGCTTGTTCAGGGAAAGCCCCTGGCAGGCCGGGCTGGTTTGTTTACCTGCCGCGTCCGCAGGTTCGGCCGATCGCGGCTCCCACTGGCCGCAGTTCACCGCTCCAGGCCAATGGGGGCGGCGGGAAGTGGTGGCCAGCACGTCCCTCAGCCTGCGCCGCTTCCTGCAGCCCCCATTGGCCTGTAGCGGTGAACCGCGGCCAGTGGGAGCCGCGATCGGCCGAACCTGCCTAGTTTGAGAACCACTGATCTAGATGATTTCCTTTGGTGAGCAGGCGGAGCCCATGTGACTCTCACCCTCTCTGAACGAAGCCCTGTCAAATTACTCCAACCTACTACAGGTCATCATCACTAATGATGCCTCTTACTCCATTAACTGCTCTGTCCAGAAGTCACATTTAGCATACATGACATCATCCCTTGAGTAGTGTTACCTACCTATGCCAAATGGGTCATAGAGAAAGGGCTCAAAAATTGCTTATTTTCCCCATGGGAAAAAAAAATCGGATGAAAAATTTTCTTTTGAACTTTTTATTTTTCACAGCAAAATTTCAAAACAAAAATGAAAATTTTCATTATAATTTGTTTGAATTGAAGTGTTTGTTCTGATTTTCTTAAACCCCAACATTTGGGGGCTTTCAAAACCAAACAAATGAAAAATATCATTTGAAACCCAACACATTTTATTTTGCTTCAAAAATTTCCCGTTGAACAAAACCAATAATAATAAATAATAATAATAATAATTAAAAAAAACAATGAATTGAAAATGCCTTTTTTCTTGGACAAAAATTTAATTTTTGCCAAACCATTTTCCAGTGGGAAAATATTTCACTTGAAAATGTTTGACTAATTCTAAAGTCATATAGATGCATAGCCCAGAAGGGACCATTGTAATAATCTAGTCTGATGTCCTGCTTAACACAGGCCAGAGAACTTCCCTGGATTAATTCCTGTGTACGAGGTAGCAGGTTCTCCCTTCAAGGCTCCTGCGTTCCCACAGCGGGTATTTGGGAATGCTACGGTTCCATGACATTGCTCCACTCATGCGGTGTGTTGATAGTGGTTATTTAATCATGCTGCGTAGTTGATGTTAAACTGACACATTTCTATGATATCAATATATTAAATTAAAGTACCATTACTTAATAGCAATGCACATGCCTTAGCATATTCAATTATGTGCTAAACAGCCTTTCCCTCTTCTTCCATATTGGTGCTTAGAGGATTACTGGAGCTATGTATCAAACAGTCATTCATATTTTTGTGCCGGGCTCCAATAACATGTTATGCTTACCGAACACAAGAGGTAATAATGGTTGTATTCAGCCAGGTCTGAATACTCTCTTAATAGCTGTGCAATAGGCTTAGCGAGGCTGACAAAGTGGCCCCTTTTTCATGTCTGTTCAATTAGAGATAATCGTTGAAGGCATTAATCACACACATTTTCAACAAAACTTTCCTCGGCTAAAGACACCCTGCAAATGATGTGCCCCAATGCACATCCGCCTATTGCCGTTGCTATGGCTCTAGGGTGCCTGATCTGAAAGACAGGATACAATCAGAACCGAGACAATGAGTGGATTTTCATATTTAATGGGGTGGGTTTTCGGGTTGGCGCAGCAAACTCAATGGCACTGACCTTTGCCTGACCTTGCATTTTCCCCTCACGGCTGCAACTGCGGGGGAAAGAGGGGGCTTCCTCCCAGGAATCTTGGAAGCACGCCTGACAGTAAAAATAAGACCACGATGGGGCTTTTCTCAGCTGCCCTATTCATTACAAAGTAGATTAGATGGTTATAACTGATGTGGAATCGTCCCTTACTATTGATTCATCCCTGGCTCTTGGGACTGTATTTTTTGTACTGTTGAATCAGTTGGAACCTGGAGTTTATTTAACCCAGTCAGCAAAGTTTGGGTGATTAGCACTTCTAAACACACGGGCAACGAAAAGCCAAGGGACAGTTCCATCTTCAAGCTCCACAAGGGAGGCAATGAGACCTAAGGGAGTTAAGAACCTCGATTCCATTGAATTCCAATGGGATTTGGTTGCCTATTTCCCTTAGACTTCTTTGAGAATCCCACCCTAGTGGTTAGATGAGGGGACTGCGAGCCAGGGCAGAAGCCAGAGTTTTGTGTTCGATGCTCACCTTGGGCAATACACTCAAGCCAAAATTTTCAGAAAAAAGTCCCCTCATTGTGACTGCCTCTCCTTTTGGGTGCCCAGCTTTGGGACAGCTTTCAAAAGCATGGAGCAAAGTTAGTCAGAGGTGTCTCATGCTGGGCATCCAAGAATAGAAGGACCCAATGTGAGCGGACAGATTAAAATGTCAAGCCATAGCCTTTCTACCCCTCAGTTTATCCCACTGATAAAGCAAAGAGTATTATAATACAGGGAAGATCATTATCACTTTGATGTGCCGAATAAGGCCCTGATCCAAAGCCAGTGTAAGCAATCCTATTGACTTCAACCTGTTTTGGATCAGGCCCTAACTGCAAGGCATTACAAGTGTTCAGCCGATGACCATCGCTATCCTGGAAGCCATGATTGCTACAGTGTCACACTAGCTATTGGTACTTCTGTGAGTGGTCAAATAATACAAGTGTAACCCTTCCACAACCCACGTTTCTATTGTATTCACGGGGTGAGATACAGCTGGCTGACCACAAATGAGCAAATCAGATGTTTAGGACCTGATCCAAAGCCCTATGCAGTCAATGGAAAGATTCCCATTGTCTTCCATGGGCTTTCACTCAGGTCCTCAAGTGACAATTTCCATTGGAGGCTCAAAGCACTTGATAACTAATTCCCCTTGCTAGTTGCTATAGAAAAGATCCTTGGAAGGGTATTCGCTTAACTGCAGCGGAGATAATAGTTGTCTCTAGGTTAATGGTAGGTGCCACCACTCAGTTTGTTGTGTAATTTCAGAAATCTTCTAAGCATCCAAGCATCCTTTTACAGGATAGGAAAAGCCACTGAGATCTTACCATTTCCTCAGGACAAAGCTGTTTTGTCTAGTATTGTACAACAGTTGACATTAGGCACCTACCAGAAAACATCCTTCAGATAAGATGGGAGTAGGGGGAGGAAGAAGTGGGCAACTTCCATTGAAATCCTTGGGAACTTCCTGAAAGTTTCTCTGTACTCAGATGAAATCTGACAGAATAACGCTGAACGTGACTTTTCATTGGGAAAGCATTTGTTACAGGCTGTCACCCATCACATAAGAAATTATAAACACCGTGTGCCCAACAGGAACAGTCGCAGCGCTTACGACTGCATAGCAAGGTTGCAGTTGTATCCTATATTACCTCCTGTCATTAGGACAGACCCTCATGAATTATAGAGTGTCTTTTCCTTCCTTAGCCCTACAGTAGTAACATGGTTTGCTAAGTACATTGTCATGGCAAAAAATGTTTGCTCTTCTTTTGGTTTTTAAATAGTTATTATAGCAGGCAACAGTTAAAGCTACAAAACCTCAGTGTTGTCAGCTCTCATCAATTTACAGCTGCTATTCATGATATTTGGAGTTTTCTTAAAGTCCCAGCTCCTGGACTCCAGTGATTAAGGGAGAATCTCAGCTTTCCTTACAAAATAAAAATAAAATAACCTTAGGTTTGCAGGCCTCGTGCCTACAAAGAAAAGTTTGAAAACATGACCCGAGTGTAACTTAGATGCTAAAAAAAATAATAATCCAGAAGGTAAATTAAAACCCGATAATATATTATTTTTCAAAAATGTCATGATTTTGAGGTTTCCGATTCATGATATTTCAAACAGTAATAATCATACAGGTGTTACTACTGTTTTCAGGTCTTCACAAAATTAGGAAACATTCCCCCGTTGTATTGCAATTTTCCATGGTGAAAAGTTTTTGGACCGTAAGCTCTTTGGGCTAGAGACTATCTTTTTGTGCTGTGTTATCACAGCACAATGGGGTCCAGGTCCATGACTGGAGCTTGTAGACTTTATGGTAGTCATTTTTTTTTTAATCAAGGGGTGATGAAAACACTTCTCCCGTTAGTAAAAAGCTTCTTGCAATTTTTGCTGAATAGCGACACGCAGAAAATGGCTCAGGTCTGAAGATTGCCAGGTGGCTGGAAGACAGCCCTTCCTCACGACTGATGCGTGGACAGGTTCTGGCTGAAAATGGTTTTGTTTAGATAAAGTTACAAACAGAGGCAAATCTCTTTGCTATCCAACCTGAGGAAGGGGCTGTGTGTTGCCGCATTGTGACAACCTGCATGGAACCAGCATGGAGAGAGGAGCACAGGTTGCAAGAGGGACGCCTTTGGAGAAGGCAACGATCGTCAGCCTGTGCGCACATGGTTGGAATGCCAGCTGCAGTTGCAGCGTCTCTGTAAAGAGGTCTCATAGGCTACATCTACACTGCATGTCACTTGCAGTGGTGTGTCGGGTATGTGTAGCTACACACCCCAGTGAAAAGCGGGCTGCATCCACACCATGGTGTGTAGCTGCATGTCAGTGAAAGGCTCTGGCAGGGGGAGGCAGCGGGGAAAGGCTCCAGCAGCTTCCCACTGCTGGAGCCTTTCACTGGGGCTAGGAAAGACTCTGGTGGGGGCAGAGGGGAGGGGAGCTTCCGGAGCCATACCCTGCTGCCTCGACCTTTCCCTGTGGTGGGGAAACACTCCAGCACAGGTGTAAATAACAGCGTAGCTGGGGAAAGCACTACTTGGGTGAGCAAAGCACCATATAAGGGATACACCCGGATGCATACCCACAGGGTTCAGGCCTGTCTTCACTGCTATTTATACGCATGCTGGGAAGGGAGGCGGGTATTTACGGACAGGCCCAAGGCCCTGATTTAAAACTATTTTAAAGCCAGGGACCACATGCAAGAGTATTTGTCTAGGAGATTTTGACACATCTTTTGCATTAAACCCATAGACTTTAAGGCCAGAAGGGACCATCGTGATCATCTAGTCAGGCCACAGAACCTCACCCACCCACTCCTGGAATAGACGCCTCGCCTCTGGCTGAGTTACTGAGGTCCTCAAATCATGGTTTAAAGACCTCAATTTACAGAGAATCCGTCATTTACTCTAGTTTAAACTAGCAAGTGGCCTCTTTCACCAAACAAACTTGGTCCAAGAAAACATATTACCTTAACCATCTCTTCTCTCTAAACTGAAACATTGACTTTGTCAGACTTTTGTCTTTTGACATGAACAATCTGGTGAAACGAACACAAATTCATGAAAAGTTTTGGTGTCACTGAATCTGCATTTTTTTGTTGAAAAATTTTACCCAGCTCTATTGTGAAGTAGTTCGTAACAGCCACTGTTGGGGATGGGATATTGTGTTAGATGGACCACCGCTCTGATCCTATGTTCTTTTGACAGAGTGGGTTTATAGGGTACTTTAAAAGCTTTTGGGATTTGTAAAAGCAGATCAAATTTTGATTCAAGTATTCCTGACAATGAAGATAATTTGTTAGGGAGATTAACCCTTTCTCAGCTTTCTAACTTCATATCAGATGGCTGGATGGGTTTTCAGTTGTCTGTTTGCTTCTTCCTAAAAGGGTTATCCTTTATCAAGACTCCAGTTAGACTTGTTGAGCTTTCGTGCTGCAAAGAAAAATCAGATATTTTTTCTTTTATGTTTTAATAGGCTCTTCTACAGAAGCCTTCTTAGTACTAAATGTCTGTCTCACTTTCAGTGATTCAAAACACAACACTAAAGTCTATAGCGAAAGGCTGTTAGAGGGACTTAGAACAGAACAGAGAATTTATCTACAGACTCTTCTACATTCATTGCTGTTGTTATGGCCAAAGGAGAATTCAAGAGGATGGATGAACTGAATAGTAGTGGGGGTGAGGGGGTGGGTGTGTGGAAACAAAACAGAATTTTGTCCACTAGGTGAAATGAAAGATTTCATTTCAACGTGGAACACTTTTAAAAATATTTTGCATTATTTAAAAATAAAATGGAAGGACATTTCCAGATAAAATGTTGTTTTCAACTGAACATTGATTGAACTGTTTAATTTTGAAACTGTCAAAATGAAGTGCTTTGACTTTTCCAGATGCCCCCCCCCTTCCCCCAACATGAACAATTTGGCAAAAGACACAAATTCACAACATGTTTTGGGGGTTGCCAAATCTGCGTTTTCCCCCCCAAAAAAGGTTTGGACCAAAACTTTCTACACACCCTGGCAGTTGAGAACGGTGCAGATGTAGCGGGATGGTCACCCGCTCCGGCCCTGAAGGGGTTAAACCAGCCCGGGGAAGGGGCTGTTGCTGGGGTAAGCGGCAAGCCTGGGCTGGAAGGGGAAACAGCCAGAGCTGGGGCTACGCCCCAATCAGGGCCCAGCTGGCCCTTATAAGAGGGCAGTGGGCTAGGAGCTCAGACTCTCTCTAGCGGTAGAGAGAGACGGGCCTGGCTGCTGGGAGCTGAGCAAGGTACCTGGAGGGTAGCAGGGCTGGAGAAAGGCCAGAGGAGCTGGAGAGCTCTGGCCTGGAAAGCCCCAGGCTGCAGGCCTTGACAAAGGCCGGAAGGGGTATTGGGGTTGCAGAGGTGCAGCCCACGGGTAGGCACAGGCAGCAGGTCCAACCCCCCCCCCCCCTTGCCGATGATGAGTGGCTTGTACACTGCAGTCCGCCCCAGTGAGCAGGGGCAAGATGGTGCCTGGCAGTAGCCCAAGACTGAGGCGAGGTGGGGATAGGGGGTTGGGGGTTCCCCTGGGAGGGGAGACCCGGAGAGCTGAAGGGGTACTGCCAGGGGGCAGCACCCAAGGGAAAGGGGCACTGGGGTCCAGGAGGGACACAGGGCCAGCGACAGGCGAGACTCGGGCCTGTGGAGGGCGTTCCGAAGGCTGGAGAGCTAATTCCCTGGATGACCAGCGGGAGGCGCTGCAGGGTGAGTCGTCGCCCCGTGACAGCAGAACTCTCCTGCCATCCTCCCCCATTGAGTACAAGGATTCAGGACTTTTGAAAAAAATCTAGTCTTTTATATAAAAATATTTAATGACGTTGGCTATAAATAAGCTTAAAACTTAGATGATAAAAAATAGAATAAAATGTACATACTGTTCTCCCCAGCTACCAATTGCCCAATGTACCCTGTGCTCGGTGTACCTACATATTAGTGCGATTGCTATTCTGGGGAGGACGAGTCTTCGGTGGTTTGTATTTTACATTGACAAGCACGTCAACAGCAACAATCAAAATAAATTGATCAGAATATGTAATGCAAAAAATGAGCCAGCCAAGATTTTCCAGAAGTGACTAGTGATTTGGGGCGTCCAACTTGACACCTTGAACGGGTCCGATTTGCAGAGGCGGGATGCTCAACCCTTTCTGAAAATCGAGCCCCTTTAAAGTGTCGCAAGTTGCACACCCCAAAATTAAGGTTTCTAAATTCATGCCACTTTTGAAAATCTTGGCAAATTATGCTGAATGAAATTCAGCTGGCAGCTGAAAAATTAGCCCCTAACCTTGTGTCCGTCAACGCTGTTGCCATGAGTTGGGAGTACATCTGTGCCTGACACATACACCAATGCCTTTTGGAATAAACTTGGAAGCTAGTTCTGTCCCTTTCTCCCCCGCAAAGGGAACTTTCCTTTAGCATCATGTAGAGGCAGTGATTTCCCTCGGCAGTACATTTGCAGAAAATCCACTTGTTTAATTAAGCTTTGTGCCCTCTGGTCATTCATTTTAATAGACAGATATACAAGTACAGTGTCTGCTGGTATTACATTACATGTCAGCAGGTTGTTGACTTCTTAACCAGACTACTAGTTGCAGTGGGTTTAGCAAGGGGCTAGTCAGGCCAAGTTAAAGGTGGCAAATCCAGTCTGTCTTTAGATCACGTGACAACAGCCTCATGTTTTTATTGAGCTGGGGAATCAAGCCACAGTAGTTTTCCCCCAAAGGGATGCCCTCGTGCATAGGGCTGGAGGAGATCTCAGATTACATCTATAGAAAGAAAATCCTAGCTCTCCACTCCAGTAACCCTTAACAGCAACAAGCCATCTCACTTACCCCGGCCTTAATATCCACTGCATCCAGCTGTGAGAAATAGATAAACAGCAGTAGCTGAATGCTCCTTCCAAAGAATGCAAGTGAAAAAGTCAATATTGTAACATATGTCATCATTAGGTTTCAGAGTTAACAGTTTCATTGGAACTGTTCTTTTCAAATTGGCTACAGGCTCAGTTATTATATTATTGTATCACCTAGGAGTTATACAAACACAGCAAGAAATCATCCCTACCACAAAGAGTTCACAATCTAGCACACAAGACAAAAGCATGAAGTGACTTGCCCAAAGTCACACACAGCAGATCAATAGCAGAGCCAGGAATAGAAGCCAGTGTTGCATTCACTGGACCCCACTGCCTCACAGGAAGAGACTTCTGCTTTCATACCGTACCATGACCAGCCTGCCTCTCCAACTTATTTTATTTCTATTTTATTATTAAATATTAAATGAAGTTCTCTTCCACTTTTAACGGAAGTCCAAAAAGAAGATTTGTTTTTCTTTCTTTTTTCTTTTTAACTCCAAGAACTGTTTGAAAAAAAAAAGTTGCCTACCTGTGACCCCTTTATTTATATCTCTGAATCAGGCTGTAACCCAGCTCTCACTTGGACTGTAAGGTCTATGGGGCAGAGACCATCTTTGTTTTGTGTTTGTACAGCACCTACCACAATGGGTTCCTGGTCCATGGCTGGGGAGTCGAGATGCTACAGCAACACAAATAATAAATAAAAATAATAACCAGGGGCTTCTAATGCAAGGAAACACTCAGCAGGGTCAAAGGCAAGTGAATAAAGTGCATGGGGAAGAGTAGTTTTGAATCAGGCTGAGTCGTTCATGCAGTGACTACGCACTTCTGTTGTCAATCATTTAAGCATGTCCCACGCACTCGGTTAGCCATCATACCCCCCCTCCCCCAGTCGTGACTCAATAGTCCAAGAATATAAACAAAAAGCTTCAATTACCCGTGTCAGTGCCAATTTCATAGGGGAGTTAACACGGATGGCCAAGTTTTTCTGTTTGTTTGTTTTAAGTCTAGGCCTCTTATCTCACTGGTCTTTGATCTGATCTAAGAGCCAGGCGGGCACTCATCACATTTACTATTCAATACCGGAAAATTGCCACTCTCTCATTCATTTAATGGTGACAATTAGCAATCACACAGTAGCCATACAGGAAGAAAAAGAAACATAATTGCTCCATAATGCCGCAGAGAGAGACAAAGAGGATCATTAGCATTATAACACAGCTTCTGAGTAGCTGAGAGAACCTGATTGGTCACTAAGCGTCCCAAGCCATGCCATTGTCAGACAGCAATCCACACTATAGTCCTTTGTGTATGACATGTCAAAGAAACGTATTATTATTTGTATCACACAGAGACCCTGACCAGGATATGGCGTTCACTGTGCCAGAATCACGCAGAACAGGAGCCAACCCCTGTCCGCCAAGAGGCCACAATCTAAAGAGATATAGGAAGCATTATCCCTCCTGTTTTGCAGATGGGAAACTGAGGCACAGAATGAGTAAGCGACTTGCCTAAGTCTTAGAGAGAGCCTCTGGCAGCGATGCGGATTGAATCCAGATCTCTGGATACTCTAAATCTGCCCTAAGAGAAAGAGAAACAGGGTGGGGGAGGTAATATCTTTTATTGAACCAAGGCCTGTTGGTGAGAGACAAGTTTCCGAGCCACACAGAGCTCTTCCTCGGGTCTAGGGAAGTTACTCTCAGCCTCACAGCAAATGCAAGGATGAACAGATAGTTTAGCATAAGCAGTTAGCACATGTTGTAAGGGACCATTCAAGATAGAGTGGCCCATTAACATCGCTGCAGTCACAGGACATAAAGGAGGTGGTTAGTGGGTTACAGTTTGTTGTAACCAGCCAAAACTCCAGTGTTCCTGTTCAGTCCATGATTGTTGGTGTCTAGTAGAGTTATTACCTCACCCACCTAGTCTCTCTAATATCCTGGGGCCATGACTAAACGACAGAGTTAAGTGGACGATCATAAACCGCTGTAATTCCATTGCTTGGAAATGTTTGCACAACACTCCTTGTGTCAGCGCAGCACGTCCACAGTTGGTACTCTTGCACCAACAGAGAGCAGTGCGCCATGGGCAGTTATGCCATTGTGCATATGGTCATCTTCTCCCGCTAGGAGTTTTGGGAATGGATTGCAGTGCATCATGGAGGCAGAATCAGCTCCACCCTTGCATCGACTATGTAGCCTTCGCCCACTGTAGGTGTAATTCTAGCAAGGCAAAAGAGCAACCAGGTGTTTCTGGCAAGATCCTGCAGACTGTCTTGTTGATTGCTCATGGTTTCATTGTGCTGTAGTGGTGGTGGGTTTTTATTTGTTTGTTTTTTACTGTTACTATTCCTTCTGTCATTTTTATTAAGGAAAGCTTGAAAACATGACCTAACTGTAACCTACAAGCTCAAAATAGATGGTGAATTTCCCCCCCCCCCGCCCCAAATCTCAATTTATAAGCCACTCTCGATTTTGAGGGTCCTGACTCGTGATTTTTCAAACAGTTTGCACTGTAACGATCTTCTGATACTAACTACTGCTTTCAGATGTTCACAACTTTGGAAAACATTCCTGTTTACTGAATTTTTCCATGCTTTGCCTTTCTTCCAAGGTAGGGTTTTTAGACAGTTTGAGCAAGANGTAGGTGTAATTCTAGCAAGGCAAAAGAGCAACCAGGTGTTTCTGGCAAGATCCTGCAGACTGTCTTGTTGATTGCTCATGGTTTCATTGTGCTGTAGTGGTGGTGGGTTTTTATTTGTTTGTTTTTTACTGTTACTATTCCTTCTGTCATTTTTATTAAGGAAAGCTTGAAAACATGACCTAACTGTAACCTACAAGCTCAAAATAGATGGTGAATTTCCCCCCCCCCCGCCCCAAATCTCAATTTATAAGCCACTCTCGATTTTGAGGGTCCTGACTCGTGATTTTTCAAACAGTTTGCACTGTAACGATCTTCTGATACTAACTACTGCTTTCAGATGTTCACAACTTTGGAAAACATTCCTGTTTACTGAATTTTTCCATGCTTTGCCTTTCTTCCAAGGTAGGGTTTTTAGACAGTTTGAGCAAGATCCCCTTAGACTGTAAGCTCTTTGCTTCTGCTTTGTGTTTGTACAGCACCTAGCGCTCTGGGCTCCTAGGTGCTACCACAGTACAAACTCTAAAACCTTCAAAACAAACAAAACAACAACAAAAGCCTGTGTAACTATTAATCAAACACCTCCTTCAAAATAACCTTGCAGGGATTGCTACACTGGATCGGGTCCATCTAGCTCAGATCCTGTCTCTGACAGCATCCAATACCACGTGCTTTATAGGAAGGTGCAAAATATTTAATGAGAGATAAATGGGATGACCTGGGGCAGGGGTCTATACCCTGGATATGATGGAAGCCACTTCAAGCCAGGATGTGCGGCAGCACCCCTAGTTTCAGTACCTATGACCTGGGGAAACTAAAGGTCAATTAGCGTGATAACAATCATGGGCAAAAAAAAAAAAAAAAAGTCACAGAAAGTGGATATGGGATGCAATTGGTAAAGAATTAATAGATGGTAGTGTAATTAATGGCAATCAACAGTTTTATAAAAAGTAGATCTTGCCAAACAAATGTATGGTGTTTGATGAAATCACAAGTTTGGTTAATAAAGGTTACTATGGTGACACAATATATTTACACTTCTGAAGGACATTTGACTTAGTCCTACATAATGTTCTGCTAAAAAAACTGAGCACTATACAAAAATCAATGCAGCCCATATTAAGTGGTTTAGAAACTGATTAGCTAATAGATAGCAACAAGGAATGATAAAGGAGGAATCATCATCCAGTGGGTTTGCTTATAGTGGGGACCTGCAGGGATCTGTTCTTGGCCCAGTGGAATTCGATCTTTCTAGCATTAGTAAAACTTATACTAATACAAAAATTGGTGGAATGATAAATAATGATGGGTACAGACCAACCTGGATCACTTGGTAAGGTGGGCTTGTTTTAACATGTGTTTTAATACGCCCGAATGCAAAGTCATATCCAGGAACCAAGACCATATAAAGCATGAACTTCTAAAATGGAGGCTGTATCCTGGAATGCAGCGATCCTGCAAAGGACTTAAGTGGTTATGGTAGATAACCAAGTAAACATGAACTTCCAATGCAAAGTTAAGAGGATGAACACTACCCTTGGATTTATCAGATGGAAAAAACAAGTAGGAGTAAGGAGATGGTATTAGTGAGACCATTCTGGAATATGATGTCCAGTTCAGGTGTCCACGCTTCTAGAAGGATGCTGAAAAATTGGAAAGGATTTGGAAGAGAGCTACAAGAACAAGTCACAGTCTGGAAAACCTGCTTTATAGTGATAGACTAAAGAAGATCAATCGATTTAGATTATCAAAGAGAAGATTAAGAGGTGACTTGACCATAGTTTACAAGTACAGGTCTGTCTCATCTTACGCTGGGGTTACGTTCCGCGGTCAGCGCATAAAGCGAAAACCGCGTATACTCAAAATTACATTGAGTGTAATGGCGGGCAGAATCACCCGCACTACAGAAACAGTATTTAAATTGTTATTTTTCTCTTTTTTTTTGTTTTTTTCTTGTTTTTGCCGACCGCATAAAGCTGAAATCGCACATGTTAAATGCGCATAAGATACGACAGACCTGTAACTACATGGGGAAAAGACTTCTGATAGTATATGGCTCTTTAATCTAGCAGAAATAGACACAACAAGATCCAGTGGTTTGAAGCGGAAGCTAGACAAATTCAGTCTAGAAATAATTTTTTTTTTAACAGTGTGGGTAATTAACCATAGAAACAGCTTACCTTGGGATGTGGTAAATTCACTGTCATTCAAAATGTTTAAATTAAGACTGGATGTCTTTCTAAAAGATATATTATAACTCAAATAGAAGTTATGGATTAATGTAGAAAGTATTGGCTGAGGTTCTTTGCCCTATTTTATGGAAGAGAATAGACTAGAGGATCACAGTAGTCTCTTCTGACCTTAAAAACCCGTGAATCTATGAAATCCTGCAGTCGACAGTTATGGGATAAAATATCCCAAAGGAAAGTTTCTGCCTAGCCCCCATTAGTTAGATCTTCAGGGCACGACCCAACTTCTAGATCAGGGGTCTCAAACACGCGGCCCGCAGGGTTATTACATGCGGCCCGCGAGCTCCTCACGGCCCCCCCGCCCTCCCCCAACGTTTACCTAGAGCGGCTGCCTGCCTGCCCTGCCCCCGCGCCGGGAATCNTGCCCTGAACCCCCACCGCACCCCTCCTGCACCCCAACCCCCTGCCCTGAGCCCCCTGCCGCACCCTGCACCCTGACCCCCTGCCCTGAACCCCCACCGCACCCCTCCTGCACCCCAACTCCCTGCCCTGAGCCCCCCCCACACCCCTCCTGTGCCCCCTGGGGGCAGGGAGGGGGCAGAGTTGGGGTGGGGATTTCAGGGAAGGGGTTGGAATGGGGGCAGGGAAGGGGTGGGAAGAGGCGGGGCAGGGGTGGGGCCTCATGGAAGGGGTGGAGTGGGGGCGGGGCCGAGGGCGGCGGGGGGGAGGTGTCAGTAAATGCGGCCCTCAGCCCAATGTACTAGTCCTCATGTGGCCCTCGAGGTCATTTGAGTTTGAGACCCCTGTTCTAGATCCCTCCCAAAACTCCAGGGTATTTAATCTTTACTGTTATAAAAGAGTAGTTGTAAATGGGGAAACCACCCCCTAATGGGAGGGGAAGTGTCTCTAATGGGTGCCTACAGAGATCTGTTCTTGGCCAAAGTGATTCAATATCTTTTTTAATCATCTGGAAGAAAATATAAAATCATTGCTGATAAAATTGGCACAAACAAAAAATTTGTGGAGTGGTATAAACAACAATGGCGTCAGGTCAGCTATACAGATGGACCTGACTACTTCGTAAAGTGGGCTCATTTGAATAACATGTTTTAAGACAGCAACAAGCAACGTCATATTTCTAGGAACAAAGACTTGATCAAGAATGCACTTATAAGATGAGGACTGTATCCTGGAATGCAGTGACCATGCAAAGGCCTTAAAGGGTAATGATAGATAACTAAACATGAGCTCCCAGTGCAATGCTGTAGATCCAAGAACTGTGTTCGTCCTCTTAAAACTACAAGCAGGGAAATATCAAGTCAGAGTAGGGAGGTGGTATTACTTCTGCATACATCAACAGAGAGACTATTACTGGAATACTGTGTTCAGTTCTGGTGTCCACACTTCAAAAAGGATGTTTAAAAATTGGAAGGGGATTAAAAAAGACTCAAGAATGAGATGAGATCTGGAGAATATGATTTATAGTGAAAGATTAAAGAAGCTCAATCTTTTTAGTTTATACAAGACAAGGTTTAAGGTGACGATCTCTTTCCCATGTAGTTACTTGTAGACTGAGATTTCTGATAGTAGATTGCTCTTTAATCTAGGCAAAAAAGGTCATAATGTGATCCAACAGTTGGAAATCAAAGCTAGACGAATTCAGACTAGAAATAAGGTGCACATTTTTAACGAGGGAAATTAACCACTACAACAACTTACCTCAGTGTGTATTGTCTATCAAGGCTTGATACCTTTCTAAAATGATATGTTATAGCTCAAAAGGAAGTTATTGGTTCATGCAGAAATTACGAGGTGAGGTTCTTGGACCCCTGTGATGCAGGAAGTCAGACTAGATTATAATGGTCTCTTCTGACTTCAAAAGCTGTGAATCTATGAAATCCTACAGTAGGTAGTTATAGAATAAGATGTCCTTTCTCATATGCTGCCAATTTCTTGCCCTAAATTATATCCTGTGGCAATGAGTATCACAAGCTAATTGTGCATTATATGAAACGTTTTCAAGTTCACTCATCTCTCCTTTTTTCAAACACTTGTTTCTCCATTAGCTTTTTTCCAGTTGAATGACACCTCCCCTGTGGTCCCCAGTGTTACGAAAGTGATCACTAGGTTATTGGAGGTTTGTTTTACATGTCAGTAATCTGGTTCTGTCAATACAGGCCTTGCATGTTTGCGTTTCATGACCTGAATTCTTTCCTTGTAAAATATTAAGTAGTAATGTCAACCCTATTATAAAAAAATCAATTACTTCAGGCTTATTCTTACAGTAAATTGTTATGCATGACATTCCATAATTTTGCATTAGCAGGACCTGATCCTCAGCTGGTGGAAATTACTGTACCTCCATCAAAATCAATAAATAGTGTCATTTAAGTCAATAGAGCTATACTGATTTACACCAGCTCAGAAATAGTCTTAGGAGTCAAATCCTCCTCACTTGACTCATCCAGAACCTTATCAAAAGCCCATTGAAATCAATGGACAGTGCCATGAGATATAGAATTACAACTATTTCTAAACAAAAGAGCTTTGTTAAAGACAATTGCAGAGAAAACAAACAGGTTTCCACAGAGCGAGTTCCAGCTGTCCCCTTCCCCCCCACTAATTGGCAGGCACAGGCCGTCTCTGACCCAAAGAATCGTTTCATTTATACAAAGTGGAACCGCTTCCACCGAAGAGATTGAGAGAGACCCATCCTATGTAATGAATGACCTGATAGTACAGGTGTTCCCCTAGGAGGTAGGGGATCTAGGTTAAAGTCTCCTGCTCCAAAAGAGAGCAGGGATTAGGTCCCGCTATCTATTGGGCTATACTGGGGTGAGAGGGGCTCTCTTTTTTGGTAGAAGGTGCCTAAGTCAGGTCAGCCTTTAACTACAAGAGAGGGTTCATGGCTCATAATCCCCTAGCAGAAGGGGTTGGCTTCCATTCAGCCTGGAGTTAGGTGCCTAACTAACTACGAAGGGTGGGCTTAGGCATAGGTGCCGACTTCCCCTCTTTCCCGTGGGTGCTCGATCCCACCTCTGCCACTGGCCCCGCCCCCACCACACCCCTTCCATGAGGCCCCTCCACTCCCCGACCCCATTCCCACCCCTTCCCCAAAGTCCCCACCCCAACTCCGCCCCCTCCCTGCCCCTATTCCAACTCCTTCCCCAAATCCCTGCCCCAGCCCCGCCTCTTCCCTGCCTCCTCCCCTGAGCACGCCAAGTTCCCACTCCTCCCCGCCCTCCAGAGCGTGCTAATGTCGCCAAACAGCTTGGCTGCCAGTGGGTGCAGAGCACTCACTAATTTTTCCTCGTGAGTGCTCCAGCCCCGGAGCACCACAGAGTCGGCGCCTATGGGCTTAGGCTCTTCTTGACATTTCTAACTGCCTAGTTTAGGAGGCTCCCAATTCAGTTTGCTGGCTTCAGTTGAATACCCTTTCTGAAGTGTCTAATTCTCCCCATACAAGGCACAGCAAGCTGGACTCTCATCTGGGGGCTGTGAATTCCCCGGCATGGTAGGGCACCAAAGAATTAAGTGTGAATTTAACCCTTAATAGCTCTATTCTTCAGTTTCACTGTCTGTAAAATGGGTATGAGAATATTGTTATGCTAAATAATGCTAATGGCTGCCATCCAGCAAGTCTGGGATCCCAAGACAATCACAGATCTTGTGAAAGCTCATGGGTGCCAAGCACTCCCTTTCAGGCTCAACAGAAGGAACAATGCCTTTATGTAATCAAGACAGCTGTAGAGGGAGGCCTCGGCAAGGCACTAAGCTGCATGGCAGGTTGCATCTAAACTGTGTGGATTCCAGAGTTTCCCTGCTTGCAAACACAGGATTGCAACCTGTGTGTGTTAGAGGAGAAATGCAAAAGGAGTTGTGTGCGCGTCACCCTGAGGGTAAGCAGAGAGCTCTTGGGCACAGAGCTCACTGTAGCAACAGACTTGGGGATTTCGGAGCAAGGAACCAGACCGCTGTCTGTTTTTACTAGAACTGGTCGAAACTTTTACAACTGAACAGTATTACATCAGAAAGTGCAGTTTCATTGAAATTAAAACATTTCCTGGGAACATGTCAATTACAACTAAATTTTCAGTGGAAAAATTTCTAAATAATTCATTGACTTTCTCGTTTTTTTTATGCTGAAGCATTTCATTTTGACTTTCATTTGTTTAATTTCATTTGAATTTAGATTAGAATCTTCATTTATATACAGACACACTGAATATTAAATTATAATGTTTTGATGTTAACTAAATGAAATCATTTTACCATCAAAGCACAAATGTTTTGAGGTTTCCAAATCACATTTTTACAGAATTTCCATTATATTTTTCATCATTTNCCGCCCCCTCCCTGCCCCTATTCCAACTCCTTCCCCAAATCCCCGCCCCAGCCCCGCCTCTTCCCTGCCTCCTCCCCTGAGCACGCCAAGTTCCCACTCCTCCCCGCCCTCCAGAGTGTGCTAATGCCGCCAAACAGCTTGGCTGCCAGTGGGTGCAGAGCACCCACTAATTTTTCCCCGTGGGTGCTCCAGCCCCCGAGCACCACAGAGTCGGCGCCTATGGGCTTAGGCTCTTCTTGACATTTCTAACTGCCTAGTTTAGGAGGCTCCCAATTCAGTTTGCTGGCTTCAGTTGAATACCCTTTCTGAAGTGTCTAATTCTCCCCATACAAGGCACAGCAAGCTGGACTCTCATCTGGGGGCTGTGAATTCCCCAGGATGGTAGGGCACCAAAGAATTAAGTGTGAATTTAACCCTTAATAGCTCTATTCTTCAGTTTCACTGTCTGTAAAATGGGTATGAGAATATTGTTATGCTAAATAATGCTAATGGCTGCCATCCAGCAAGTCTGGGATCCCAAGACAATCACAGATCTTGTGAAAGCTCATGGGTGCCAAGCACTCCCTTTCAGGCTGAACAGAAGGAACAATGCCTTTATGTAATCAAGACAGCTGTAGAGGGAGGCCTCGGCAAGGCACTAAGCTGCATGGCAGGTTGCGTCTAAACTGTGTGGATTCCAGAGTTTCGCTGCTTGCAAACACAGGATTGCAACCTGTGTGTGTTAGAGGAGAAATGCAAAAGGAGTTGTGTGTGCATCACCCTGAGGGTAAGCAGAGAGCTCTTGGGCACAGAGCTCACTGTAGCAACAGACTTGGGGATTTCGGAGCAAGGAACCAGACCGCTGTCTGTTTTTACTAGAACTGGTCGAAACTTTTACAACTGAACAGTATTACATCAGAAAGTGCAGTTTCATTGAAATTAAAACATTTCCTGGGAACATGTCAATTACAACTAAATTTTCAGTGGAAAAATTTCTAAATAATTCATTGACTTTCTCGTTTTTTTTATGCTGAAGCATTTCATTTTGACTTTCATTTGTTTAATTTCATTTGAATTTAGATTAGAATCTTCATTTATATACAGACACACTGAATATTAAATTATAATGTTTTGATGTTAACTAAATGAAATCATTTTACCATCAAAGCACAAATGTTTTGAGGTTTCCAAATCACATTGTTACAGAATTTCCATTATATTTTTCATCATTTTAACTTTTTTAATCACTGCTCCAGATGAACATTTACTGTGAAATGTCAGAATTTCCCATGGAACTAAAATTCCATTTTCCAACCAGCTCTGGTTTTTACTGTATTCTGGCAACAGGGCCTTTTTTTATTTACAAAATGTACACAAAGATTACCCCAAGAATCTACTTGAATCATATCACTGATTTCCTATCCTAGTGGAAAAAACCATGCAATGTCTCAAATACTGTCTAAATGCTCATTTCAAAATGGGCAAAAATGCTTATTCACTTTACAATGCAGATTTTGAAACTCAATTCATTACTCCTTTTAAAGTGCTTTGAAAGCCTTGTCTGGAAGATGGTACATAAATGGATGTACAAACCCCCAGAGCAATAGATTTGGCTGTATTTGCTGCTAGAGCTGGTAGGGAGTGGATTTTTTCCCCTGAAAAAGAAAAAAAAAAAAATCTAGTTTTTGCAAAAAAAAGTGTTCAGGTTTCATCAAATACCAACAAATTTTGGTCGTTTCATCACAAATATGGTAGGTTGGTTTTTTTAATGGGGCTCTGGTGAAAATATGTATTTAATCAAAAAACTGTTTTCTATCGAACAATTGTTTTGACATAAAATGGCCAGCCACCCTTATGCGTTCTGCATTTGTGTCAGTGCGTGTTACCCACTCTGCTCCAGTGCTTTCATTCATGCTTTACCCTGACCATAGGCAGGGCTACACCATAATTTGTGTGCACTGGCTTTTTCTGCCACCTGCCTTTAAGTAAGTGCTTGAGGCTGACTACATCTGACCCCTGCCTGTCTTTCCAACCAGCTTGAGTGGATTCCAGAGTCCAGTCCCTTTTCTTCTTTTCAGAAAGGCTTCCAGTATTTACCCTAGTAACAGTCCTTAAACCTAGGTCATCTTAGCCAAAGCAATGCTTATGAGAAACTCAGCTGAGTGTCATAGGCCTAGATTGGGCTTCCACGTATTAGACTGTCTACCCTCTACCAGGGAAAGCCCTTTATACCACCTCTCCTTGGATGTTCATAGATCCACTTGGCCAGGGTCCTGTACTGGAGTTGGTCCCTCTCTTACCTTGCTCTGTGACAGTCTCTTTCAAGCCAGCTCTCTCTCTGGGTACGTCTACACTACCCGCCGAAATCGGCGGGCAGCCATCGAACTATCGGGGATCGAATTATCGCGTCTTGTCTGGACGCGATAAATCGATCCCCGAACGCGCTACTTCGAACTCCGGTACTCCTGCAGGGCGAGCGGAGTTACCGGAGTCGACGTGGGAGCCGCGAACATCGATCCCGCGCCGCGCGGACGCGAGGTAAGTCGCGTTAGTTCGAAGTAAGATACTTCGACTTCAGCTACGCGAATAGCGTAGCTGAAGTCGCGTATCTTACTTCGAACCCCGCCCCTAGTGTGGACCAGCCCTCTGGCTCTCTCTCATTGGCTAGTTTTCAGAAATAAAACCTTTTGGCAGAGTGGGGATACCCATCAAATCCATTTAGCTAGTGACTTCTGTTTAGCCCATGAATCACCTCCTGTTTGTACCTCTTTCCTTGAAAGCGGAAGCTAAGATTTATGTAAACTAGAGGCCCAAAGTTAGGATCCTAGGCTGGAATTTTCAGAAGTGCCTAATTTAGGAACACAAGTCCCACCGGACTTTCATTTAGACTCCTCAAGACCTGATTTTCAAAACTGCGGAGCGCCCAATCTCACCTTGTAGCAAGCGGGAACTGCTGGGCGCTCAGCACGTTTGAGAATCAGTGAGTTACATAGACACTGAACCACGGACTCGGATGCCAAATTTTTAGGCCTTTATTTCAACGTCTTACCTGGAATCTTTAGCTACAAATTTAACAGCTTTCCTTTAGCACTACTGGGACTCTCTGCTCAACATCTCAGATGGGATTTTCACCTGTGCACATATTGTGTTAGCCGCATACTCCAGTCGTCTCCAGTCCAAGTTTATATCAACGTTAGGTGGAAATACAGCAGCACCACACAAAACTGCTCATCACTCATCTTAATATGATTTGCTAAAATGGACAGTAACTCAGACTATTACTTGTACTACTACGTATAGACACAGTAAAATGCAAACTACCAGGCCACCGCAACATTTTAATTACATTTAAAACAATGCCAAGAACTGCAACAGTTAAGTGGCCAGATCCTCAGCAAGTGTACAGCAGAATAGCTCTGTGGAAGTCAAAGGAACTACACCAATTTATACCAGCAAAAATCTGGCCCAGGATACAGCAACATTGTGTGTATGTCATATTTCCGATTCCTTTTTTCTGGTAAAGCGTGTCACTTAATATACTTCTCTTTGTGCCATAACCACAGAGAACGTGCAACATGGCCCAATACATGGCGACCGGGGGAACCTTGATTTTTGCATTTCCTGACTTTATTTTAATGATTATTTTAAAAGTGCAACCAACCCGAGCGAAAACCACCACCACCACACTCAAGTTACAGGTTTGTGGGCGTGGAGGGGGACTGCAGCTGAGGCCACACTCATGTTACCTTTGCAGTGAAGACGAACCCTTAGCAGGTGTTAGATGGAGCTAGCTAACGTGATCCAGCATCACACCTAGTCTACACAGAGGCTAAATGGAATGTAAGGCTTCAGAATAGGTTAACGCCGCTCTCATTTAAATGAAAGGTCCCATTCATTCCACAGAGTTTCGGCAGCATTTGATTCCCATCCTACTGGCACCACCAGAAAGCAGCTTGACCTCCTTCCCCTTTTCTTCCTCCACTGCCCCAATCACACCGGTCTGGCCAGATCTTGTAATCAGAATACATAATTATCAGCTTTACAGCTTTTCTTACTTGGAACATGAATCTTTAATCACTTAAGTGGAACTCGGCATAATGAGTGAACCTATGCCTGCCTTTTGTAGGGAAAAAAAAAAAATGATCGGAATCATTTCTCCCAACAGGATTGTCTTTAGTAAAAAAAAAAAAAAAAAAAAAAATACACCAGCTCTGGTCTTGTAAGGATGGGAGCCATCTTAGCCAGCCACACAGGGTCAGGTGTTGCCTGTAGAGTTGAGTGGAAAAAGACATGCACGGAGTTACTGAGGTTACTACAGGTAAACTTTCCTGTTTGCCCGATTCATTGATTGATTAAATGAATAAATCAATTTGTAGAAAGGCATAGGATGTATTGGTGCTGTGTGTTCTGCAATGTTTTTTGACGGAATCCACTGTACTAAACCTCATGCCCCTAAGAGACTTTTAAAGTGGTCATGAAAGGAAGATTCAGCTGTCAAGTTCCAGCTTCCTTCCCCCACTATCTGTGGTAAGGTCAAGGGCTTGATTTTGAAATTTTGCCTTATGTGGATTCTTCGCTGCTTTAAACCCATGACAACAATCCCTTTCTCTACCCTCTGAGCAATTAGAACGGCTTCTGCTGCTCTGGCATTGTTGCATATGGTTCCAAGGAGCCAATTAGCTTCCTCTGTACAACAGATTTATACAAACATGTCATTGTATGTCCTTTGTCATCCATCCCAAATTGGGTTTCAGTTCGTTTTTTAAACGTTGCCGTCCTTTTGTCTGTGCTATCAAACACCACGCTGATGAATTTGCTTCTGCTCAGCCCTTTATTAATTCTTGCATGCTAGAAAAGTTCTCACAGTTTCACACCTTCTCGTTCATTCATTATTGCCTGAAGTGACACATCCCAAGTGTTCTTTTACACAGGAGAAGCAGTTTTAGTCTGACAAGGTCTTTTTATCAAGCACCAATGTTTTTCTTCTCTTTTTTTTTTTTTTTAAAAAGCATTCTAATTTAAACCATTATCATGGCCTGTGGTTAGATGACATTATGTTGCTAATGGATCCACAGTGGAATATGACACGAGGTTGTGTTGTCTACTGGGACTTAGAGACATATAATACACATGTTTATTTCAACTCTAAAAGGCTATACTAATGGTTTCAGCACTTTTGTGTTAAGTAATTGACTTTGCCCCCCTTAGGTAGGGAATAGGTGTGTAATGCAATCCATGTTTTCCTGGGATAATGGGTTCTCTTTTCCTCCATCAGAGCTATGATGAAATTCCAGATTAGATTCCTGTGTTAGAAAAAGAGGTTAGATTTGCCTTTAGGTTTGTTTTATTCTTCCAGGAATTGCCAAAAAGAGTTCTTCCTATTTCCCCCCACACAATACTATTCTCCCTTTGTAGGATTGTGTTGGAGGATAAAGTCACAATGGGAATGCTTGGATTCCTGCAGAGATTGCATCTCCTCTTTATCAAGGCTACTGTAATGTATGAAAGCTCATTGCATTGGTGTGATAGCTATTTCAGATAGTAATGCTGCCCATAGTTCATTCTACAATAGCACAGTGGAAAACACTTCCAATGAATAATTAGGTTACATGCTACTTCTTGCAATGTACTGGGGTTAAACCAGCACAGTATAAAAATGCATTAAAAAAACCCATTATTTTAGCTATGATCTTGGTATTCCAACATACAACTACACATCTACTGATGAGGCAGAAGATGGTCCAGCAGAAAGTTCAGTTGCTTAGGACTCAAGAGTAGAGCTGGGCAGGAAAAGGTTTTCCTGTCTTGAGAAACTTTTCAAAGTTTTTCCCTTTTGTGCATGGAGATGAAATAGATTTTTAGACGTTTTTCTATGAAAAGCCAGAGAGAAAGGCCTTCTGCTCCATTCCCCAGAATGTCAATAACCTGGTAGTGAGGGCCTTCACCCGGGATGTGGAATACCCACGTTTAAGTCCTTCCTCTACCCGATTCAGATTAGGGACCTAAACGGGAGTCTTCCACATCGAGGTAAAGGCCCTGACAATCAGGTTAACAGCTATTCTGCCATAGAGAACTTTCTGTTTTTGTGATACGCCATTGTGGACCTGAGAAGTCTTTCCCAATGAAAGATTTGTGGAAGTTGACGTGTTCCTGAGAAAAGTTTTGCTTTCAATGGACTGACATTTGCCAATAAAAGAAAAAAAGTTCCATTGAAAGATTCCCAACCAGCTGTACCCAGGACTTGTGGATTCTAACCCCAGATCTGCCAGTGACCTGCTGTGTGACCTTGGACAAGTCTCTCTACATTTTTCGGTCTCCATTTCGGGGCTCACTCACCCTCAGAGTGCCCCCTTGTATCAGTCCAGAATGTTGCCGCTATCTTCGACTTCAAAGCCTCCTGCTGTCTGGCTGCCTGCCTGCCTCTGACTCCTGATCTTCTGTTGCTCAGCCCTCTGGCTAAGCCACAAAGCTCAAACCCCTTCTGGGGTATCATGGAGAAGTCCAAATGAATCTGAGTAATTCCCGTGGGCTACTGAAGTCTTCTCCTTGTACTTACACAAACTCTATCTCAGGTTTTCCCTTGTAGGAGTCTATGCTGCCCCTGTTATTCTCTCAGTTACTAGAAACCTGCGCTTCTCTCAGCCAGGGACACCTGTCTCCTTTGCAATCTCTCCCCCAGCTGAGTTACTTCAGTCTACATAGTACATCTTAGCTCCACCCGCTCTGGCCAGGAGCCAGTTAGCGCCTCACCTCCCCAGGTGCAGAGCAGGACTAATTAGTTGCATTCGCTAGCCTTGCAGGCAATGGGGAGTTGAACCTCATCACACCCTCCTACCCTTTGTCTTTTCTATTTACATTCTAAGATCTTCCAAGCAGAGGATGTACTTTGTGTTGTGTCCAGCATCTGGCCTAGTGAAGTCCTGATCTCAGCTGGCACTTCTAGGTGGTTCTATAATACAAGTAATAGTCCAGGTGACGTGTTTCAGATCCAGGGTGAACCCAGGATCTTCCTCGAGAACGGGCAGGCATACCAACATGTCAGCATGCCCATGATGGGGGAGGAGGGATAGCTCAGTGGTCTGAGCATTGGCCTGCTAAACCCAGGGTGGTGAGTTCAATCCTTGAGGGGGCCGCTTAGGGATCTGCAGCAAAATCAGTATTTGGTCCTGCTAGTGAAGGCAGGGGGCTGGACCCAATGACTTTTCAGGGTCCCTTGCAGTTCTATGAGATAGGTATATCTCCATATATTTATTTTTATATTTAGGTTTCCACATCCAGCAGACACCTGAGGATACCATCGCAGAGACCCTACAAGATGTAGCCAGGATTGACTCCTCCCTACTGGTACCACGGCAGAAGATCAACACCTTCCTGATCCCCCGTATCTCATTTGTCCTGAGGGAATCTGCCATGGAGAAGGTACCTCCGAACAAGGCAGACAGCACCATCAGGCAACTAGTGAATAAGTGGATGCTTCTTCCCCAGCGACCCAGCAATAAACTGGTGTACATCTCGCACAGGCAGGGTGGTGTCAACGTCCCTCAAATGGGTGATCTGTGCGACACTGCAGTGATCACTCACACCTTCCTCCTTCTGACGTGCCCAGACGCCACGGTGAGGAACGTCGCAGAAAGTGCTATGCAGGATGTCATCAAGAAGCAAATCGTCAGGACCCCCTCCAACCAAGATGTCACCACCTACCTGAGTGGCTCACTGGAAGGTGAATTTGGAAGAGATGGGGGAGACTTCACTTCGCACTGGACTCGTGCCAGCAACGCTACGCGGCGACTGGAGAAGCGTATCGGCTGCCGCTGGATGTGGTGCAAGGCATGTCAGGAGTTGGGAGTCCAGATTCCACAGGTGAAGAATGCAGAGCGCACAGTTGTCCCTCCAAGAGCTAGAACCATGCTGGAGAGGACCCTGAAGGATGCCATCCGCTGCCAATACATGGAAAACCTGAAACGGAAGGCAGACCAGGGCAAGGCATTCGAGGTGATGTGCAAGTGGGATGCCAGCAACCACTTCCTCCCCAGGGGCAACTTCACCTGATTTGCCAACTGGAGGTTCATCCACACGGCCCGGCTCAACTGCATTCCGCTGAACGGAGCCGTCCGCCATGGATATCGGGACAAGTGATGCAGGAAGTGCGGCTACGCCAACGAGACGCTACCCCCCGTCCTGTGTAGCTGCAAGCCCCATTCCAGAGCCTGGCAGCTGCGAGACAACGCCATCCAAGACCGACTGGTCAGAGCCATCCCGCCACCCATGGGGAAGGTTGTCGTGAACTCCGCCATCCCCAGAACGGATACCCAACTGCAATCAGACATCATCAGACATCATCATCATCAAGGAATGGGATAAGGAAAGTGGATAAGGAAAAGTTATTTACTTATTCCCATAATACAAGAACTAGGGGTCACCAAATGAAATTAATAGGCAGCAGGTTTAAAACCAATAAAAGGAAGTTCTTCTTCACGCAGCGCACAGTCAACTTGTGGAACTCCTTACCTGAGGAGGTTGTGAAGGCTAGGACTATAACAATGTTTAAAAGGGTAAATTCATGGTGGCTAAGTCCATAAATGGCTATTAGCCAGGATGGGTAAGAATGGTGTCCCTAGCCTCTGTTCGTCAGAGGATGGAGATGGATGGCAGGAGAGAGATCACTTGATCATTGCCTGTTAGGTTCACTCCCTCTGGGGCACCTGGCATTGGCCACTGTCGGTTGACAGATACTGGGCTAGATGGACCTTTGGTCTGACCCGGTACGGCTTTTCTTATGTTCTTATGTTCTTATGAATGGAAGAAGATCATGGTGGACATCACAGTTCCCTTTGAAGAGAGGACCCCGGCTTTCTGCAATGCCCAATCTCGAAAACTGGAGAAATACGTCCCTCTGGCTGACACCTTGAGAGCTAGGGACTACGAGGTTCAAACTCACGCGCTGATAGTCGGAGCCCCTGGCACATGGGATCCCAGTAACGAGTGAGTGTTGCAGGAATGCAGAATCGGTCAACATTACGCTTTGTATTTGTGAATAATCTAAGCATTATACCCAGATGTACAGAAACTCTTTTCTTAACCTGTGTATTATATACTTTAACATTAGCTTTAAGAACATTTTAAAATTTGTTCTTATATAAAAAATAATGAACAATCCCAAACAAAGTGGGTAAGCTGATGATGCCTATCCATTGTTCCAGGGTAGGGAGTGTGAAAATCCTGAGACTAAATGCATTTTAACCCAGGTTAATAAGGAATCTAAAAATCAAATGCATTTTTTAATTAGCCTTATGCTATAAGTGTAACCTTTGACCTGTGACACTGACTCAACATCCCGTCAGGCTCTGTTGATTGAAATGCAGAGCTGGCCAGAAAAACATTTGCAAGGAAATCCAACCCCCCCCCCACTCCCTCCATGGAACTAGACCTGACTGGAAAGTGAAGCTTCCCCCTTGCAAAAAATATTCTACTTTCAGGGGGAGAGGGAGAATTCATTCCACGCCAAGATGAACAGCAAAGAGATGAGTGGGAGACCCAAAATAGGAGCAAGCCAGAAACATCTGACTGCCCAACGCCCCAGGCAGCTCCTTGTCTATGCTGCCTCCCTCCCTACAGAGTCGGAGGCCTGGGGTGTCGGGCAGTCTCAGGAGGCATCTGCTTGAGATTCAGGGAACTGGTTCCCTGAGTAGCTGCCTTCCTGTGCTGCCCAAATCCCTAGTGATCTGGCTGCCCAGGGAGCTGGGGGAGCCCAGGCTGACAGGCACATGGCTTTGGGAAAGCAGGGGACTTGGTGTGTTGGGGCTCACCCTGCATGTAGTAACCAATGCTGCTGGAGGTGTGAGTGGAGTCAGGGTTGCTGGACCAGGGCTGCAGTTATGCACAGATGTGACCTGCATGCTTCTTGCGGATTGTGAAGGTCCCCGGCAGGGAGTTACAGTAGCAAAGCATTTGAGGCACTTGGGATTATGGTCAGACAGTGACAACCCTTCATTGGTCTGAATTGCACCCTAGAATTTACACCCAGTGTGACCTGCAGAAGAACTTTGTGTAGCTAGAAAGCTTGTCTCCTTCACCAACAGAAGTTGCTCCCATCAAAGATATTGCCTCACCCACCTTGTCTCTCTAATATCCTGGGATCACCCTGGCTACAACAACGTTGGCTGGTGAATTTTTGGCACACTGGAGTCATGAGGAGTTTTGCTATTGACCCCAAGGGGGCCTGGATTTCACCAGATGTGTTATTGGGTAACATGCGTGTGATACTTCCTCTCGTGGCCAGCACCCTGGGGAGTGAACTGAGAACCTCCAGAGCTACAAGCATAAGCTGCTACAACTGGAGCCAGAGAACCAGGCCTACGTAGTCGGGGGCTGTAAGAGCTCATCTCTTTGTGGACTGGCTCCAAGGGGGACCTGTAACACACACTCACCAGTGGGATGTGTGTGTGCATGCGCATAAACCCAGAGACAAAAATAGTTGCCTTCAGCTAAACATGTTGCTGAATTCCACAGAGCTCCTCATGAACCTGACACAACACAGCAAGTTGTAATCCTATACTGAGCACCATCTAGCAGATTTTGACCAAAGCTGCAGTATTCACAGACACTTATGTGCACTAACTTTCTGTGAAGGATACGATAACTAACGTTGGATGGGAAAATAAACCTACTTCCAGATCTGATGCATGCTACATAAAAGTCCTGAATAATATCTAGATCAAACTGTGGACCAATCTAAGATAACAAAGGAGCCCTTGCTGGATGAACAGAGCTTGGCTTTGAAAGACGCTGGAAGGAATATTCTCTCTCTTGCTCTCTGTGTCCCATAGAACAGTCTATTGCCAAGTACTGGAAGTTGCAGGTTTTCCTAGCTGCACCGTGGTAGCATGTATGCCTAGTAGGCAGCTGGCATATGAAAGTCACCAAGTGACTATTACATAGCACAGGAGGAGTGGGAGTGTAATCCTATACTACTATTAATTAGATTTCAACCAAGGTAACTCTTACCAGGGATTTGTAAGATTTGTCAGCTTGTAACTAGTAACATTTCAGCGCCGTCTAGGGATCAGAGCTACAGGCAGCTCAGTTTTCACCCCTAAGGTCACCTTTAGCTAAACATAATTGATGGGGGGATGGGGGGAAAGCCCAAGTACAAAATGTAATATTTAAATCAAAACATCTGATCAGGTACGCGTCTCTTCCGTTTTCGCTAGCTCAGAGGGAGGGAGAGGGTTCTCATTTACATCGCTTTTTATTTTTAATGGGTATGAGGTGTCCAATTTAAACATCTCACATGTGATGTTTCCTATTTAGTCCCACGACGCTGCCACCTGGACTGGAAGCTTCCAGCTGGCCAATCTTTATGAAGACTGTCAGTATTAAATCTTAGCACCGTCTGCTATTGGCGATGGGCATGGTCCAGCAGAGTGCTGAGGTCCTGCTGAAAGGTGCTGAGTGCCCATAATGTGCTCTGGAGACAATGGGCCACATCAGCAGCATGGCTCCGTTGACTCCAATTTATACCAGCTGCAGATCTGCCCCACCGTCACCGAGCACCCGCACAGGATCAGACCCGGACAATTTAACATCATAAAACATAACAATTCGCAGCCTCAGAACAAATGCTGCTTCAAATCCACATAAGCCATCTGCAATCGACACCAGCAGTCAAAGCAGAATGTAAATGATTCTGTGCTTTTAACAGAATTAGGAAGCCTCTCCAAAAGCAGGCCTATTTATTAGTTACAGATGTAGCTAAGCTTTTTCAAGCTTTAAAGGGCTTGAAATGGTGATATACAATAAAACTAGCACTAGTCGGGATTAAATATGGTGTTGGCAAAAGTAAAGCTACTACCTGGCTAAATAAGGGAGCTGAGACTTCCCTACATTATGCTTTGTTGCTTACGTGAAAAAGGTTATCTATCCTTTGAAAGCATGGCAGTTAAACTACAAAGCTATTAGTGATTCATAAATACTGCCTACTCGAAATGTGGTCTTACAAGCCATACATATCAAACTTCCAGGCGAAAATTTCATTCAATAGCTAAAAAATACCCTGTCAAAGCAGTGAGGTGCCTTCTGTGAACCATGTTCTCATCCCCTTTTCGTAAAAGCAACAAGTGTTAGAAATCGGTTTAAACTTAGATGAAAACTGATAAGAGAGGAGAGACTAATGCCAAGCAGCATGGAACTATTGTGCCAGCAGTTGGAATGGCATATGGAAAAACGCAGCCTACGTTCATAACCAGGATGGAGAAAAATCTGTCCAGAGTTATTTTTGTTGCATATTCATGCCTTAATAAATTGCCTTAATTGGGTAAAAGAATGAGGAGTCAACCAAGAATGAATGTATTGTGTGGAGTATGGGGCATGGGAAGAATAGAAAATCATGTTTCTAAACCATCTCTTGATGGAAATCCATTTCTCCCTCCCCGCTTCTATTCATGGCTGGCAGGACAGAGGAACAAAATAAGATGGAGGAGAAGTGGAATGTGACTGTCTATTAAAATGTCTTCGGATATACGTTTTCCACTAAATGAATGTCTGCATCAGAAAGCCACATCTTTTGTAGCTGCTGCATTCTGTGTACCCTAGGCTGCGTTTTAGCAATGCAAACAGGCAGGAACTAGTATTTGAAAATAGGAATGTCAGGTAGATTCCATATTACCTGTTCACTCCAATTTTCAAATATTCTAGCCGTTTGCTCAAGGAGTAGATACTCCCAGACCTCACCCCACTGTCCCAAAGTTGGCAGACAATTCATTGGCAGCCCTGGGGGTCCCTTCCAGTTTATGTCTTATGTCCCTAAAGCTCATGCTTCAAGGCATCAACCAGTCACCTGCAGAGGTCAGGAAGGGATTTCCCCCACCCCCAGTGTCCTTTTTTTTTTTGGTCTCTCTTCTCTGAAGCATCAGGGATGGCCACAGTTGGAGTCAGGGCACCAACTGGGGAGGGACAGTGCTCTGAGGTGGCACAGAGCATTCTCTCTCTTTCTCTCCCAGGTGTTCGGCTGGCTGGTTCTTACTCACCTGCTCAGGGTCTAACTGATCACCATGTGGTGTCAAAGAAAATTTCCCCCAGGTCAGATTGGCAATGACCGTGGGGTTTTTTTTGCCTTCCTTTGCAGCATGGAGTGTGGGTGATTTGGCAGGATTATCTGGCTATATCTCAGATAACTCCTTGCCTTTGCAGGGGGGCTTGGGCACCGGGGCACCTCAGTCCCTCCTGTTCTCTGTCTGTGAGACAGAACGGTTTAGTCTCCTGAGGGCTTCTGCACCATGTTGGTCTGATTTCAGTTGTTGGGTTTAGCGTGCGGGTGCTGGGTGGGGTTGGTGGCCTGGGATATACAGGAGGTCAGGCTAGATGATTTGGTGGTCCTTTCTAGCCTTAAACTCCGACTGTAACACATGAAAATGTGCAACAAGTTGTAGAAGGCTTTTAACACCCAGGTCAGCGATCTGGAGCTGTTCATGACCACGAGTGCCAACTGCATGGCAGACATCCCAAACAGGTTGTGTGTTCTACCATTAGATTTCACCAACCCAGTAACAAGTGTGAGCTCCTAATGCACTGTCACAGTATTACCATGGAATCACAGACAGTCCCGTCTATCTTGCCACCCCGGCAAGATGGACTATGAGAGATAATAATAATAGGAGATATACCAATCTCCTAGGNAGTAACAAGTGTGAGCTCCTAATGCACTGTCACAGTATTACCATGGAATCACAGACAGTCCTGTCTATCTTGCCACCCCGGCAAGATGGACTATGAGAGATGGTCACTTTATACCCAAAATCACAATAATATTCAGGTTACTCCCAGTCCCAAAGGACCAGTCACTAGCCCCAGATAAATTGTACTCATATCTCAAACCAAAAGACAATCCCTGTAGCCAATCCTTTAACAAACTAAAGATTTATTAACTACGAAATGAAATGAGAGTTATTTGCAGGGTTAAAAGGGGAAACACCCCCCCAAATGAGTTACAGTCTTAGATTTAAAATGGCAATATGCGCTTCTATAATAAGCTGCTCTATACGTCGTCTAGGGCTGACCCATGCCAAGCATCATAGGGATCTCTGGCTTACGTTTAGGAATCGGTGTGCCTCAGAGTCCATACATAAGTGACCTAGTTCCTCCCTCTCAGGGATTTTTTTATCCCCGTCACCCCAGAATCGGAGCTGATGGCATGAGTTTATGTGCTGGTTTCCCCTTCTTCGAGGGAGTTGGGAATGCAATCAACAAGGTCTCTGTCCTTTGATGCTATACAATAGCCTCATTTGCCTTTAATTGGCCATCCTGTGTGCAGGACGAGCACTTTAATTAACGCTTCTTTTCCTGTTTGGCAACTTACACGATTACAATGCAGACACTTAATGTAACTTTATACCAAGGGATACAGATATTACAAAGTAGGATTGATGCATGCAGTTTCCTACAAGCATTCCATGAAGTCTAAATACTAAACACATGCGTACAACCCTAATATCTACTTTACCTAGACTAACCCTTAGGTAAGCCAGACTAGTTTCCAACTGTGCATTTGTCAGCATTCATTAAGGCCCAGGATGTTGTCATGAGCTGGCACCTGGTCTGGCCGCATCAGAGACCATTTGGACTTTTCTTATGGAGAGAGAAGAGATAACAGGTGGAGAAAGTCAAACCAAAATGCTTTGCATATATAGAATAAAAAATCAAGACCTCGAAGTTTTGAAAGTGGCGATTTTGGATGCCTTCATCTTTAGGTATCAAATTTGAGATGACTTAGAGACCTGATTTTCAGAAGGCAGGTGCACAGCACTTTCTGAAAATCAGACCCTTTTAAGGTACCTCTGGCTGGACACCCCCCAAAAAAAATCACTAGTCAGTTTTGAAAATGCAGGCTCCTATGCGTCGCTGTTTGCCCATCTTTAACTTATATCTTCCAGAATTACCCAATCACTAATCTGGGAGAAAAGTATTGCCCTTGTTCTGTTCCTATTAGATGTCATTCTGGGGAATTTTTCTCTCATTATTATTAATTAATTAATTATTATTATTATTATTTATTAGATAGAGACCCCCTCCAAGAACATGCTGTGTGTGTCTTTCAGCACTTGTTGATGAGTTCGCTGCATCCTGACCTGGTCCTATTTCCATTTAGAAATGTACAAACACTGATTTAACACGCTGGCTCCAAGGCGCCATTTTCACCCAAAGTTCCCTCTCTAATTATCATTCTCATTTAAAAAACAATAAAAGGTGCTTTCCACTGACAAATGAAAAACGGTTTGTTGATGCCCCTTTGAAGATCAATTCAAATTAAATTCACTGTATAATTCAAAATAACAACCCAGATAAATGTACACACATAATTTACTTAACCCTCAACAGAGATTCAGGGAGCTTGGCTGGCCTGCGATAACAAGAGGACACAAAGTAGATTATGGATTAAATGGGGCTTTTATTCACCATAATGATACAGGGCTGCTCAGTAGCTGGCAGTTCTCTCCTCACAATCAGCACTCCAAACTCTTCCCCACCTCTTGCTGCTCCTCTTAGGAAGAGTGTGTGTGTGTGTGTGTGTGTGTGATATCCTGGCCACACTGAAGTCAATGGGAGTTTGGTGTTCCTCACTCTGGGATCCCTTCTACGTACATTACTGGAGTATGAAGGAGAGGTCAATCATTAAGTGAGTTGGCCAAGATCAGACTCCCAATTCTGGTTACTGCTACTGCTGTTGATGGCAGATCTGGTCTAGTCTCTGACTTTTCTCCATACCAGGAGCCAGGTTGTTTAATGATCTGGAAAAGGGGGTGAGCCGTGAAATGGCAAACTTTGCAGAAGATGTAAAGTTATCAGGGTGGTCAAGACCAGAAAAGACCATGAGCAGCTTCAGAGGTAGGTGAATGGGCAACATGCTGGCGGATGAAAAAATTACAAATAGAAAGCAATGCACGTTGGAGGATAATTGGAAATAATCATATGACTTACTGGGTTCTAACTTACTGTATTAATTCAGAGAGAAGATGGGGCATTACTATGGACAGCTCCATGACTCTGTCCTGTGTGTAGCAGCGATCAATAAAACACAACGTTTAAAGGTATAAAGAATGAAATTGAGAATAATGGAGAAGATAACAAGGTGTCATACAAGTCTAAGGTACTCTTTCAACTGCAATACTGGTGTTCAGTCTGGTCACACCTGTCCAAAAAGATATAGCAGAAATAAAAGGGGTTCACAGATGGGGAATGAAAGTGATTAGGGGGCATGAAAAAAAACCACCCTCATATGACGAGAGATTAAAAAAAGAAAGGAAAANGCATTACTATGGACAGCTCCATGACTCTGTCCTGTGTGTAGCAGCGATCAATAAAACACAATGTTTAAAGGTATAAAGAATGAAATTGAGAATAATGGAGAAGATAACAAGGTGTCACACAAGTCTAAGGTACTCTCTCAACTGCAATACTGGCGTTCAGTTCTGGTCACACCTGTCCAAAAAGATATAGCAGAAATAAAAGGGGTTCACAGATGGGGAATGAAAGTGATTAGGGGGCATGAAAAAAAAACCCTCATATGATGAGAGATTAAAAAAAGAAAGGAAAAAAAAAAGTGATCCGGGTAACTACAGGCCTGTTAGTTTGACATCTGAAGTATGTATGTAAGGTCTTGGAAAAAAATTTGAAGGAGAAAGTAGTTAAGGACATTGAGGTCAATGGTAATTGGGACAAAATACAACATGGTTTTACAAAAGGTAGATCGTGCCAAACCAACCTGATCTCCTTCTTTGAGAAGGTAACAGATTTTCTAGACAAAGGAAACTACCTCTATTTCAGTAAGGCATTTGATACAGTTCCACATGGGGAATTATTAGCTAAATTGGAAAAGATGAGGATCAATATGAAAATTGAAAGGTGGATAAGGAACTGGTTAAAGGGGAGACTACAACGGGTCATACTGAAAGGTGAACTGTCAGGCTGGAGGGAGGTTACTAGTGGAGTTCCTCAGGGATCAGTTTTGGGACCGATCTTATTTAATCTTTTGATTACGGACCTTGGCACAAAAAGTGGGAATGTGCTAATAAAGTTTGTGGATGACACAAAGCTGGGAGGTATTGACAATACAGAGAAGGACTGGGATAGCATACAGGAAGATCTGGATGACCTTGTAAACTGGAGTAATAGTAATAGGATGAAATTTAATAGTGAAAAGTGCAAGGTCATGCATTTAGGGATTAATAACAAGAATTTTGGTTATAAATTGGGGACACATCAGTTGGAAGTAACAGAGGAGGAGAAGGACCTCGGAGTATTGGTTGATCACAGGATGACTATGAGCCGCCAATGTGATATGGCCGTTAAAAAAGCTAATGCGGTCTTGGGATGCATCAGGCGAGGTATTTCCAGTAAAGATAAGGAGGTGTTAGTACCGTTATACAAGGCACTGGTGAGACCTCATCTGGAATATTGTGTGCAGTTCTGGTCTCCCATGTTTAAGAAGGATGAATTCAAACTGGAACAGGTACAGAGAAGGGCTACTAGGATGATCCGAGGAATGGAAAACCTGTCTTATGAAAGGAGACTCAAAGAGCTTGGCTTGTTTAGCCTAACCAAAAGAAGGCTGAGGGGAGATATGATTGCTCTCTATAAATATATCAGAGGGATAAATATCAGGGAGGGAGAGGAATTATTTAAGTTCAGTACCAATGTGGACACAAGAACAAATGGATATAAACTGGCCATCAGGAAGTTTAGACTTAAAATTAGACGAAGGTTTCTAACCATCAGAGGAGTGAAGTTCTGGAACAGCCTTCCAAGGGGAGCAATGGGGGCAAAAGACATATCTGGCTTCAAGACTAAGCTTGATAAATTTATGGAGGGGATGGTACGATGGGATAGCCTAATTTTGGCAATTAATTGATCTTTAACTATTAGCGGTAAATATGCCCAATGGCCCGTGATGGGATGTTACATGGGGTGGGATCTGAGTTACTACACATAATGTTTTTCTGGGTGTCTGGCTGGTGAATCTTGCTCACATGCTCAGGGTTTAGCTGATCACCATATTTGGGGTCGGGAAGGAATTTTCCTTCAGGGCAGATTGGCAGAGGCCCTGGGGGTTTTTCGCCTTCCTCTGCAGCGTGGGGCACGGGTCACTTGCTGGAGGATTCTCTGCACCTTGAAGTCTTTAAACCACGATTTGAGGACTTCAATAGCTCAGACATAGATTAGGGGTTTGATACAGGAGTGGGTGGGTGAGGTTCTGTGGCCTGCGTTGTGCAGGAGGTCAGACTAGACAATCATAATGGTCCCTTCTGACCTTAAAGTCTATGAGTCTATGACTCTATAAGAGATTAAAAAAAGACTGTGACTGTTTACCATAGAGGGGAGACAAATGAAAAAGGACATGACAAATATGGATACAGAAAGAGTAGATCAGGAATTTCTATGTACCCTCTGCCCCCAATACAAGGGCTAGGGGCATTCCATGAAATCAAAAGATGGCAAATTCATAAAAGCTGATGAAACAACATACTTTCACACAATGGCTTGTGGAACTCATGGTCACAAGCTGATTGAGTCCAAGATTTGAGGACGGTTCTAGAAAGGATTAAACATTTATACAGTTCACAAAGACATTCAGAGTTTAGTAATTAGTAGCAAGAGACTAACATTTGGGAAGGGTTAGCCACCTGCTTAAACCAATCTCTAACTAACAGAGATCAGGAGGATACTCTCTATGGCAGTAGGTTATCCCATAAATGTCTAAATCGGTTTTTCTTACACCTTCCTCTGATATTTGACAACAGGTACTACACGCATCATCGAGATACCACAGATTTCCCCTACCCTAAGAACTACAAATAGAACAGCCCCTTTGGGTAAAGGGTTCAGAAGCTTTTGAGTGATTTGGGAGCTGAAGTCACATTGACTTTCAATTGGATTTAGGGCCAGTTTTTCAAAGGTACCAAAAGATGCAGATAAACAGCTAAGCAGGTTAGGTGCCTAACTCTCAATGACTTCAATGGGAGTTTAGTTCTTGGGAGCTCTTGAAAAGCCCACTAGGTGCCTATTTACATCTTTAAGTGCCTACAGACCTTTAAACATCTGCCCTTAAGTAACTTAGGAGCCTAAGTCCCATCTCAACTCAAAAATGTCCCTCCTAGTTCCCTTAGGTCCCTTTGGAATTTCCAGTTGCTAGTAGCATCTCAGATACTACTATGTAGTAATTGTAGATAAATGTTGACTTTTTAACAGTGGCCGCTATGTTCACCCTTCTTAACAAGAACTTGTAAATGAGATGCCACAGGATATTGGTCAGTCTCATTTGTTAACTATTTGTCATATCAAAAACTAATGGAATGGTCATAGCAGACTAATACTGGAAGGTGACCATATCCCCGGCTGACAGCAAGGTGTTAGCAATAACAAGCAATCTGCTCTGCTAATGACTTCTTCTATGACCTGGAGCGAGTCACTTATGGCCAGATTTCAAAAGAACTCAACACTTATTGTGGCATTTATAGGCAGTAGCTAGATTTTCAGAATTGTTCAGCTCCCAGTTCCTCTCCTGGTTCCCAAAGGAGCTGCCGAGTGCTAAGCTCTTCTGAAAAAGCCAATCCTACTTGTGGGTGCTAAGCACTTTTGCAAGTCTGGCCCGGAGCCTCGGTGCCTCAGTTTCCCCATCTCCAAAATGGCAATACCTACTGTACCAGAGTGTTAGCCTGAGTTGTTTTTGTGCTTTGACATCTTTAAAATAAAATTGTAGCCGTCGTACGTAGTTCATAACACACAAGTCCATAAAATGGGTACAATTCATCCTGAATGTAAACCCCTTGACATCGCTGGAGATACATTAGTGATGAATCTGACCCAACGGGTTTGCACAGTGTTTATTAAAGACCACAGCAATCACCTTTTTAATTACTTAACTGAATACATGAGAAACTGAGAAAAATCCTTTCTGAAGCTTGACTGTTCAGAAGCATGTGATGTTGCTGCTGAAATTTCAACATTTGATTAAAAAAATTGGAAAAAAAAAAAGGGAGTTCACACTGCCTGGAATCTCAATATTTGACACTGAAATCATTTCAGCAGTTTGCAGTAGAATTTAAATTCATTGCTTGCCTAGGTTTTGAACATGGTGCTAGGAAAAAAATGCCCATATGGTTAATAAAATGTGTATAGTTATTACTCAACTGGGAGGTTTTCTGATGCTAGCTACATTTGCAGAACCAACACTCATATAAAAAGAATGAAAACAGGGAGTCTTTGAATTGTCATTAAGGACTATATAAAATGACCTTGAAAGGAACAGAATAATAGTAATACACAGCTCTTATGTAGCACTTTTCATCAGTAGATCTCAAAGGACTTTACTAAGGAGAATCATTGTCCCATTTTATAGATGGGGAAACTGAGACACAGATAGGTGAAGTGACTTGCCCAAGGTCACCCAGCAGGTCAGTGGCAGACTCAAACAGACCCCAGATCACCCTGAGTCCCAGTCCAGCGCTTTATCAATCAGGCCATACCACCTTTCACTCTACATCACCACTGCCCAGTAGAGGCTGAGACATTTTTCCTGACTCCTACTGTGCCTCCAGTTACAACCGGAAGCAACCACAGCACAAGAACTAGCACCACTATTCTATAGCCCAGGGGTAGGCAACCTATGGCACGTGTGCCAAAGGCGGCACGCGAGCTGATTTTCAGTGGCACTCACACTGCCCGAGTCCTGGCCACCGGTCACCGGCCACCGGTCCGGGGGGCTCTGCATTTTAATTTAATTTTAGTTTAGCTATATATTATAGACTTATAGAAAGAGACCTTCTAAAAATGTTAAAATGTATTACTGGCACGCAAAACCTTAAATCAGAGTGAATAAATGAAGACTCGGCACACCACTTCTGAAAGGTTGCCGACCCCTGCTATAGCCTAATGCTAGGTTTCCTGTTTGCAAATCCCAGATAAATATTCCCATTTACGTGAGGACAGAGAGAATTCCTTGGCTTGTTTTCTAGCCATTAACCTGTCAAACAAGAGCTTGATAGAAATGTGGTCAGTTTCAGCCAACAAGATAATAAGAAGGTATCATCCAGTGGGAGGAAAAAACATGATGCATCTATAATGACTCATTGAACTAAGAACTTCAAAAAATATTTCTTAATAATAAAGGAAGGCTTTCAATTAAAAAGATCAGTGAGATGAATTTCTAGGGCATCATATTATAGTGCAAAAATGCTCAAACCAGAGCGGTCACTGGGATTCTCTCTTCTAAGCCTGCCAACCAGCAGAAATTGCAAAATCCCTTTTGGGGTGTGGTCTTCAGGGACAGAAGACCCTAGAGTATTTTACTTGCGGCTTCGAGAATGCTCCTCCCAGAGAGGGTAAACATCAGAAGACTGTGGCACAGAATGATGGGAAAGGACTAAACCTCCCCTCCCAGAGTGATCTTTTCAACCAGTGATTTTTCGTTTCTCGTCAGCCAGAAAGCCAGGGTAATGGAGGCACTGGAACAGATTTTTAAAGGAGCTCAGCTCCCACATAGGCACCTACATGAAGCAGCTGCATTTTCCAAAGCGCTCAGCACCCACCATCTCCCACTGAGAACAATGGGACCTGCTGGATGCCAAGTACTTTTGAAGGGAAAAAAATATCTGATAAGTTATTTAGGTTTCGACTCCTATTTCTGAACAACTTGACTGAAGCACCTCTAGGTACTCAGTCCGTAGAGCATCAGGCTTTTAATCTGAAGGAGCAGGATTCAAGTTCCTGTTTGGACAGCCGTGGCTTTTGGGAGTTAGAAGCAAACTTTCCCTGGAGTCCAATTAGCCGGTGACTGTCCACACTACCAGGGTGCCTGCCTGCGTCTGCCACCTGCTGGAGACAAACTGGCTGGGCCAGGCACTGGTTTGACCCAGAACACTCTGAAGAGGGTGCAGGATGACCAGCCTTGTATATGATTACGCATTGTTCATAACTCTAAAAGATCTCTCCCCCCCCCAGTCCAGATTTTCACACAAGCTGTTACCGTGCCCAAAATGTGACAAACAATCTGTCTCGGCGCTCACTGGAAAAAAAAAACCCTTGAGAATTCATTCTATTCCCATTAGGGAGCATGGAAGCTGCCAATAACTCGAGGTTTTATTTTGAAGTGGGATTGGATTCTATTTCTGAGCGAGACCAGTAGAAAACTGAGCTTGTGAACCCAGGAAATTAAAGAAAATATCGGCTCTTCTCCCTTGGAAATGTCTCCAAGGACATTAATTACACTCTCCAAAGGTTTACAAGCTTGGAGAGTTAGCTGGGGCGGCAGATTTTACCAGTCTCTCGCAGTTAGAGATTAAAGTAAAACAAAGAGAAACCCAGAAATGCAGAATCTCGGATGTTTTGGTTCCATGCGACATGGAAGAGAAAATCCGTGCAAACAGTGCTATGCAGTTGTCACCGTTACAAAGTCAATATTTTCCATAAGATTACATACAGTTGCCATAGTTGATTTAGCTGGGGATTGGTCCTGCTTTGAGCAGGGGGTGGGACTAGATGACCTCTTGAGGTCCCTTCCAACCCTGAGATTCTATGATAGTTAGGTCTTGACTCCAAGTAGAGTGAAAGCCATAGAATCTCAGATACCAACCACCCTGAGGTAGCAGTCAGCATTTGCCCGCAGTGCAGTGGGCCTGGGTACTAACACAGACAGCAGAGCTCATTTTTATTTTGTTCCAAATTATTTCTATTACAGGAGAGCCCCAACCAAGGTCCCGGCTGCGTTGGGCTAGGTGCTGTACAAATGCATAGTGAGAGACAGTCTCTGCCCCAACCAGCCTACAATGTAAATAGACAAGGCAGACGGACACACAGTGGGAGAGGGGAAATATCTTAGCTCCAGGTGCTGGGGCTTCCCCTATGTAGGAAGTGAGTGGGGAGGGCGTGACATTTCTCAAGGCACCCTGGGCTGAGAGTCACCCTTTTCCTACCTGCCTCCAGCACGAGGGAGTCTTGCCCATGCTAGCTGGGTGTTGGCTCCCTAACACAACCAGTCTGTCAGCCACTCAGGCCCTCTCCTCTAGGCTACACACGCCCTGCCAGTAGACCACAGAAGCACCCTAGTCTCATAGTCCCTTGAAAGTGTCCCCCTGAGGTAACCAGCCCCTGATTATTGGATGCCCATAGAAACCCCAGATCCTCCATTCCCAGAGGACCAGTGTATAGCCCTTGAGTTCAAGTACAGTAAAACAAAAGGAAATCTATTGTAAGACATGAAGATTCAAACGGAAAGAGGTGAGTGATGGGAACAAGTGGTTACATCCAAAACAAAAGTCATAAAACATGAGCTAGGTCCTACCCTTATTAATAGTTACCCTGTATTAGCTGGGGTAATAGGGTAATAAGGCTGACTCAGCCTTGCAGGGCCCAGGATAAGGGGCTGTTTAATTGCAGTGTAGACATTTGGGCTTGGGCTGTAGCCTGGTTTTAGGACTTTGAGAGGTGGGAGAGGCCCAGAGCTTGGGCTGCAGCCTGATCCTGGACATCTACACTGCAATGAAACAGCCCCTTAGCCCGAGCCAACTGGCAGAGGCCAGCCACGGGTGTCTAATTGCAGTGTAGACATACCCAGCGTCAGTGGTGGAGTAATGCACAGGCTCATGCCCACATGGGCCCTGGGCAATTTGGGTGCCTGTGCAGAAGCGCTGGAACCTGGGTAGAAGTGGGGGGAGCTACCGGTGCTGGAACTGTGGCCCCGCTCCCTGCTCCGCCTGTTTCCCCTGGGGCCCCGACCCCTGGCCAGGCCATGGTAAGAGCCAAGCCATGGTAAGAGCTATCCAGGGGGCCTGGACTGCTGTGGGGAGCCCCAGACCCTCCACCTGCCCTGGACAGGGGGCCCAAATCGGGGGGATTTGATAGCTGCTTTCAACTACCTGAACGGGGGTTCCAAAGAGGATGGATCTAGACTGTTCTCAGTGGTAGCAGATGACAGAACAAGGAGTAATGGTCTCAAGTTGCAGTGGGGGAGGTTTAGGTTGGATATTAGGAAAAACTGTTTCACTAGGAGGGTGGTGAAGCACTGGAATGGGTTACCTAGGGAGGTGGTGGAATCTCCTTCCTTGGAGGTTTTTAAGGTCAGGCTTGACAAAGCCCTGGCTGGGATGATTTAGTTGGGATTAGGTCCTGCTTTGAGCAGGGGGTTGGACTAGATACCTCCTGAGGTCCCTTCCAACCCTGATGTTCTATGATTCTATAATTCTAGTGTCCCTGCGCCCCCCGGGGTGCACAACCCAGGGCAGGTGGAGGATCCAGGGCTCCCCACAGTGGCCCAGGCTGCCTGGATGGACCACCTGGGCGACTGCCCAGGGCACCATGGTCCAGGTGGGGGTGGGGCGTGCAGAGGTGTGACACACAGATACTGCTCACTCCCCCCCTCCAGCATTCCTCTGCACCCCTAGAGGGCTCGGAGGAGGGGAGCGAGGAGCAACACCAGTGCTCCCTGCATCCAGGGGCACCACTGCAGCGGGAGATCCTGGGAAGAAGTGTCCCTCGGGCACAGCACCACCGCCAGGCTCTCAGATCGTGCCTGTCACCGGCAGAAGTCAGCACTTCAGACAAAGGAGGAGGGCCTGATTTTACCATGGGGGGGTGGGGGGGGGACACAGAGAACTGATGCGAGGTGAACCCAGGTCTCTGGAGTTGTAGTCTAGTGCTCTGGCAAGGACACGACCGTGGGCCAATGCACCGATGTGCTGCCCTTTAACCACGGCTGTGTCAGGCTAGTCCTCGGTGCGTTGTATAGATCATGCCACGTTCAATGGATCAGCTACGTAGCTTTGCGGGAGGGGGGAGATTTTTTTCTTGAGCAAAAATATTCTCATCTATTTTTCACATTCCGACATTTTTCACTTAATTGAAAAGTGACAACTCATTTTGCTCAAACTTAAAAAAAAATAAAATCCACCCTTACTGCTGAGACAAGCATGAAAAATGTCAACCCCAAAATAATTTGTTTGGAAAAACACACACAGGGGGAGAGGAATGGGGGCTGGAAGGGACCTTGGAGCTCGACCGCAATTATCTTGAGCACTATTGAGCCCACTGCATTATAGGATATTTCACCCTGGTTTTCATGTACTATTGGTGACTGTTGTAATGACAGACTGTTGCAGATGACACTAAACTGGGAGGAGTGGTAGATACACTGGAGGGTAGGAATAGGGTCCAGAGTGACCTAGACAAATTGAAGGATTGGGCCAAAAGAAACCTGATGAGGNCCCCCCCCGCACCCAATTCCAGCAGGGGCCCTGGTAGGAGTCAGCCCTTCAAACCCCATAAAGGGGTCTTTCTGTGGTTACAAGTTTATACCAGTTTAACTCTGAACAAGCACACCCATGCATAGGTTAGTCTTTACTTTATGCAGCTTGGGCTGTTGATCTCCAGAGCTTGGGAACAGGTAACCAGAAGACAAAAGTCCTTTCCTTAGACCATAGCTTCTGAACGCTGGAGTTTTGCATAACTGGGGATGGAGACTTTGCATTCACCGCCTCCTAGATCTGATGCCTGACAGGAAACACACATTGTCTGGTCTGCCGCATTGAACGACTATATTAAACAATCATCCAGACCCACAATAGTACATAATCTTTGCATTTAATGCAATGGACCCCAGAGATACTTCTACTTAATTCAATAAGGTTTGTCCAAGTATATTGCAGGGAATCGCCACATCTGTCACAGGCAGTATATCACTGAAGCAACTGCTGAGTTCAGAGGTGGAAGATGTAGCTTCTGTGACAAATAGATGACTTTCTGTCAAGACAACATGTCTGGACCTGAAATTAGAAGTGAAACCCTAGAGACAGGTTCACAACAAGATGGACTTGATTATCATATCTTATATGGCTCCACATCACTGAAGTATCTGAGCACTCAAACAACTTCTCATGTAAACTCATAATTCCTCTGTGAGGAAGGCAAGTCCTATTATCCCATCTTTTACAGATGGAGAACAGACAGACTACGTGACCTGCCCAAGGTCTCACAGGAAGTCTGGACAGAGCAGGGAAATGAACTTTGGTCTCCCAATTCCCAGACTATCACCTTATCCATGGCACCACCCTTCCTCACCTTATAAATATGCAGAAAATGAATTGTGTCCTCAAAGATTAACTGCTGCCATTTTGGGGAGGATAAACAAACTAAGGGAATGTGGTCTAGATTAAACTACTATAAGATAGGTGCACAATTGGTTGAAAGACTATACTCAATGGTTATCAATGGTTCACTGTCATACTGGAAGGTGTGTCTGGAGGGATCCCACAGGGGGCTGTCGTGGTTCCAGTACTACTCAATATTTTCATTCATGACTTGGATAATGGAGTGGAGAGTATGCTTATAAAATTTGCAGATGACACCAAGCTAGAAGGGGTTTGTGACGTTGCATTCCATAATGTTTTATATTTTCATGTATGATGTAACTGGAATATGCTTTATGCAAAGGGTCTCTTGTAAGGTATCATTACAAAGCTTATAATCTGAGTATGTTCATCCTATCTGTATGAATGTATCAGTCTTGTATCTGAAACTAGGAATATGAAGTATAACTCTGAGGTTCTATTGTAATTATGCAAAGTGTAGACCATTAATGGTGGTTTGGAATCTTGAGGGCTCCCACTGACTAGGACAATTGGTTGTAAATGGTCTGTTTACTTGCAAACCTTCCTGTGTATGTGTCGGCCAGCCCAGCAAGAATGGGGGCTGGGGGTCTCACAGGACATGTAACCATGTCACGTGATGCTGAAATCCATCTTAAATCTGGTACTTTTCCATTTAGAAGGAGGGGTGGGGACCCAGAGAGAAAAAAAGATTCCCACCTTGTGCCAAAGCTATAAAAGAGGGTGGAACAGAATAAAGGGGGCTGCAGTCATGAGAACATNGTATCTGAAACTAGGAATATGAAGTATAACTCTGAGGTTCTATTGTAATTATGCAAAGTGTTGGCCATTAATGGTGGTTTGGAATCTTGAGGGCTCCCATTGACTAGGACAATTGGTTGTAAATGGCTGTTTACTTGCAAACCTTCCTGTGTTTGTGTAAACCAGCCCAGCAAGAATGGGGGCTGGGGGTCTCACAGGACATGTGACCATGTCACGTGATGCTGAAATCCATCTTAAATCTGGTACTTTTCCATTTAGGAGGAGGGGTGGGGACCCAGAGAGACAAAAAGATTCCCACCTTGTGCCAAAGCTATAAAAGAGGGTGGAACAGAATAAAGGGGGCTGCCAGTCATGAGAACATCCCTGCTTTCCACCTAAGATGTCTGCTGGAACTAACAAGGATTGTACCAGGGGAAAGGATTGGGCCCAGACTAGGAAGGAGTCTAGTCTGTGAAAGAAGCTTATTGGAACATCTCTGAGGGTGAGATTTTACCTGTAAACAGTTTCTTAATGTATTAGGCTTAGACTTGCATGTTTTGTTTTATTTTGCTTGGTAACTTATTTTGTTCTGTCTGTTATTACTTGGAACCACTTACATCCTACTTTTTGTACTTAATAAAATCACTTTTGTTCATTAATTAACCCAGAGTAAGTGATTAATACCTGGGGGAGCAAACAGCCATGCATCTCTCTCTATCAGTGTTATAGAGGGCGGACAATTGATGAGTTTACCCTGTATAAGCTTTATACAGAGTAAAACAGATTTATTTGGGGTTTGAATCCCATTGGTAGTTGGGTGTCTTGGTGCTGGAGATAGGGAACCTGCTGAGCAGTTTTTGGTTAAAGTCTGCAGCTTTGGGGGCGTGGACCAGACCTGGGTCTGTGCTGCAGCAGGCTAGCGTGTCTGACTCAACAAGGCAGGGTTTTGGAGTCCCAAACTGGCAGGGAAAATGAGCTCAGAGGTAAATTCAGCATGTCACGTGACAGTCCCAAGGTGGTCTCTGTGACCAAACCCGTCACAGGGTTGCAGGCACTTTGAAGGACAGGATTAGAATTCAAAAGGACCTTGACAAATTGGAGAATTGGTCTGAAATCAACAAGATGAAATTCAATAAAGACAAGTGCAAAGTATTTTACTTAGAAAGGTGAAAAAAGTCAAATGCACAACTACAAACTGGGGAATAACTGGCTTAGGGGTAGTACTGCTGAAAAGGATCTGGGGGTTAGAGTGGATCACAAATTGAATTTGAATTAACAATATGATGCAGCTTTAAAAAAGGCTAATATTCTGGCATGTACTAACAGGAGTGCCATATGTAAGTCCCACTCTGTTTGACACAGGTGAGGCCTCACCTGGAGTACTGTGTCCAGTTCTGGATACCCCAATTTAGGGAAGATATGAATAAATTAGAGAGAGTCTAGAGGTGAGCAACAAAAATTATCAAAAGTTTAGAAAACCTGACCAATGAGGAAAGGTTAAAAAACTGGCCATGTTTAGTCCTGGTGAGGGGGGAGAGGGGGAAGACTGAGGCTCGGGGACCTGATATTAGTCTTCAAGTATGCTAAGGGCTGTTAAAAAGAGGACTGTGATCAGTTGTTCTCCATGTCCGCTGAAGGTAGGACAAGTAGTAACGGGCTTCACCTGCAGCAAGGGACATTTAGGTTAGACATTAGGCAAAAATTTTGAACGGAAAGGATAGCTAAGCTCTGGAATCAGTTTTCAAGGGAGGCTGTGGAATCCCTATCACCGCAAGGCTTTAAAAACAGGTTGGATAGACACCTGTCAGGGATGGTCTAGGTTCACTTGGTCCTGCCTCAGCGCAGGGAGCTGGGCTTCATGACCTTGAGGTCCCTTCCAGCCCCACATTTCTACGATTCTGTGCAGTATCCCTCAAACCTAAAAGTGCAAAACTCACCTCAGCCCTTAATATGGATTTGCGCCAATGATTGAGGCGGCACCTAGAGGTCTCAACCCGTCAAAACCACTGTATAGATACGTAGCACCATAACTATCCATGCCCCTGAATTCTCTCTGGGTTCCCCGGTCACTCCTGCATGTGTTGAACTTTGCTAGTTTGCATTTCGCATAATCTGTAACCCTAATAATTTACAAAGAAATATTCCCATTGCTGAGAAGTGGGGTGAGCCCAAAGATTGAATAGCAAAATGCTCTAGTGATGTCTTCGGGTACTAGTGCTTTTTTTACTTACCCAGCTATATTACATTACATTTACTAGTAGTGCGCCATGAAGTATTGTCATAAATAACGTAAACGACAATTGTCAAAACAAATGGGTGAAGTACATTTTGTGATGTACTGTCCTTGTTCGCGGGTGCGTGCCGCTTTGCTTGCTTGCTAATTTGCAGTAGCTAGTCACCGGCAGAAGGTTTCCCGGCCATTAATGTGAATTAGTGTGGTCCTACAGTATGTTATACTGTTGCAGTTTGCCATATCCTTGACAAATAGAATAAAACTGGATTTTTTATTTCACACTTCTATGCAAATCCTGGGCAGATGTCCAAGCAAGTAAGGAACGGCTAACAGAGTCATTCCAGGCCATACAAACTAAATTAAAAAACTGTTTTGGTCAGCAGCCGCAGCTATCACTGGGGCAAATCAATTTACTGCAGCTGTGATCTGCTATTTAAGGCTGGGGCCTTAAGCAGATTAATCGAGGAAGCATGTTAAAGGTTATAAAAGTCAGCGTCACTAAGTTCATGAACGGTTTTTTCTAGTGCAAATCCATAACGTTACATTCTGCAGCTCAAAACCTATCACATAAGCCTCTTCATTAAACCAGGGTATGTCTATACCTTGGTATTTAAACCAGCATGAAGGTCCTAGCTCATTACTTGAAGCCTCTCTTATGCTCTAATAAAACCTTTAAAGGGTGAAATGTCACAAAGGAGAAAAGAACGGTGCTATCCTGATGAAGGAAACTTAGGAATTCCATCACGGGGTCTTTAACTGAGATGGTGACTTAAATCAAGAAGCTAATGCCAAACCAATATTCTCCCACACAGCCAATCTGTAACTGTGAATCGGTTTGCTGTAATAAAAAGACTGCCTTCATTCCTGGAGTGTAGCAGAGCTCATCTCCATGGACCAGTCATGGCTGAATATTGATTGGTCCTAAGACTGGCTTTAGATAGAAGTAACCAACTGTGGATGCTGAGTTATTGGGCCAATAACAAATAGGTTCTAATCCAGAGCTCATTGAAATCAGGCTCCCATTGACTTGGCTCTGATAGCCTAGCAGCATATTAAGCTGAAGTGGGAGGGAGGTGAAGACATTCTAGGAAGTATCGGGTGTATCCTCCATTGGGGAAAAAACAATTAAATAACCCTGGGGAAAATGAACCAAAGTTTTGCCAAGGGCAAAAAATGTGCTCTCCAAAATATTTTAGTGAGCTCCACAGGCTTCGTCTTTTGCAGATTGACTCAACCTACCGCTGTGTATTTCCCAATCAAAGACAGGGACAATCACACTGAACTCCCTCGGATTGGTGGCAGAATGTTAATGAAGGATTTAAAGAATTTTTAACTCATGATCCCTCTGCAATCCCATCACCGGAGTCCTTATCTAATTTAAACCAAACCACTTGGGTGGGTTTATAAAAAACACTTCAGTGGGAAATCTCACGAAGAGAGGACCTTCGTTCCTTGCCCAGGTGAGAGATTCCTCAGGGCAGAAAGGTCTCTTCCCCATTTGCACTCCTCTGATGCTCAAGAGCCACGTGTACGAGTTCTCAATATACTTTAATCAAACAAGCATAAGGAGAAGGAAAATGGCCCTTTGACGAATCTTGGGATCCAGGAGACAAACCCACAGCTCCATTGTCCAAGGGTGACTGTGGCCAAGCCATTTTAGGCCAGATTTTTAAGAGGTATTTAGGTGCCTACTGAGATTTTTAAGAGCATCTAAACAAGTTAACCTTCATTTAAAAAAAAAATTACCCTTAGTCCTCTACGTGCCTCAGTTTCCCATCTCTAAAGTAACACCACCTTTCTCCTACCTTTATCTATTTAAATTCTTCAGCTCAGAGGCTATTTCTTACTGTGCTTGTAATGCACCTAACACAGTGGGGTCCTGATTTTGGTCAGTGCTATGGTGATCCAAATGATTATTAATACATTTCTAGGGAAATGAATCTGAGTTCTCTATGTTCTTCATGGTATAGATCAGATTTGAATAAGCAGCCATATATATTTTTGGTAGTCAATACACAACTGAGCAAAAGGTACCCTCTCCTGAAATATGCTCACCTAAGAAAAAGGGATCCGTTTGACAGGTAATTTCTAATCAAGAAGATAAACTGGGCATGGCATTGCTTCTAAGGCCAGCAGACAGTATTTTATTTAATTCATATCCCAGCGAATTGTCAGCACTTATTTTAGCCTCTATGTAGTGCAGCTTTCAGCACTATTGATCATGAAATTTTAATATAATGCTTGGAAACGTATGCTGGTATTTCAAGAACAGCAGCAGATTGATTTAGATCTTAGCTGCCCCACAGGGACTGGTCCTTATTGTCTAGTGCGTTCCCCCTCCCACTTCAGCCCAGCAGGCTACTGCACAGGGAAATGTTCCAAGCTTGAGTTTACTCAGAATCTATAGGCCATGCTGCCCTTTATGCTATTATCCATTACAGAACGTCAGCGTCTCTCAGCAGCTCTCTGTTGCGCTATAGATTTATTTTGCTTTTACCTCTTTTGATGCTGCCTACCCTGGGCTGCTTCTTCCTCCAGCTCCGCTTGACATCGAAAACTAGATGTACTCAAGTCTCCCACAATTAAATGCACCGAAACTTGAAATTATGATGCTTAACCACCTAACCAGGCTCATAATTAACAGCCTTTTCCATTTGCTTTTGACAGACAACTTTTTGATCAAATCTCAGCTTCCAGCTTAATTTGGACCGCGGCTGGCCTTTTGAATCATATCACATCGCCATCCCCCTCCCCGTCCCTTCTGGCTCCATCTCAGGAGCGCTGCCTGTCTTGGCTTGTGTTTGTCTCGTAATAAGATTGAAATCCTGGTTTGCACATTGATTTCTCTTCCCCCTCCCCCTCCCTCCCCCCCAAACAACTTGATTACTGCAATTCCCTCTTAGCTGGCCTCTCTTCAGCTACTATATCAAATTGCAATATGTGCAGAGCTAGGGCTGCTAGACGCCTGACCTACATCAAGTCACAGGGACATACCAGCCTTGCTCTGGTTTCACTCAGTTGGCTCCATGTCAAATTTCGCATTTAGTTGGAGATTACTAGCGTGCGCTATTAGAGCCTGCTCCAAAAGTCACTGAAATCCGTGGAAAGGGCTTTGGATCAGGCCTTTAAAGCGTCACTTAGTTTTGAACCTTCACATTTGAGAAATCTATTCACTCCTTAACCCCTCACTCCCAGTCCTCATTACCCAGATTGTCCCCAACAGAGAGCCACCGGAGCCGTGCCAAACAGGCCCCGTTTAAAATCAGACTGAACTAGCCTGTGAAATAGGTACCAAAGTTCCCTCGATTGGTCGCAAGACAGAGAGGGAGCTCCCCAAGAAATGGATCCTGCTCTCAGCATGGGACCAAATGGAGTCTTTGAAACCACAACATTCAAACAGAGATCACTGTGTTATCGGGAGATTTATGTGCTGTGTTTATAGGGTGGATGATTTTTCAAACGCACCAGAGGGTTTAAGGAGCAGGAGGCCTGTGAAAAGTCAGTGGTTCTCCAGACAAGAGGAAGGAGCTGTTAATGAACACAAAGAGTAAGGAAGAAAGCAGATTAATAAATCCAAAAGAGAAAAGCAGGGGTCCTCAAACACAGTCAAGGGTTAGACTGCAGAAGTGAGTGAGCACTGAATGCAGCCCGGGGACCGTCTGGAGACTCTGAAGTAACATGCACCTTGCAGCATCACTCGATTTCGCTACATTTGCTTTGAGACAAGTTTAAAACCCCCCACACCTGAGTGACTCAGGCCTGGACAACAATGCAAAGTTTTACCAGTATAACTGTGTTCATCTGAGGAGTGACGTTCTGCCAATGGAGTTTTACCAATAAAAGCCCTAGTATGGATGCAGCTATACTAGCATAAAAGGGGTTAACCTGGTGTAACTGCCTCCAGACCAGAGGGGTTTTGCCACTTTAACTCCACTAGTATAAAGTGACAAAACGTTTACGCGGAGAAAAGCCCTCGGGGAGTCTGGGTCTTATTTTCAAAAGGCTTCGGCACTAGGCAGCCTAAGTTTCGCTAAAACTCAGTGGGACGCCAGTGCTCCTAAGCCATGGAGGGCCAGACGTGTAAAAGTATTTAGATGCCTAAAGATGCAGATAGACGCAAAAGCATCGAGACACCTAACTCCCATGGAAACCGGGAGCTAGGGACGTAGGCTCAAAGAGACTCAGGTTCCTAAAGCACAAGTCCACGAACCTTGTTCGGCACCTATTTGTTTGCTGTACAAGTCCCCTAGGCACCTACGGTTCTGCCTCCGGGCATGTGCTCGGCTGTCTCCCTCTTGGCACCTCTCTGGTACCTAAGCCCCAGCGTGCTCTGAAGACAGGTGAAGAAAAGCATCCTCCCAGCTCTCTCACCTGCAGGCTCCTCTCCAGTTAGGCAAGCTGCAGGCATGCCTACCTCCACATGAAAATGGCAGTGATGGAGGAATTTACCCAGCACATGAGAGACCCCAGTTCAATCCCTGACCCCACAGGGAGAAAGGCCCTGAATAGGGGTCTTCTACGTCTCAGGGGAGTGCACTCACCACTGGGCTGGAGGATACTCTGATGTGGGGTCTCTCTCAGTTTTGCCTGGTGCAGCTGTTCCACTTTGTATAAATAGGGCATGGTTATGGTGTTTGTGAAAGAACAGTGCTATAGAGTTACATTACAAGTCTGGGCCTAACGTTGCAAGTTAAAGACAAGGGTCTAACGTGAGGCTCCTAGGACAAATTTTCAGATGTGTTCAACACCTGGTAACTCCCATTGAGAACAATGAGTGTTGAGCACACTTGAAAGTCTGGTTGCTTCCTTTAGGTGCCTAAATGGATGCTGAACATTTATGAAAATCTGGCTACTTACACTTCAGTGCCTAGACAGGGTCAGATTAAGGCTCCAGCTCCTGGAGTCACTCAATCAGACTCAGCTTGTCTTTTGACATATGTGTTCCTAGCTACATGGATGCACAGAAGACCTTGAGAACATGTTCCAAGTAAATTGGTGCCTGCCTGAGTTTGAAGACAGCCTGAAACAACAGCTCAAAGACTGATCAGCAAGGAGGGGAAACGCAGCATTCATGAGGCAAGATTGCCCGTGCCGTTCCCCCACCTAAGCAAACATGCAGAGAGCCAGCCCTGATCTGCACAGTGTGGATTCTTCACCTTCATTGCCCCGGGCCCTCTTCACAGATGTGCATTGTGCTGCTCAGGAAGGACTCGACTGTGCTCATTATCAACAAACCTGGGCCGTTCAAGGCTCAGCTCAAGCAAAGCAATACAAACAAGACAGAGTAGACTACAGAGGGGGTGAGCAATTATCCCCATGGTGCCACTACCGCCTCTATCACCTCCCCACTGGGCCCTGATATAGGTATTGCCGTACCAGGCACATGGCCTGCAAAGCGTCTGCTAGTTCCCATGCACCAGCTGGGCTCAGTGGCGGGACAGGCATGAATGGCTGGATTGTGCTTGGGCCGGCGTCGGTATAGAGACGGGGAGAGAGGATTCAGCAGCAGTTGGGCACAGACTGGTCATTGCACTGCCCGTAGCAGAAGGATTTCTGAGGCTGGTGCCCACAGCTCCCCCTCAGAAGGTTTGATGGATTTCTTTGGGACAGGGTGGGGAAGACTATAGGGTTGAGAGGGGAATGGAGAGCAAGGGAGTCCCTTGTTAAAATGTTGGCAGCACATCACTGGCACAGAAGAATAAAATACCCTCAGCAGCTTCCCCCTACTGCCCACGCAGGCTGCCATGAGCAGCAGCAACCAAGTAGGAGACAGAGTCCATGTCACAGCATAGGGGCACACTGCATTGTAAATATTTAAAGAGGTAAGCACTCTATTTGCAAAGAGAAAAGGGTAGTTCCAGGAGAACGCCTGCCACCCTCAACAAAGCACCGGCCAGCACTCCAGTGAGGACTAAGAACGCTCTCCTGGATCAGCTCTAGGATTACTCACAAAGCCTTTAGGAAGTGAAGTAAAGCCCAAACAAAGCTAGTCCCTGCTGTATCATCCCTCAGAGAGGGTCACCAGAAGTTCTCTGTTTTTCTTTAGCGTTCAGTTTTATAAAATAACTGTTAATAATGGTAGAAGAGTGACTCACCGGTGCCAGCATGCACCTCGGTGAGGCATAGCGGACTCTGATCCACGCTGAGCTGCAACGGTCCTGGGGTGATGTGTGTCTCTCTCTTTCAGCCCCCCAGCTAGATCCATCGCTTCTAGGGGGGTATCAACGTTCCATACAAACAACATCCCCCACAACTCTAATCAATAGGGCATCTTCCAACCAGGCCGTGCACCTCTGCAGTCCCACTCTTTTCTCAGAGCAGCAGGTTCCCCCCACAGAATGCAGAAAACCCCAAACAAAACAAACCCAACTTCTGCAACTTCTGCCTGTCTGGGCTTGAGCTTTCAGTCCCACCGGGATCTCCCCAGCAACTCGTTCATGCTGCCGAGCACCAATCTCCAGGGATACTCCCCTGGAGCCTGGCCCCTTTCCCAGAGTCAGCCACCAAGGTTGGTTCTTAATCTACAGCATCTCCACGGCTCCTTTCCCAGAGCGAGGGAATTCTAACCCTCTCTCTGTCCTGGGTCCTTGGCCTAGGCTTTGCTCTGTAGTTTTCACTTCCTCCCCAGCTGGGTCTGATCGCCAGTCATGCCTGATGCACCCTCCAGGTGCAGCAAGGTAGGCTAAATGAGCTCTCAGGCTCCTGTTAATCCTTGATTCACCAATGAGGGGTTTGCATGCCATCACAATGTTATTAAACACGTTAGGTACAAATACCCAGTATTACAGCTGGTGAGCAAAATTCAAACGAAGCACTTTTTCGTTGGACTTTTGCCAATTCATTGAAATCAGAACATTTCGTGATTTCAGCAGAGCGCTGCAGCATTCCACTGGAAATCTGTCCTATTTCCTGGCTCCGCTCCTGCAGCCGGGCGGCCTTGGGGTTAACAAACCTCGGGTCTCCAGGCTCCATAGCACAGGGGCATCCTGCCAGGCTCTCCTAAAGCCAGAGCTCCTTTTCCTTTTCCAGAAAAGTTTGGAATGTTTAGTTTTCATTCCAAACCGGGATGAACCCAAATTTTGAAATGCTTTGCAAAACAGCCCCAAACACCTTGCTCTCCTCAGTACATTGCAGCTACCAAAAGGCATTCATTCCTAGCTTTCCAGGCTAAAGGGACCATTCTCATTATTTAGTCTGACTTCCTGCCAGAAAATGTCACTCAGCAATTCCTGCCTCACACCCAAGAACATCTTGTGGTTGAGGTATAGCCTCAAAGCTTTCCCATCAACAACAAGAGGTGCCTTATTTCAAAAAAATCCAGCTCGGTCAAAGGTCCACCAATGGACTGGGTTTAGTGCCTAAGTCTGGACCTAGACACTTATCTGCATCTTTAGGTGACTAAATACTTTCAAAAGTCTGGCCCCAACGCCTGTTGTCTCTGTTAAAAATCCCCGTCTTAACGTATAGAACTGACCCTGTGCATTTTGATGTAAGAATGTGTTTGGAAGCAGAAATTGACCTTGAAGTTGTTGGGAAAACTTAAGCATCTTTTCTGTAAAGAAGCTCCACCAGAATGTCTTTCCACGCACAGAAATGCACATAATCGTTAAAGCAAAAAATGTGGAATTAAAGCATCATCACAAAGATTCTCAGGTGAGTAAGCCAGCAGGGCTAATGACTTTTTAATATCCTTTTATGCCTCTAGGAAGTCTGCTAGCATATAAGGAGCATTATTTTGTTTTCAGGTTCTATTAATACATTTGTTTTTCTCTTTCATTTCACAGAGTCCCTCCAGAGCAACTACCCAGTTGGGCTTATTTTCTATTTGCTGAAACATATTCAAGTAAATCACAGATATGTCTACTGGCTTAGTAACAGGGTTGAAAGTCAGTGAGTATAATACCTTCCTATTCACGCAAAGCAGCTTTATCCTGACTAACCTGTTCTTTTTATGACTCAGAAGGAATTGTGTGATCATTGAGTTAATTTTTCTCCAATAAAACCCCTCAAAATGAAATTAAGCTACAGGGAATTGTGTGAAATAAAAATAAAAGCAGAGTAATATGCTCATTTTAAGTAACTATTTCTGCCTGTAACTGAGCAGAGTAAATTACTTTGTTCTTTTCATTCTTGCGGTTGAACATTAGAGGGATATTACAGCGGTAGTTGGAAGAGTACAGCATTGTTTTAAAAAAAATGGGAATATGCCTGAGTTTTGACACACCTTTACCAGCAAATATAAGAAGTAACATTTTTACCTGTAGATTCACCTTTATTTTATTCTAACAATTTAAAAAAATCATTGTTGCAGACACCAGACAAAACGTGTGCCATTGTAAAAGACACAAACTTGTGTTGATACAGAACAGTGAATGAATTGATGGGATTAGATGAAGATTATCCATTGGATTCAAAACCGCAAACCCTACTAGACATTCCAGCTGGAGATTGCTCAGTATTATCTTGTATGAAAATATCCTTATTTCTTATGACAGTCCCTGCCTCATTGGACACGACAGGTATTCTAAAATGCCACCCATTCAAGGGTGGATTACAGGTATCTTGCAACGTAATGTCACCAAAGAATTGGGGTCAAAAATGAGCAACATCCCGGAAAAACATAAGCTTTGGAATCGCTGGTTGAATTCGGTGTTTTAAGGTGTTTATATTTCACTCCCGAAGTACAATGGTGCTAGCTGCTAGTGTGGAGTGGAAAATGGTATTCCCAGCCCAGGAACATTTTCCACGTTTTTCCTCTCCCCCATCTCAAAAGCTTTCACGAACCAGACGTTTCAGATTGGGTCAAGTGAAACGTGGCGTCTGACTGGCTCTGCTCCTGCGAGTCCCCTTCCAGTCCCGCTCTATTCCACTCTCTGGCTGCAGGGCCATCGCTGCTCTTTGTGTTGGCCTGTATCCAGCGGCTGCTGCAGCTCCCGCAAGGAGCAGTCCTCATGCCCTATTCTCCTTCCTAGGCTCCCTCCTGCTTCAGGATCCCCAAACAACAACCAACTCCTTTCCCAGGACAGACCCTTTCAAAGGGTCTCTCCCGCTCACCCAACTGGCCAAGAGAGGAGCCTGAGGCTGATTTCCCCACTCCTGCTGACCTATCACCCTCTGGAAGTGGAAGGCGACTAGTGAATCTGCTGCACAATGGATTCATCCCACCTGCCACCCATTGAGAAGCTCTGCACCAAGGACCAAAGCTTGCTTGCTTTGCTCCAGCTTAGCTGAGCTCAGACCCAGTGATTGTCAGCTGCTCTGTTTGGCACGGGACACTTCTGGCTTTGTGTTTGGGTCCTAGCATCCCAGCACGGTCGGGCACAGCACGCAGAGGCACTCCTGTTCCGCAAGCTTATGACGACAGCAGGTGGAAACGTTGATGTCAGAGGATTTCGAATGCCGCGTGGCCCTACTTCTCTATTGCCCTGCACCTTGGTTAGCCATTTATGCTGTGCAAAGTCAGTGTAAAATGCTGTTAAATCAGACGGGCATTGTTTTACTCTCCCTCGGCACTCACCTCGCCCCGTTGTAAATAATTCCACAAGGTGCAAATCAAGAGCGAATAAGACTCATTGTATTCCAGGAACCTGCCCCTGCCCTATTTTAAGGTGGGAGGGAAAGCCCCCTTGCCCCGATCATTATGGAAAATTATGTCATAAGTAAGTACAATATTAAATTACTTTGTATTCAATGTTTCACTTCAAGTGCATTACAGATTTTATGGTTAGCGTTTGGGTCGATTAATTTTCTGAGGAAGTGCCTGGGCCACCATTCCCTTCTATCTGAGTCTAGACCAGAGATGGGCAAACTACGGCCCGCGGGCCACATCTGGCCTGCGGGACCGTCCTGCCCGGCCCCTGAGCTCCTGGCCTGGGAGGCTCGCCCCGGCCCAGCCCCCGCTGTCCTCCCTCCCCCGCAGCCTCAGCTCGCTCACTCTGCTGCCGGCGCAATGCTCTGGGCGGTGGGGCTGAGCTCCTGGGGCAGCGCCCGGTCTCTGTGCTGCGTGGTGGCAGTGGCAGCGTGACCCGGCTCCAACCGGGCAGCGCGGCTGTAGCACCGCCAGCCACTGGTGCTCCAGGCAGTGCGGTAAAGGGGCAGGGAGCGGGGAGGGTTGGATAGAGGGCAGGGGAGTTCGGGGGGTGGTCAGGGGGCGGGGGTGTGTATGGTGGTCGGGGGGGAAACATGGGGGTTGAATGGGGGCAGGGGTCCCAGGGGGGCAGTCAGGAAGGGGGGAGTTGGATGGGGCGGTGGGGGTCCGGGGCAGTCAGGGGACAGGGAGAAGGGGTGGTTGGATGGGGCAGGAGTCCCGGGGGGGCCGTCAGGAATGAGAGGGGGGTTGGATGGGGCGGCGGGGGTCCGGGGGTGATCAGGGGACAGAGAGCGGGGGGGGGTGGATGGGGCAGGGGTCCCAGAGGGGCCATCAGGGAACGGGGGGGTTGGATGGGGCAGGAGTCCCGGGGGGGGGGGGCAGATAGGGGGTAGGGGCCAGGCCACGACCCCCTCCCCTAACCCGCCCCCCATACAATTTACGAAACCCGATGCGGCCCTCAGGCCAAAAAGTTTGCCCACCCCGGTCTAGACCTTATTTTTATGATGTGGCCAGCTCCTAAGTGTACTTACATTCCAACATGTTCTAGAAGAACTATCAATTCCAATTAGATTACCCTGTATTAGGATGTAAAAGTCCCCAGTCTCATCATTTTGTGATTTGGTGCAGTGATGAAAACACTGAGGGGGTGACATTAAAGAAAAATGACTTTGAGCTATCCTAATCTATAGCGTAATGATCACATTACCACTAATAAGATTAATGCTCACTTTTAGACCTGTATCCTTATAAACAGGTCCTTAAATTGTTCCAGCCACACACACACAATCCTCCAAGGCTAGCAGAAAGGTGGAATGCATCCTACAAAAATCCTATTGCGGTCTCCTATACCTTTTAGTGTTTCTTTTTAAAAATGCTTTCACCTCCCCCCTGCAGAGGTTGCCAAAATAGCTGTGTAAATAGCATGCACCTCTAAAATTAGCTTCCGCCTCCATGATTTATTCAGCGATAATGTAAGCCAGACACTGTCACGACTTGAGCACCTCAGAGGTACTAAATCATGGCACTAGTGAAAAATCTGGGCTGGGGCTGAAGGAAGGGACTAACTATAGGGAAAGTTGCTTAGTGAGGAAGGATGGTCCAGTGGTTAGGCCACTAACCTAGGACTTGGGAGATCCAGCTTCAGCGTGCGTAACGTTGGCCAAGTCACTTAGGACCAGATTTTTAAAGCTAAACAGATTCCTAAAGAAGCAGTCAGGCAGTTAGTGGTATTTTCAAACGCACCAGTTGCTGGCTGGGACCAGAACGGTGATAGGTGCTGACTCCGTGGGCACTCCGGGGCTGGAAAACCGACGGAAAAAAAAGAGTGGGTGCTCATCACCTACCGGTGGGCCCTGCTGATCAGCTCCTCCTCCTCCTCCCCCCCTGGGGAAATCAGAAAGTTGGCGCCTATGAGAGGAAGGACTAAAGGGCTGTGAAACTCCACATGTAAAGGGTCTGGGGAGAAACCCTGAAGAAACAGAGATAGGATGGAGACATTCTAGAGGCCTGGAGGGAGAGCCCTGACTAACAGGGGGCCGAGACTGTTACAAGGTCTCCTGGCAACGAGGCCTGAGAGAAGACCTGAAGAAACCAGGACAGAGACTGAGAAACTCTCCAGGCAAGGATGATGGGACAGAGTGGGAAGCAGCCCAGGGAATGCAGCAGCTATTAAAGAAAGCAGCACAGAGCTGCTATCTGTAGGGTCCCTGGGTGGGGATCCGGAGTAGTGGGCAGGCCACTGGGGAAGAGGCCTAAGCCCCAAGAAGGGGATAAGCGTCCACACTAAGAGAAAGGGGCTAGAATTGGAATAGGCCCAGAGATGGGGCTGAAGACCCGGGCGAGGGCTGACCATTTGTTGGACTTTGTTACCCCGAAAGGGGTTCATCCATTTTAGATTTTGTTTGACTCAGCCGGTGGGCTGAGCCACTGAAGACCTGCCTGATGAGGGCAACAGCCGACAGGGGGCACCGCGGAGAGAGAGAGAGAGAGAGAGAAAGTGTACAGGTTTGCACCCGCCCAACAGGAGGCGCTCATGAGAGGTGAGTGCACACCTTCACACTGCATCTTTAGGTGCCTCAATATCTTTTAAAATCTGGCGTACAATGGGGAAAATAGCACTGCCCTGCCTCAGAGGAGTGTTGTGAGGATAAATACAATAAAGCCTGTGAGGTGTGCAGATCCTACAGCACTGGGGCCATCCAGGTAGGTTAGATCACTGTCCTGCATAGACTATTCGTGAGAAGAGCAAACTGGTCACTCTGAGTTGTGAAAAGCTGGGGTGTTCTCCAGAGATAGGTACGAAGGTCCCACGAGGCCTTGTCTGGTGCAACCAAGCTTTTCATTCACCGTGGCTTTTCGGAGGAGGGAGCAGGCCCATGGCTTCAGGGAGGTGTGTGGTGATGCCATCAGCTTCCTGCCTCCCCTGTCAGGTGGCTGCTCTGCCCTTTAGCAGTGCCGTTCTGAGACTGAAAGGCGGCAGTCAAGTGGCCGTTTTTCCTGAATTTCTCCAAGCAAAGATGTACGTGGCCTTGGCAAACCAAGGAAATGTTGGGCTGTTTGCACGGCCATTTAACCTGTGTGTACGGACCTTAGCTTTATTCCCAGCTCTACCACTGCGGAGTGACCACAGGCAAGTCACTTCCCCTCTGTGTGCCTCTCTCCACTAGCTGTTGGGCTACAGGGGTGAAGTTTTAGGGCTTGTGCTCTACAGGAGGCTAGGCCAGATGATCAAAATGGCCTCTTCTGCCCTGCAATGGGGTGTACAAACACTTCATTGGAAAAGAAGGGGTTAAAGAGCTAGATTGGGCTCACCTGCAAAGCATGTAGGGCTGGAGGAGGAGTGTAAAAGAACAGAACAGCTCAGCCAGGGAGATAAATAGACCTTATGCTCCTAGCAAGGAAGCACTGCTAGGGGTCCAGTTAGAATCATAGAATATCAGGGTTGGAAGGGACCTCAGGAGGGCATCTAGTCCAACCCCCTGCTCAAAGCAGGACCAATCCCCAGACAGATTTTTACCCCAGTTCCCTAAATGGCCCCTTTAAGGATTGAACTCACAATGCTGGGTTTAGCAGGCCAATGCTCAAACCACCAAGCTATCCCTCCTCCCCAGTTTTGTGGGACCTCTGGCTATTGGGACTCTACCAGACCTGTTGAAGGAAAAATGGACGCTTGACACTCTGAACGTATGAGATTAACCTTGGCCTCATTTTGTTTAATGTCTTCACTTTGCCCTTTGGGAGCAGGGGGGCTGGTAGGAAGTAACCCAGGGAAGCAGCACCTTTGGGTAACTGACCTTTGTTGTCTCTCCCATGGCCCTTGATTGGAACCTGGTGGAGAGGACAAGCTGGGTTCCCTTACACACAACAAGGGCAGTGAGCCTACCTTGTACAAGAGAATCTGAATGGGGAAAATCTCCCCAAAACCAAGGAAGCGGGAACCTTGAGACAGACTCAGAGGAGGCTCAGAAACCCCTTGACTGATTCAGGCTATTCACTGCAGCAATCTTTGCATATCCCAAGAGAGGTAAGGCGGTACATGACTCGCTTGTCAAGCCTCCGGAGCTAGCATCCCCCACGCGAGGCCCGAACCTGACAGCAGGCGACCGACTCGGGGCAGACTCATCACAATGCTGCGTCCAGACTGCAGCAGGTGTGGCGCACTGGTTGTGATTGGCCTCCTACAGGCCCTTAAAATCTAGGATTCAATATTCACAGTGGACCCCCAAACGCAACATCACAGCTGGTGTTCTTGGCGGGATTCTCTGCTGGGAGCTCAGGAGATGAGTGGATATGCGGAGGGAAAGGCCTTCTTCCTTCCAGGGTAGAATTGAGAGATATTTCACTCCTTCTTCCCATATTGCACTGATTCTGTGGATTACTGGAAGACTTCTTTCTCCAGGGCTCTTAATTCAGCACCTACAGACTTTACATTCAAATACTACCCATGGTGGAGGTATGTTGCTAACTATTACATTTTGAATCATTTAAAATATACACGGCTTACTGGGTCTGTTCAGTCCTCAGTCTGTGGCTGGTGTCTCTTCACCACTTTATCTAAGAGATGTTTTCAAATGTTCCAGCATGGGATTATTATTTTTTTGCACTAATATTTAATTCTTTTCTGGCCTTGAGCCACAGACAGAAAGATATCCCTGCACCTAAAAGTTTTCTATTTTTTTGTGGTGTCAGTTTTCTATAGATAGTACTTGAGTAACTTTTGGAGACTGCAATTTATATCTCTCTCTCTCTCTGTGTGTGTGTGCACGCGCGCATCACACATAATCTGCTAATGAGGTCTCAATATGGATTGTGTACTTAAATAGCTGGAAGGTGTACACATTTTCAAATGTGGTTGGTCTAAAAATTGTGCATGCAATGCGGAGCCTTTGCTCTGACATAAATCGGGTGTTAGCGTTTCCACACACGTATTCAACTATTGATTTTCCATGTGTGCATTTGCACTGCAGCAAATAGAAGTTACCTTGCATATCTCAGAATTGCTTTTTTGCATTAGCAGCAGAGCACACTCGGTTGAGATTGTTCCATGGTAGCGGTTACTTCACCAGAGTCCGTATTGTACTGGATTTAAGGGCATGATATGAGGCATGTCTATTTGTTGCTACAGAAGGAAAAGATGTGGAGTGTCTCTTTCATTGACTTTTTTGAGTCTATGCAGCTTTGAGTCTCTGCCCAATGGGTAGCTCTACTGTGTGTAGATTGGCTTCGTTTTTTAAATCATTTTGAAGTGCAAAGACAGTTCTGGAAGAAGCAGAGAAGTGGACAAGAGGGATGGGCCAACATAAGAGACATGAGCGGATCTGCAGGGAGAGGCAGAGCTGTGAAGGGCCTTGAAGGTGAGATCTGGAACGATGAGCAATGAAGACGCCTTTAATTTTTGGAGCCCACACTCCCTTTACACCCTGACACAGATAGCTGTCAAAACGGATTCCAAAGGCTAGGCTGGCTAGGGATTGCCTGGGAGTGCCACCAACGGTGTTATGCTACATTTTATAGTGCCAGAGCCCTTCAGACATGCATCCACCATGCATGTGCTCTTCCTCCCTCTCCATTCTCTTCACCTACACGAACTGCACATACGCCCTCCCTTCCGTCCTGCAGGGCAGAGGCGAGGCTGTTCTTTCTGGTGCTGCCCATTGGGGTGCGATGCGTCACGACGCTCTATCCTTCCAATCGGATGCACTGCTCCAGGGCTGGGAAGTGGAAGTGGATGTTGCAAATTGCTCCTTGAGTTACGGGGAGTGGCGTGGGCCTAACGTTGACTCTACTCCACTGCTGGCCCGGTGCCTGGCTACTGCTCCCCGCCACAGGCCAAGGCTACCGCAGCGAGACGGGAGGCAGTGGGGAAAGCAGGAGTGGCGGCGCGACTGGGAGGGGAGCAACAAACGATGGACTGGGGGAGCAGGAGAAGGATGACGGTATGGGGGGGGTCATGCTAGCACACTAAATATAGCAGCGTGGATGTCATAGCACGGGCTAGCCAGCTGAGTCCAACCCCGTCCAATCCCCTGGGCTGGCTTGGGCCACTGCCCATGTCACAACGTCCACAGTCCTAGTTCTAGCACACTCACTGGAGCTGAACTAGGGCGAGTGTGTCGACTGGCACTGGGGCTCACACCTTCCCGCTGCACGGTGTAGACATACCCCGAGGCTCAGCAAACGACAAGGCAGAGCTGCCGGAGCACAGCTCTCTGAAGGGCCGGGGCGTAGCTCCATCCTGGATTGCAGGTGCTTGTGTGTATAACACTATGCCCCTGGGTGTGACTCCAATGAAGGCATGCTGGTAGGGAGCCAGAGTGGTCCCAGAACCAAGACAGATGGAAAACGCCTTTGATATTCCGAGAGAAGCAAGTTGTAGTTAATACAGCTCCTTGGAATTCAATGGGAGCTGGGTGCCTAACTCCCCTAGGTGCCTTGAAAAAGCCCACAGATCTCTCTCAGTACATAAAGCCGAAAGCAGTGCTGCACAGGCCGCTTGCTGAGTGGCTAGGTGTGTCAGGAACATATCTCGCAATGCAAAGTGTATCGTTTTGTTGAAGAGTTGGATTCATTCGGCAGCTCTGGTTTTGGAAGCAGCAGCACGGGCTTTGCCCAGGTCATTGGAGTTGAGCTTGGTCAATAATTTGGTAGATTATGTCCGTATACAGGGACACCTGCAACTACTAATGGATCAGGAACTTTAGGGGCATTTACAGCACGACTGCGGAGCCATAAAGATTGACAGGGAAGTGACAATCAATCCACAGCCTATATGTATATTTGCACATATTGGGGCTTAATGGGGGACACTTCTCCCATTGCACCCCACCTCTGCAGTCCTGCTACAGAGCACAGGCACAGCTCCCCTCTCATGCTCCAGTGGCCATTAGTCACCTGAGGGGGGGGCCAGCTACACCACGGCACCTTCTGCACCCAGGCAAAGGATGGCAGAGCTGTCACAAGAGCATGCCCACCCTGCTGCCCCCCAAATATGCCGAGGGAGATTTTTTTTTCAAAAACACCTAAGAGATGTAGGTGCATAAATCCCATTGTAAGTCAGTGGGACTTGTGCTCCTAAATCCTATGGGTGCTTTTAAAAATCTGGCAAATATGAAACACCAGAAATGCACAAAGGCTTCAGACTGTCACGAGGGCAGAGGGGTGCATGGAGACTGACCAAGAACGGCAGTCGACTGTCGCCATTGTTCCATACACGCGTAGAGCGCTGATGGGCCCAATGCAACGTCCAGCAAAGTCAAGGGAAAGATTCCCTTTGACTTGAATGGACGTGGAGCAGGCCCTAAAAGTGTAATGAAATGCTGCAGATGGATGTCACTGTGGGACCAGCGGGGGGTAGAATTTCTAAGGCAGCTAATAAAAAGCTCAGTAACATGCTGGGTAGGGCACCAGAAGGAGGCCATCCCTGTGTCTGTGCCTTTAATTTCCCTCTGAGGACTCTCTGCTCAGCAGATCACCCATTAGCCTGATCTCTCATGTACTACTCCCTCTCTTCCAGCACAGGAATAAACAGGACTTCCCAGAAATAGACCCCTGCTTTCGTTCCTTTCTCTCATGTACAAAATTTAGGCTGAGCAAATTCAATTTTTTTCTTCTTGGACTGTCTCTCTTTCGAAAACATTCTGGGCTTTCTATGGAAAGTAAGTTTCGTCCTTCTGCTAAACCAATCGAAACACTAGTACTCCACTGAGAAGCCTCCTCCCAGATAAATACGGCTCCAAACAATGATTTGTATTGGTTAGTAAGAGTATTATAGAAGCACCTAAAGGCCAGGGCCAAGATCAGGGCCTCAGTTTTGCTGGCCACTGTCCATACATACAGTACGAGAAAATTCTTGCCATGAAGAGCTTACAATCTAAATAGACAATGGGTATGAAAAAAGGGGAGTATTGTTTTTCAGATGGGAAACTGAGGCACAAAGAAACTAAGGCCCAGGTCCTCCAGTGGGCATTAGGCGTCCATGGGGATTCTGGATCTAAGTGACTTGCCTCAGGTCAGACAGGAAGTCTGTGGCAGAGCCAGGAAATGAATCAGATCTCAGAGTATCTGTCCCGCGCCTTGATCCATTCTCTCTCTCTGCGCCAAGTACTGAGTGGGTGCTGGGCACTAGTCAAAAATGAAGACAGAGAGTTTAGGATGAGGTTTTAAAAGAGACTATTGCAATTGGCTCTACATGGGGCTCCACCAAAAAACCATTGACAGGCTGAAGCTGGCGCAGAGTGCTGCAGCTTGCTAATGAAGCCTGTATGGCACAGAGTACGGCATCCAGTTCTGCTGTTCCCATTTTTAAAAGGATGTCGGAGAACTGGAGGGTGCAGGAAAGAGTCACAGATGATTTGACGGCTGGAGAAAATGCCTTACAGGGAGAGCCTTGAAGAGCTCAATCTGTTTAGCTTATCAAAAAACGATTGAGAGGTGACTTGATTACAGTGTAGAAGAACTGTCATGGGGAGAAAGTAGCAGGGGACTAAAGGTCTCTTTAATCTAGCGGGGAAAGACATAACAAGCCCCTGTGGCTGGATGCTGAAGCCAGACAAATTCAAATAAGAAATAAGGCAAGCGTTTTTAACAGCGAAGGTGATTAACCGTTGGTACAAACTACCAAGGAAAGTGGTAGATTCTCCATCTCTTCAGATCTTCAAATCAAGGCTGATTAAAGAATATCTTCCAGAAAGGCACCCAAACACAAGTTATTGGGCTGTAGCCGGGTTGGTCCTAGCATATTAGAGAGATAAGGTGGGTGAGGTAAATCTTTTATTGGACCAAGTTCTGCTGGTGAGAGAGACAAGCTTTCGGACTTACACAGAGCTCTCCTTCAGGTCTGGGAAGGGCACTCAGAGTGTCACAAGGTGGAACAGATTATTTAGCATAAGTAGTTAACATGTATTGTAAGAGACCATTCAAGGTGAAGTGGCTTGCGATATACAAATGGTCAGACTAGATAATATAATGATGCCTTCTGGCCTTAAAATCTAGGGATCAATGGGCATCTTAGGTCTCCTTAAGGTGTTGATTATGATCTATGATCTTCTCCTTGGGCTGCCACCTTGACATGGTGGAAAAGCTTGTGTATACTTAAGATCCTAGGAACAATGCCGTCAGGAATCCGGTACTCTCCGTAGGGTCACCCAGGGCGGTAAGGTCGAAGGCAAAGTACCAGACAAAGCGCAGCCCAACGAAACCTCAACAGCAGAGCAAGCGGATGAAGCAGGATCACCTCTCAACGACTGTGAAGGCGGACGAAGGCTACAATGGAGGAGAAACCCCCCGTCGTCTCGGACCTCCTTGCCACCGGACACCAAGATTTGCGTGGCTGCTGGTGCGCAACAGCTCCCCCACATTAAACTACTCACATGTGGGCTTCTCTCACAGGAAGAACTTTTTACCCACACCTACCCATAAAAGTCCTGCGGCGATGGGCGAGTGGCGACGGGGATAGGTGAAGTAATCACCAGGAGTCCCTAGTCACAGACCCACACGCAGGTGGTGACTGCAAGATGGTCGTCATGTGCCCCTAGACTGGGATAGGGGGACATTTTTGGCAGCAGTGGTCACGACTGAGCAGGTCTTTTTAGGAACCCCTCTGCTCACTGCAGATGAGGAAGGGGCTAGAAAAGGTGTCCCAAATACAGACTATCCCACCATACCTGACTGGATAACCACATCCAAAGGGATCACTCCCAATGCAGTCAAAAACCAAAACTGTCTCTTGCAACTTGGCATGTCCATAGCCTATTAGATGACTGGAGGGAGAATCTTGCCCGCATGCTCGGGGTTCAGCTGATCGCCATATTTGGGGTCGGGAAGGAATTTTCCTCCAGGGCAGATTGGCAGAGGCCCTGGAGGTTTTTCGCCTTCCTCCGCAGCATGGGGCAGGGGTCACTTTCTAGAGGATTATCTGCTGCTTGAAGTCGTTAAATCATGATTTGGGGACTCCAACAGCTGAGTCAAGGGTGAGAGTTATTTCAGGAGTGGGTGGGTCACCTCTTGTGGCCTGCATCATGCAGGAGGTCAGACTAGATGATCATAATGGTCCCTTCTGATCTTTAGTTCTATGATTCTATGATTCTATGACTCAAAAAGTAAAAGACCCAAAGGCAGAACAGCAATTGTTGCCCGGGTACAACATCGACATGGCTGCTCTCAGCGAGACAAGACGTGCCGATGAAGGCCACTTGAGGGAAGGGGGTGGCGATTACACTTTCCTCTATCGTGGCCCAACCCTGACTTCTAACACTGCCTGCAACGTCTGCCAATGAGCCTGTGGCTCAAGGATCAGACTCCTCAGTCACCAAAGGACCCATAAAAAATAAAACCCATGAAAGAGATCGTCCTCGGTCTGGAGGGATCGTCGATGGTGATCCATGAATCCCTGAGGCTGGCCTATCCGAGGGACCACCTCGCTCCCTGTTACAATACTGCCCCACCTGTGGTCAGCAGGGGAGATCATGCTGGACCCCACTCATTATTAAGCCAGCTGGTAGGGTGTTCTCTGTTAGGCTCAGACTCTGGCACTTGCTCCACCACCCCTTGGACCAAAATAGCCTGAATACAGTGATCTTCCAAGCACACTGCAATAACATCTGTTCTGTAGAGAGGGCTGAGGGTACGCAAACCACAACAACGACAGGGCTGAAAGGAGTCTCTGGAGGTGGCTGGCTGGCTGCGTTCCTACTGAAATGATTACTTCAGGGCTGCTGGGATTTTACTGCATGAATCATTTAGGGGCACCTAGCGCATTGGATAGGTGTGTCTTTAAATCATTCTAAATCTAACTGTATAAATAAACTTGGCTGACCAAATTTTGGTGCCTAGCTCAATGTAGGCGCTTTTGCAAATCCCAAGCACCACTGACTTCCATGAAAGCTGCTGCTGGGCACACAATGGCTAGATTTAGCTTACAACTAGGATTCCAGCACTGGATGGCCACTCTTCCCGCACCAGCTGAATCATAGCTATATCGACACCTCTGCATGCTTTAGTAATGCTGATTTTTTTTCTTTAAACTGATGTGAATAGAGAGAGATTAACTGCCCTGGAGCACAATTAATCTTGGCAGCCAGACATCTTGTCTTTCTTTTTTAAACTTCAGTTTATAAAGGCTTAAAATTGTGATGAATGGCTTCCAAACAATAACGCTAATTCATAGGCTTGTCTGCATCTCTGCTTCTAGTATACCACATAACAAGGACATCTTATTAAAGTGATTTAAGTAACATACCCAAATGCAATGTGGTGGTATGTAAGTGCCTTACGCGTTACCATATATTTCTCTCGCTCACCACTCAACCTGATAGGGTGTCAGTTTAAAAAAACAACAGGGTTTGCAGTGGTTTTTCATCTCCAATGTTTATACACTGCACATAGACAAATGGCACAATTCCACTAAAGATGGTCTTTAAATGGTTCTAGTGGAAAACATTGAGTGAAAGCCTTGTAAACAATTTAACTTCATCATGTTAACCTTTTGGAGTAGCAGGAAATCATCTGCATGTGCCTACAGTTAAGCATGTATTTAAGTGCTTTGCTGGGTAAGGCCAGACTGCTGAATCAAGGCTATAATGAATCTGTCTCTTTAAGGTGGCTACATTCCAGCTGTTCCAGCATTCCATTACCATATGGGCACTAGCTGCTGAGTTCGAGTGCTAGTGTTGTGTGTCATTGTCTCCTCAGTGGAATATGGGAATCTTCAGCACTATCAGCCAGACCTTCAGAGATACTTAGGTGCCTAGAGATGCAGATCAGTGCCTAGGCCCAGATCCTCAAAGGGAGTTAGGAACCTTTGAGGATCTTGGCCTTCATGGAATTTTAACCTGATTAGGTGCCTAACTCCCATTGAAACTCATGGGAACCAATGCCTAACTCTTCGTCACTCCCACCAGGCACCTATCTGCATCTTTACGTGCCTAAATACTTTTGAAAATCTGACCCTAGATCTCTGTCTTACTGGGTATCCATGAAGCTTTCAAATAGCAAACAGTAAGGGATAAATACTCAGCACATGCTACTCCCATTAATGATGATGATCTATACAGATGAAATGCCTGGCTGGGAATTAAGTACATCAGCTGAGGTTGTAAAACAGGCATTCCACCGTGTAAACCCATTTGAATAAAGCTAAACTTTCCTCTTTGATGCCTGCCAAAGTAAGAACAGCAATTGTGTGGTGCGGTTTTCCCCCCTAAAAGGCCTAACTACAAATAGAGACTCCCCAAGCAATAAGCACAATTGTATGGGACCTCATACATTCACAAACAGTGCCAACGGGAGACAACGCGGTCTATTGGTTTAAGCACTGCCTTATTAGCCAACTGACGTGGGTTTAAATCCTTACACAGCCTAGTAGAAAGGGTGCTGAAGCTGGAACTGTAATACATGGGCTCTAGCTCTGCTATTATCCTGCTGCAAGACCTTGGGCAACTATCTTCACCTCCCACCCTTTGTCTGTCCAGTCTATTGAGACTGTAAGCTCTTTATGGGCAGAGACTGTTTTACTATGTGGATGTACGGCCCCATGGGGTGCTGATCTTGGCCGGGGTTTACAGGGGCTTCTGTAATAGCCTGGAATATGAGTGATCCAAGCCCCCCTCTGTCTTTCCATTTCCTACCATGGCTATGCATGAGGTCTTTACGTGCTATGAAATAGGTGAGGGACATTCCGGGATCACTTCACCTAGCAGGAGGGCGAAACATGACGGGTAGTAATTAGAGCTGTGCAAATAATTCACAACTGAGAATTTATTTGATCAATTTACTCTCTTTTTCCCCTAGTTGTGAATTGTCCATAGAAAGAGTGATGTCTCTCATTTATCCATTCAACACGACTCACTGATTAACCTCTGCAAATAATTCTTGGGCTGTAGTTTGGTTTTGATCAAGTTCTGCTGGCAGTGCTGTATTTGATAATAAAAATGCAAGCAGTGCGATTGATTGCCAAAGTCATGGGGTACATCTTTGTTCCCTGTTTGGATTAGTGTCATTCTTGCAATCAGATTGATAGTGGGAACGCTCAGAGTAAGCAAATTTAACATGACATTTCCCCGTATATTCTCCAATGCAACATCCTATTTCTGTGCCTGTTCCTCGGTTAATTTATCCTCTAAAGTTTTGTGGAATGTGAATATGAAGGGGGTGTGACACAATCCAAGCTAATATGTTCACAAACTGGAACAGATATTTGAAAGACATTTTTTGAAGTAAATATTACAGAAGTCACAGCCAAGATCAGGGTAAGATCATATACACATAGTAAGAGACATTGCTGGGTCCAGATAGTTTACAATCGGATGAAAGGTAGAGAAAATAAATATTATGAAACCCCATATTGCAGAAGGGAAACTGAGGCACACAGATTAAGAGGTTTGCCCAATGAACTGAATCCAGATTTTCTGAGTCTGAGCCCAAGCCCAGGGTCTTAACTTTAATGATTAATTAACTAGTAGCTGAAAGCCCACGCTGTTAGGGAGGTGTGGCAGTTGGACCAAGGAATCCACCAGCTGTGCAGTCTTCATACAACCAATTAAATTGGTGCATATAAATCAGCTGTCGAGCAAGGGTTGTGACTGGTTGAGTTAACTGACATCACAATAGCCTAGGACTCTAGGCATGCAATAGTAGATATGCCTTACATAGTTGTTCACCACACAGGTGTAATTTGTGAAGTCAAAATGGCTGAAAACTTAAAAATTGGATGGTAACAGACCACGAAACCCAGTAGTGATTTAACCTGGTGATATTCTAAACAAACAGAGCTCTCAACCATTCTTGTAGTTGTTTCCATCACTTCACATGGACTCACATAGGCTACAGTGTGACAATCCTGGTATCTTACTATGTAGATTTGTTTGCAGTATTTGCCAAGATCTACCAGTAAAATCATAGTCCACATTCTCCTACTCTAGAACTTCCTAGCTCCTAAAGAATTGTGCTGCACTCTCAGTAGGTTGCTATGAGTGGCATTTGAACGATTTAAACATGCTGATTACTTTCTTTCATTCCTCCTCTCTTTCAGCTTCAGAGAGGTGAAAGGCACTGCTTCCTGCTTCTAAACTGGTGCTCAGAAACCACTGCAAAATATTTCTTTCCATTTTGTGAGCCATCTCGTGGGACTAATCTAAATGTTATGACACTTTAGTTATCATAGAGATCAATGTTTTATTGAGAAACCAGTGAGGGATGGGAATAACCCTTCTGATGCAGTGAAGTGGGGACTTTCCTGGTTAAGAAGGCCTCCCGTTATCTAAGCTTCCAAGTGTATCTTCGGAACTTATTTGAAGTCATGAGCCAGTTGGTGTAAAAGGCATGACTCCAGATCAAGCCCATGCACTGGACTAACTCTAGGCATAAGAGCTTTTCATATTCTTATGGAAGAGACATATTTGCCAGCAGAGACAGAAAGGAATTGTACTGTGTTAATGGTCAGCTTGGCTCTTTTTGGTGAGAACATAAACCATTCATCGTAGAAAGGAAGAAATGAAGGTCAGACTAGATGATTAGGTCTCTTCTGGCCAGATTAGGTCTCTTCTGGCCTTAAAATCTATTTTAAAAAAATTCAAAACATATGATTCCACTTACTTAAAGTTTTGCAAAAATATAGAGGCTGGCTAGTTTTTGTTGTGGGCATGAGCCAGGTCTCCTTTCCAGAAGGAAAGGGATATCCAGGATATTATATTTTGGTGTAATTTGCTAACAAAAAACTGGATACATTTTTTTTCACTTATTCCATTAATAACAGAAGCACTGAGAAGTGGTCTGAAGAACCCTGCTAAAACAGCAATAATTGAGCTATTATTTTGAAAATAGCTACACTTTCCAATTCCACTTGGACTTTTGACTTTAAAAAAAAACACACAAAAGTAAGTCAGTTGCCAATAAGCCCAAGGAAACCATGAGACCCAGTTGTCGTGCTCTGTTAATATCATGTTGCTGCTAACCAGCTGGCAGCTTTCAGTATTTTGGCTGTTTTAGGAGTGTCATTCACAATGTATTTCAACAAATGCCATGCATGCTAAGTTGGGGGAAGTAAATGATATAGTGAAATATAAAGCAGGATAGTCTCGACTTTAAACTTTTCCTCTTGGTATCTGGCATGCACTATGGCCCAGTGGTTAGGACAATAGCCTGGAATTCAGACCCAGTGTCAAGTCCCTGATTTGTCAGACTCCTTGTGTTAACTTGGGTGTCACTTGGGCTCAGATCCACAAAGGGATGTAGCGTTGTGTCACGGTGCCTGCAAAAATCACAGGAACAACAGCGAGATCCAAGGTGCCTCAGCTCTTGTACAATGCACCCAGAAAGATGGGCACCTTGCAATGGGATCCACAAAAGCCAGCATGCTTTTCGAGTCATTGGGCCAGAGAGAGAGTGGGAATAACCCTGTGGCCTGGTGGTTAGAGCACCCACCGGGGAGATGCAGAGTCCGGTGCCTCTGCACCAGTGACTTTATTTCTACAGAGCAGAAGAGCTTCAACAGGAGATAGCAAGGGAGCTGTGCATCATGATGTCCCATAGCTTAGTGCTTGGGGCTCTCTTCTGAGAGGATTTGAACGGGCGTCTCCCTCAGGCTGAACCCTATGTCTCCCACTCCAAGGTAAGTGAGGCGCTCCAATACTGTGCGGATGGGGGTTGGAAGAATTTTGTAGCTAGCTAGATACGAAGGGGAAGGTGACGCTGCGCTCAGGTTTCTTGGAGTTCTGCTACTTGAGATGCGGAGAAAGGGTAGAGATGAAATTAACACTAAATTTCCAGTAACCATGAAGCACCAAGCCCCCCTTCTTTGTGCAAGAGCTATTGGGTGGGGATGAATGGAGGGGAAAGGCAAATGAGAAAAAGTCTCATAAGCGAACGGGAATAATGCAGAAGTTCTATCGCTTGTGTTTTGCAGGAGGTCAGATCAGATTAGATCCCACCTCTTGAGGTCTCAGAACCCAGGCTCCAGCCCGAGCCCAAACGTCTACACTGCAATTTTATAGGCCCACAGTCCAAGCCCCACGAGCCCAAATCAGCCCACCCGGGCCAGCTGCGGGTCTTTTAACGCAGCCTAGTGGTCCCTTCTGCCCTTAAATCTATAAATAATGGATACATTCATCTAAGGAAAAGCTGTGCTGATAATATTCAGTTTGGGGCCACATGCTATCACCCTGATTTGCACCACGCTGCTCGCGAAGTCAGAGCAAGACACTACTCAAGATGAGTGAGTGTATGAGTGTCTGGCCCTGGAATAAAGAATTTGTTCTCCCTTACTGGGGGAGGGGAGTGCTTTATGCTACTTATTGCCTGTACCAGAAATCTGTAAAAACCGTTCATCGTATCAACTAAAAAGGAACGCCGTGGGAGAAGAACTCATGAAACGGATGAAGACTATTCATTTGTCTAGAAAAAACCATCTGTCTGCTGTTCAGATGATATACTATGGACCAACTTCTGGCCTTTTGCAACCAAGGCAACCATTGAGGTCTAAATTCAATGGACTTCCATGTCTGAAAATGAAGAGAACATTTAGATTAACCCTGTGTGTGTAGATAAAATGAACTGGATTCTACACTCATTGAACACACATGCCAAGATTTTTTTAAAATGGGTGTCTAAAGTCAGCCTGTTAAGACTATGCCGAGACACCTGAATAAGTGACCTGACTTTCAAAAGTGTTAACTCTCACTGACTTGGGTAGGAGCTGCTGGGTTCTCAGAACTTTTGAAAATCAGCCACTCAGTTTAGGCACCTGACTATTAGACTTAGGCAGGAAAAAAAATTCTGCAAAACAATCCAATGAGAACACTTCCATAGGAATTTTTCAGATTTTTAGACACTTATTTTTAAAATATTGGCCATATTAAATGGCCCATCACATCCACAGAACTTACAGGTGGGATTTTCAAAAGCACACAGCATTGGCCAAATTCTGCTCCCATTGAAATCAACAAGCCCTTTACCATTGATTTCATTGGGAGCTGATTTAGGCCAATGCTGGATGCTTTTAAAATTCCCACCCCCATTAGGTATATAATTATTAGCAGACTAGCCAAGGTTGCAGTCGACGTTTTTTTGAAAAGCAAGACAAAGGATAAACAGCAATATTTCTGCAATACAACATTAACGCCAATGATTCATTCCAGCCTCAGATTTCATAACAGACCTATTAAATAGGAATGTGAACTGCTGTGTGAGCCGTTGCAGGATCTCATGAAATGTGTGAAGTGATCCCTTGTCTCCAGTGAACCACTGACCAACAGCATCGAAAACCAGGGAGAAGGAATACATAATAGCTGGCTTGAGGCCCTTTCCAAAGATCTCTGATTGCTCACTCTTTAGGTTTATTATGAAAGTATGTTCCTTTGTGAAAATGAACTATTATTGCTTGGCTATGCCAGCAATATACTGTCACTCTGACATTAGCTATGACATGATCTCCATTCCTCCTGTATAGCTATAGACCTTTGCATTGAAAAAAAATGTTTGTCCCAGCAACTGAAGAGGCATTATCTGAGACATGAAAATCGCTGGCCCAGTCAAAANAACCCTGTGGCCTGGTGGTTAGAGCACCCACCGGGGAGATGCAGAGTCCGGTGCCTCTGCACCAGTGACTTTATTTCTACAGAGCAGAAGAGCTTCAACAGGAGATAGCAAGGGAGCTGTGCATCATGATGTCCCATAGCTTAGTGCTTGGGGCTCTCTTCTGAGAGGATTTGAACGGGCGTCTCCCTCAGGCTGAACCCTATGTCTCCCACTCCAAGGTAAGTGAGGCGCTCCAATACTGTGCGGATGGGGGTTGGAAGAATTTTGTAGCTAGCTAGATACGAAGGGGAAGGTGACGCTGCGCTCAGGTTTCTTGGAGTTCTGCTACTTGAGATGCGGAGAAAGGGTAGAGATGAAATTAACACTAAATTTCCAGTAACCATGAAGCACCAAGCCCCCCTTCTTTGTGCAAGAGCTATTGGGTGGGGATGAATGGAGGGGAAAGGCAAATGAGAAAAAGTCTCATAAGCGAACGGGAATAATGCAGAAGTTCTATCGCTTGTGTTTTGCAGGAGGTCAGATCAGATTAGATCCCACCTCTTGAGGTCTCAGAACCCAGGCTCCAGCCCGAGCCCAAACGTCTACACTGCAATTTTATAGGCCCACAGTCCAAGCCCCACGAGCCCAAATCAGCCCACCCGGGCCAGCTGCGGGTCTTTTAACGCAGCCTAGTGGTCCCTTCTGCCCTTAAATCTATAAATAATGGATACATTCATCTAAGGAAAAGCTGTGCTGATAATATTCAGTTTGGGGCCACATGCTATCACCTTGATTTGCACCACGCTGCACGCGAAGTCAGAGCAAGACACTACTCAAGATGAGTTAGTGTATGAGTGTCTGGCCCTGGAATAAAGAATTTGTTCTCCCTTACTGAGGGAGGGGAGTGCTGTGCTACTTATTGCCTGTACCAGAAATCTGTAAAAACCGTTCATCGTATCAACTAAAAAGGAACGCCGTGGGAGAAGAACTCGTGAAACGGATGAAGACTATTCATTTGTCTAGAAAAAACGATCTGTCTGCTGTTCAGATGATATACTATGGACCAACTTCTGGCCTTTTGCAACCAAGGCAACCATTGAGGTCTAAATTCAATGGACTTCCATGTCTGAAAATGAAGAGAACATTTAGATTAACCCTGTGTGTGTAGATAAAATGAACTGGATTCTACACTCATTGAACACACAGGCCAAGATTTTTTTAAAAATGGGTGTCTAAAGCAGGGGTAGGCAACCTATGGCACGGGTGCCGAAGGCGGCACGCGAGTTGATTTTCAGTGGCACTCACACTGCCCGGGTCCTGGCCACCGGTCCGGGGGGCTCTGCATTTTAATTTAATTTTAAAAGAAGCTTCCTAAACATTTTATAAATCTTATTTACTTTACATACAACAATAGTTTCGTTATATACTATAGACTTATAGAAAGAGACCTTCTAAAAATGTTAAAATGTATGACTGGCACGCGAATCCTTGTATTAGAGTGAATAAATGAAGATTCGGCACCCCACTTCTGAAAGGTTGCCGACCCCTGGTCTAAAGTCAGCCTGTTAAGACTATGCCGAGACACCTGAATAAGTGACCTGACTTTCAAAAGTGTTAACTCTCACTGACTTGGGTAGGAGCTGCTGGGTTCTCAGAACTTTTGAAAATCAGCCACTCAGTTTAGGCACCTGACTATTAGACTTAGGCAGGAAAAAAAATTCTGCAAAACAATCCAATGAGAACACTTCCATAGGAATTTTTCAGATTTTTAGACACTTATTTTTAAAATATTGGCCATATTAAATGGCTCATCACATCCACAGAACTTACAGGTGGGATTTTCAAAAGCACACAGCATTGGCCAAATTCTGCTCCCATTGAAATCAACAAGCCCTTTACCATTGATTTCATTGGGAGCTGATTTAGGCCAATGCTGGATGCTTTTAAAATTCCCACCCCCATTAGGTATATAATTATTAGCAGACTAGCCAAGGTTGCAGTCGACATTTTTTTGAAAAGCAAGACAAAGGATAAACAGCAATATTTCTGCAATACAACATTAACGCCAATGATTCATTCCAGCCTCAGATTTCATAACAGACCTATTAAATAGGAATGTGAACTGCTGTGTGAGCCGTTGCAGGATCTCATGAAATGTGTGAAGTGATCCCTTGTCTCCAGTGAACCACTGACCAACAGCATCGAAAACCAGGGAGAAGGAATACATAATAGCTGGCTTGAGGCCCTTTCCAAAGATCTCTGATTGCTCACTCTTTAGGTTTATTATGAAAGTATGTTCCTTTGTGAAAATGAACTATTATTGCTTGGCTATGCCAGCAATATACTGTCACTCTGACATTAGCTATGACATGATCTCCATTCCTCCTGTATAGCTATAGACCTTTGCATTGAAAAAAAATGTTTGTCCCAGCAACTGAAGAGGCATTATCTGAGACATGAAAATCGCTGGCCCAGTCAAAAGACCTGGTGCAGGAAAACTAACATAACCTGATCTTCCTTGGTGTCAAGTATCAGAGGGGTAGCCGTGTTAGTCTGGATCTGAAAAAGCAGCAAAGAATCCTGTGGCACCTTATAGACTGAACAGACATTTTGCAGCATGAGCTTTCGTGGGTGAATACCCACTTCTTCGGATGCAAACGTTTGCATCCGAAGAAGTGGGTATTCACCCACGAAAGCTCATGCTGCAAAACGTCTGTTAGTCTATAAGGTGCCACAGGATTCTTTGCTGCTTTTACTGATCTTCCTTGGCATTAAAAAAAAAAAAAAAGATACTAATTTGTACCCACCAGTGGCTTGGTTTCCCGCTGCTACTCGTGAGCAATGCATTTGGGAAGTTATAAATGTCACATTGTCCATGGGTTTAATTTTTCATGCAAGATCATGTTCTCTTCTCTGTTTATAGAGTGCTAGCCATTCCAAAGTAAAGTGCTCCAGCAGAAAGCAGCATTTTTATCCCTATTTAATGATCCAGGAGGGATTTACACTACCTCTGTGGGTGTTTAGAAGGCGTTGTGTGTGGGATTAAGCCATTACAGAACAAGAATGTTAATTAGTTACAAAGAAATAAAAGGAGAGGCTGAGATAGAGGTATGGACTAATTCTATTATACATGCCCTGTCCCTGGGAGGGCTGGCCAGAAAACAAGAAATTGTCATGAAATGGAACTGAGGTATCAGAATTTGTTTTTGTTCTGATGCAGAATGAAACTGACTTGCTGTAAAAATGTCTGAGAGACAGCCTGACCACCCCAGAATAGCAGTGGCCTTAGAAACCCACGTTCAAGTCCTTGCTCTAAATCAGACCCCAAGTCTCCCATGTTCCAGGCCAGTCCCCTAACCACGAGGCTACAGAGTCAGTCTTTATTTAATGATTTAGACAAAGTGGAACGGCACCAGCAGGAGAAGGTGACTAGGGCTCCGGCTTGGCATGTGGGAGACATATGGTCAAGTTCCTAATCTGGAGCAGGGACTCGAACCTGCATTGCCATTGTCCTAACTACTGTCTTATTGGCTATTCTGGGCTGAGTGTCTGAAATTGAAACTAGTACACTTCCATGAAATAAATATATGGAGAGATACCTATCTCATAGAACTGGAAGGGACCCTGAAAGGTCATAGAGTCCAGCCACCTGCCTTTACTAGCAGGACCAAGTACTGATTTTGCCCCAGATCTCTAAGTGGCCCCCTCAAGGACTGAATTCACAACCCTGGATTTAGTAGGCCAATGCGCAAACCACTGAGCCATCCCTCACGCCCAAGAAAACAGCTTTGTCTACAAGTTTCTGATGCACTCTAGTCTGTGTGACTGATCGTGGCAGTTAGGCAGAGCTGTGCCTGACGGGAGCTGTGCTGCAGAAGAAGTAGAACCTGTTGACATATTTTCATCGCTTATTTTTTAATAGAGATTTTTCACCAAAAGAACTTTTTCTCCCCAAAACGTTAATTTTAGTCAGCATTTCCCAGTTTATGCCCCCCCACCCCCACCCCAGTTTTCAATGGAAAGCCATTTTTTTCCAGCGAATATTTTCAGTTAAAATTCAGGGGTTTGTTTTCTAAAGCGATTTGTTAGTAAAAGTTCTTGAATTTTTACTGAAACATGTCCCAAAATGGAACTTTTTAGCAAAAGCCAACTTTTTAAAACTGAAAACAGGTTTTGAAAACCAAACACTCTGGGGGTTTTGTAAAAAAAAACCCAAACAACCACCACCAAACCTTGCACTTTTCATCTGAATTTTTTTTTAAAAAACCCTAAGTTTTCAAAATTCCCCATGTAAAATACGTGCCACTTTTTGACCAGCTCTTAGCAAGAGGCATTCTGCCTCGGACACAGAACGCCTCCCTCAACTCGCCAGTCTGCAGGAGTCATCGCAGCGATATACCCCTTTCAGCGGTGCAGCACTCCACCCTGTTAGGTCTACCAATCCAATTGGTGGATGCATGGGGGGGTGGAGTATAGCTTCACCTAGTCTCTTTCCTTCTCAGCCCCACCCTGGCCACTTTGGAGTGTCAATGGGGAAACCTTTGTGTGTTCCTTTAGTTTGTTTTGCCATAAAGATTTTCTACATAAAAAACATTCAATGAGTTTCCACCTAGCTTTTACAGGTTCTGATTGCATCAAAACCATCCTGAAAATGCAGCGTCGTCAATTCTTGCCATTTTATCGCAAGTCTTGAAATATTTCTTGGATTTTTGTGTGTGTTAGCTCTGATCCTGGCATCTGACACGCTCAGCTTTCAGTTAAAGCAACGTTTCTAGCCCTCACTGTTGCAGAGAAAGTTTCAAAGGTGACCCTTAAACACTGCAACACCAGGAGGCAACGGCAAAGAACCGTATGTGTATTACTCTTTTAAACCTCACGGATTTTAACCCAGTCTCCTGCGTTTCATGGCGTCTCAGAGCCCAGGCTCTGGCCTGAGCCCAAATGTCTCTGCTGCAATTTTATAGCCCCACAGGCCAAACCCTGTGAGCACAGGTGCTGGAACTAGGGGTGTGGGGGGTGCTACCACCCCACCCCGCCTTGAAGTGGTTTCCATTGTACACAGGATTTACAGTTTGGTTCCATGACTCTTAGCACCCCCACTCCACACATTGTTCCAGCACCNTCCCAGTTTATGCCCCCCCACCCCCACCCCAGTTTTCAATGGAAAGCCATTTTTTTCCAGCGAATATTTTCAGTTAAAATTCAGGGGTTTGTTTTCTAAAGCGATTTGTTAGTAAAAGTTCTTGAATTTTTACTGAAACATGTCCCAAAATGGAACTTTTTAGCAAAAGCCAACTTTTTAAAACTGAAAACAGGTTTTGAAAACCAAACACTCTGGGGGTTTTGTAAAAAAAAACCCAAACAACCACCACCAAACCTTGCACTTTTCATCTGAATTTTTTTTTAAAAAACCCTAAGTTTTCAAAATTCCCCATGTAAAATACGTGCCACTTTTTGACCAGCTCTTAGCAAGAGGCATTCTGCCTCGGACACAGAACGCCTCCCTCAACTCGCCAGTCTGCAGGAGTCATCGCAGCGATATACCCCTTTCAGCGGTGCAGCACTCCACCCTGTTAGGTCTACCAATCCAATTGGTGGATGCATGGGGGGGTGGAGTATAGCTTCACCTAGTCTCTTTCCTTCTCAGCCCCACCCTGGCCACTTTGGAGTGTCAATGGGGAAACCTTTGTGTGTTCCTTTAGTTTGTTTTGCCATAAAGATTTTCTACATAAAAAACATTCAATGAGTTTCCACCTAGCTTTTACAGGTTCTGATTGCATCAAAACCATCCTGAAAATGCAGCGTCGTCAATTCTTGCCATTTTATCGCAAGTCTTGAAATATTTCTTGGATTTTTGTGTGTGTTAGCTCTGATCCTGGCATCTGACACGCTCAGCTTTCAGTTAAAGCAACGTTTCTAGCCCTCACTGTTGCAGAGAAAGTTTCAAAGGTGACCCTTAAACACTGCAACACCAGGAGGCAACGGCAAAGAACCGTATGTGTATTACTCTTTTAAACCTCACGGATTTTAACCCAGTCTCCTGCGTTTCATGGCGTCTCAGAGCCCAGGCTCTGGCCTGAGCCCAAATGTCTCTGCTGCAATTTTATAGCCCCACAGGCCAAACCCTGTGAGCACAGGTGCTGGAACTAGGGGTGTGGGGGGTGCTACCACCCCACCCCGCCTTGAAGTGGTTTCCATTGTACACAGGATTTACAGTTTGGTTCCATGACTCTTAGCACCCCCACTCCACACATTGTTCCAGCACCCCTGCCCGTGAGCCCAAATCAGCTCACCTGGGCCAGCTGTGGGTCTTTTATCACAGTATAGACTCACCGGTGTGGCTGAAATCTGTCACCCCGTTGCTTGTTCTGCTTCCAGTCCAGCATAGCACTTAAGGCCGTTACTTAAGAGAAAGCACATGGGCAGCTTCCTTTCAGCCAATGGGAGCACTCGGATGCTTATGCGATGGCCACCATCTTGGCCGACACCCAGGAATGGATTGGGGTTCTCCAGAGCTAAAAGCATGAGCTGTTCTAGCCCGAGCTAAAGAGCAGGGCTTGCTAGCTGAGAGATGTAGCCCATTCGCAGGGCCGACGAGAGGAGGGGGAAGCCGGTACAAATTACCGGGGCCTGGAAGGGGGCCCGGGGCCTGGAAGGGGGCCCGGGGCCTGGCCTCCCCTCCCCCCCCCCCGTCGCCTTACTGGGGTCCAGCGGTCCAGAAGGGGGCCCGGGGCCCGGCTTCCTGCCCTCTCGTTGGCCCTGTTTAGCCGGTCCGCCCTTGCTGGGGGGGCCAAAAGATTTTTTTCACCGGGGCCTGAACCCGCTCTCGGCGGCCCTGCCCATTCGTGTCCTCTGTGGAGTGGGCACAGAGGGTGGCACCTTGCACACACTGACCAGTGGGTTACGCTGACAGTTAAGAAAGTGCTTTGCGGGACATGGTTGGGGGCTCTGGTCCACAAACACAATGCAAATATTTCTACTGACAAGGGAAAGGAAATAGTCAAACTTGGTCCAGGGCTTAAGCATTTTTTGAACCTGTGTGTGAGGTGACTCACAGCGTGCTTTGGAAAGGAGCATCTAGCCCCACTCCCATACAAAAGGTCAGGAAAGGTGGGCTCAGTTCTGTTCTGAGAGGTAGTGGTGGGGATTTTCCAAAGCACTCAGCGTTGGCCCAACATGGCTCCCACTGAAATCAATGGTAAAGCTCCCCCTGACTGCAAGGAGAGCAGAGTTAGACCAATGCCGAGTGGTGTTGCAAATTCCCATTATATGTCCAAACCTCCCTGCGGCACTTCAGAAGACTCACTGCTTCTGGCCCTGTTCCCAGCTACTGGATGCCCAACGCATGCTATAGAAGGTCTAGTAGAAAGGAATTCCACACATAAAAGTAGCACACAGGCAGAAGGTTGGGTTTCTGAGGGATCACAAGGTATCCCCAGGGCAGCCTCTATCCTTCCCCACCCAAGGGTGATCTTCCTGTAATCTGGCCACCCCTCGAGACCAGAGTAAAGATCCACCCTTGCAATGCTAAAGGTGATTTGATGAAGCAAAGCCATGCTTGCTGTCTGTCCCACTGATTTGTATGCTGTAGCCAGCAGGAGGTTTTTTCCTTCAACCTTTCTAAAATAGCGACTTATCTGACAAGATCTTTTATTCCAGCTGGTGAATAGGAGTTCTAAATACCAGACTGAATTACAAACACAAACATTGCCCCTGAAGGAATAGTTGGTGTAGTTGTAGTTCTTCATGATATACCTTCTGCACACATCTCTACCCTGTCTTATCTCCGGCCCTCATCTGGTTCTCACTTCATTCTCCCGCCCTCTGCTTCTCTAAGTGTCTCCTGGGGGGGAAAAAAATCAATAGAGAGGTCATCGCTGGAACAAGGCTTCACACGCCAATGCATGCAGACTGGGGCACTTAGGCACCAATTCAGGGTCTGAGACTTCCAAGCTTCCTTTTGAATACACTTGATTGTCACCTGTCACTATATCCACCGAGACGTTATTGCTGGGTGCAGGTGTGACAGCTATGTTGGGAAATAGCTTGCGGAGAGTTAGCAAGCAATCTGTTTCCGCTCACTTGCCTTGGAGAATGACCCAATCTCCGAAGTGAAAGGCTGACCTTACTGGTTGCAGGCCCCAAGGCAAGACGTGAGACACTGAAGAGACCTTTAAAATAATGGCAGGGCCCAACCAGCCCTTTGCCTGGTTTGTGTTGCACTCCTTCTGCTCTGATCACCCTGCCTGTGGGGTATGGAAACCTGTTAAAACTACAAGCGATGGCTTTAATCTATACAGGGTTTCCTGGTCCTGCTTGCAGGCAGGGGGCTCTGTAGGGGAACGTGCAGTGAAATTCAGGCTGCAGAGAGCCAGTCTACAGGAAGATGGGTTGAGTTCTGCCAGATCTTAGGGAGCAGCCTGCTTTGTCTCTCTCTAGTTTGGGGTTGGTGTGTGTTTTCAGTTCTAAGCAATAAAGTCATGTTATGTTGTAATCTTCCAGCGAGAATATTTTAGGTTTTATCAACTTCTTTGTGTATGTCATGGGCATAACCCAGGCCCCTACCCTGGCAGTGTTGTGAGTTGCTGGGAATAATCAGCTCCCAACCTAGTGCCCCAAGTAATTGCTTGTCTTCCTTGTGCTCCCAGAGGAGTTCAAGTTGAGTTGTCGGTGAACTCTGAAGGCCTTTTTTTGACAGGCTGCTAGGCAAACTCCAGGGGAAAGCACACCAGGACCCTCCCTTCTTCCCCCATGGTGAACCATGCAAGGTCCTTCACAGTTGCACTCCTTGTCCATCAGTGCTCCTGAAGAGTGCGTTACCCCTGGGGGTAGGGAGGATGAAAAGCCTTGGCTGCACTGGGTGAGCAAGCTAAACACCTTGCTGGCTTCAACTAGCGCAAATGGTGGATTCTCTGTAACGTGAAGTCTTTAAATTATGATCTGAGAACTTCAGTAACTCAGCCAGAGGCTAGGGGGCTATTACGGGAAGGGATGGGTGAAGTTCTGTGGCCTGCAGTGTGCAGGAGCTCAGACTAGATGATCACAATGGTCCTTTCTGGCCTTAAAGTCTGAGTCTGTGTCTGTCTTCACGGACAGTAGAGCCAGCCCCCTCCCTTTACACATGGGGCCACTTGGAGAAGGATTGTTCATTTCGCAGGCACAGTCCCCTCCCAAGTTCCTCGGGGGGCTCTCAGTCACCCCTTCCTCGGGCCACAGATTGGCCCTGCATTTTCTTGCTACTGCTGTAATTCTGCCAACCTTGGGCAATTGCTTTAAATTATTCCCTGATGGTTCCCAGTGCAATTTCGTTCATGCTGTCTTTAAAGACTGACCACTCACCACCTTTGCTGGCGCTTGGTCACTGAGGACAAGGTTCACTGTCTTGTCCAGGATGGATAAGCATAATCAGTCCTCATGTAAAGCGAGCCACTGCTTGTTGGGATGAGGGATATATTTCAGCCCAGCAGTGTTACACGGCACACTTTCATTGCCCATGCCCTTCACTGCTAAATACTAAATGCTATTCACACCCAAATGTGTGTGAATTGACCAAGGTGAATCAAGGTGAGGAGAACCCCATTGAGAGTCCCGATTCATAGATTTAAGGCCCATTATGATCATCTAGTCTGACCTCCTGTAGAATTCACAGCCATGAAAAATGCATCACAGACTGAAATCTGGTCTTTTGTGCGCTTTTACCCTGTACTAGACAGATTTCACGGGGGAAAACAGCGTTTCTCAAACTGGGGGTCCTGACCCAAAAAGGAGTTGCCGGGAGGTCACAACGTTATTTTAGGAGGGGCTGTGGTATTGACACCCTTACTTCTGTGCCAGCAGCAGCACAGAAGTAAGCATGGCAATACCATACCATACCATCCTTACTTCTGCGCTGCTGCTGGCGGCAGCTCTGCCTGCAGAGCTGGGTTCCCAGCCAACAGCCACCGCTCTCCAGCTCTGAAGGCAGAGCCACCACCAGAAGCAGCACAGAAGTAAGGGTAGCAGTACTGCAGCCCCCCCTACAATAACCATGCAACCTCCCCCACAACTCCTTTTTGGGTCAGGACCCCTACAATTACAACACCGTGAAATTTCAGATTTAAATAGCTGAAATCATGAATTTTTAAAAATCCTATGACTGTGAAATTGACCAAAATGGACCGTGAATTTGGTAGGGCCCTATGTATAACACAGGTCAGAGAACCTCACCCACTGATTCCAGCAACAAGCCCACAACATTGGGGGAGCTAGAGCATCTCTGCTAGAAAATGTATCTGATCCAGTTCCACAGACTACCAGTGATGGAGACACCATCACATCCCTAACTAAGTTGCCCCAAGGGTGAAGGACCCTCACAGTTAGTGACTTTTTTGGTCCATCTTCAGCTTCCAACCCCAGGATCTCATTACAAAATCAGAGAAATGTATGGCTGGAAGGCACCCCAGGAGCTCTTTGATGGGACCAAGTCCACCTAGACCATCCCTGACAGGTGTTTGTCTAACCTGTTCTTAAAAACCTCTGACGATGGGGATTCCACAATCTCCCTTGGAAGCCTATTCCAGTATTTAACTATCCTTATAGTTAGTTTGTCCTAATATCTAACTTAAATTTCCCTTACTGCTGATTGAGCCCATTACTGCTTGTCCTACCTTCAGCAGACATAGACAACAATTGATCCCTGTCCTCTTTATAACAGCCCTTAACATATTTGCAGATTGAAATCAGCTTGCCACTTGGTCTTCTTTTTTTCAAGACCAATTATGCTTCTTTCTGCTAATTAAAAAGCCTTCTACTACCAGAAATCTTTTTCTCATGTAGGTAGCTGTAGATCATGATCAGGTCAACCTTCAACCTTTTCTTGAATAAACTGAACAGACTGAGCTTCCTAAATCTCTCATTATAAGGCACATTTTCCAGGCCTGGATTCATTGGTGTAGTTCTTTTCTGCACGGTTTTCAATTTTTCAACATCCTTGCTTATGAAGAAAGTTAATATTTCAGTTACGGGGGCCGGGGAGGGGGCGGGCGTGAGGAGAAAAGAGGACATATCTGGCCTTCAATGCAGCTTCAAAGCAGCAGGAAGGGAGGGCTGGTAGATCCTCTTTTGATCTCTGCACGCTTGGGTTGCTGTCCCGGGATGGGAGCTCTTCAGAGAAGCCAGCACCATTAGCCTTAAACTTGTGCTTTGGGAATGACTTCCAAGGGCCCATTCCAAAGTTCACTGAAAGAGTCCATTGACTTCAGTGGTATCTGGATCAGGCCCTCTGCCTGCGGGACCATTAAAACATGGAGCCCTGTACAGTAGAAAATTCCAACCATGCCTTGGTCCAGCCCTGCTTCTTAGATATTATAGCATTCTTGCCCCAGCCCTAGCATTCATGTCTGAGCAGTTCCCATTCTGACTTAGCCCTTTCATTGCTTGTCCGTGGTGTGCTCAGTAATGACATGACTGATTTCCTACCCTCCGCAAAGTTACAATCAAAAAGCAGGTAGTCAAGGGCTATACTTAAGTGTGATTGTCCACAGTTCTTCGGGTGTTGAACTCGTGATGTTTATAAATTAAATACATTTAGTGCTGGGGGAAAGGCCTATTTATCTTCAGGCAGGGGAAAGCAGGCAAGACCCCTGAAAGAGACCCCATCCAAAACTAAGTGGGGCCATCCCTCAATTAAAGGGACCAAAATGAGTCAGACGGAACAAGTGGGGAGGCAAAAGAACGAAAGGGGTGACCGTGCAAAGTTAGGGGTATGTCTGCCTGAAAACCTTGGTGACTAAGGAGTCTTCCAGCTGAGCACAGCAAAGGAAGCAATGATGCAAACCCTGCCAACTTGCCTCGGACTTGGCCTTCAGAGGCTACTCCATTCCCACGCTGGTAGAGTCTTTGGCTTCCCTGCTGGCAGTGCCAACATGGGCAGTTCATGTAGAGGAGAAGCCCTAGTCACCAGGAACTGACATGAGTTTACTGACTCAGGGCACGTATTCAGACCACCAGTGAGGCTTGTGGTTACTAACAGGCTTGATGTGTGTGAAGCCTATTACCAGCCCTCTGAGTCATCCCGTCCCTCTGAAGAAGCATTTGAGGGCCCTTATGGAACGACTTTCATCTAAGCAATGTATAAGACCCATAAACTTGCCTAGCTCCTCAGAAGCCACATTTCACAGCAGCTCTTCTCCAGTGTTTTATTTCTGTATCCCAGCTAAACAACAAGATGTTTCCTTGGATGAGAAGAAATAATACAGGGGGGAGGGATAGCTCAGTGGTTTGAGCATTGGCCTGCTAAACCCAGGGTTGTGAGTTCAATCCTTGAGGGGGCCACTTAGGGATCTGGGGCAAAATTGGTCCTGCTAGTGAAGGCAGGGGGCTGGACTTGATGACCCTTTGGGGTCCCTTCTAGCTCTATGAGATAGGTATATCCCCATATAAAAAAAAAATACATTGTCCTAAGAGTAAACATGAGTTGGTTACTTGAGGAGTAACTAGACCACAGCGAGGGAACATGACTTCAGTGGAGCTATGCTGATCTACAGCAGCCAAAGACCCATGCTTGGAGCTATTGAGGGTCTCTTTGGATTGGCTACTTACGCTTTGCATTAATCCCTGTACATTGTAACTGTTACACTCAGCCCAAAGCCTGTGATAGGGAAGGGGGACAGGAGGTATGCAAGGAATGGAGTGTTGTAGTGGAGAAGAAGGGATCAGGGATGCAACAGGGAGCAGATTAAAAAGAAAGGAAGGAAGGAAAAAAAAACACCACACCCTGTTACTAACAACACTTGAGACAAATTTCACTTCAGTCACTTTATTTGTATTCTGTGTACTTTTCCCCTGTCTTCTGTCTGGCGTTGTGTACTTAGACAGAAAGCTCTTTGGATCAAAAACCACCCTTGTAAAATTGTAGCATACTGCGATTACTCAGGAGGCTTTTGGCCACTTGACAAAGAACAAATATGCATCATAACGATCGCATCCATCTATTACTCTAGTGACTTAAAAGTAGAGCTGGGCAGGAAATAGTTTTCCCATCCGAGAAAAACTGGAGACTTAAAAAAAAGTTCCCATCCCCAAAACCAGGACAAAATGTCACTCAATTTTTTGCAAACCAAGAAAACCCTTCAATTCATATACATTGAATCATTTCGTTTTGATGATTTCAAAGCCTTTTGATTTTAACCTCTACATTTTTACTATAATTTAAGTTAAATTTTGAAACAAAATTGTGTCAAACAACAACAACAACAACCACCAGCTTTTCATTTCAAGGATGTCAAAACAGGACATTTCAACAATTTCAAAAAGTTTTCTAAATAGGAAATTCATCAAAACTGATTCTTTTCTGCAAAAGATTTTGGACTCAACAAATCACTCCCTTGACAAACATTTTCTCAAAATTCCCAACAACCTCCACGTAAGATAACCTGTAGTTATGGTGTTAGGATAAGGATTGCAAAAATAGAAGGCTATAATTAGGCTTCTAAAGCCTTATTTAGGTGTGTGAATTCAAGGCCTGATTTGAGGTCAATTGGAGCTGCTGAATGATAAGTATGTTCTAAAATCAGGTCTGTTTGAGTATAGAGCTAGATGAATTTTTTTTGGCAAAAAATGCAGGTTCATTGACACAAACATGTCATAATTAATGTAGATTTCACTGCATTGTTTTCATTGGGTGCAGGGCAGTGCTGAGGAGGAGCCAGTGGTCATGGTAGATGTAGGTACCAGTGACATAGGGAACGGTAAAAGAAAAGTACCGGAGACCAAATTTAGACTGCCAGGTAAAAGATTAGAATCCAAGACCTCCATGGGCGCATTCTCTGAAAAGCTTCCAGTTCCACGTGCAGGGCCAGTTAGACAAGCAGAACTGCAGGGTCTCAATGCGTGGATGAGACGACGGTGTTTGGAGGAAGGTTTTAGGGGTTTTTTTTAGGAACTGGGGAACCTTTTGGGAAAGGAGGAGACTCTACGGGAAGGATGGGCTCTACCTAAACCAAAACAGAACCAGTTTGCTGACATGTAAAATAAAAAGGGTCATAAAGGAGTTTTTAAACTAAGGACTTGGGGAAAGCTGACGGATGCAGAGGAGCATGCGGTTTGGACAGAGACATCCCTTAGGAGAGGCTCTGTTAATGGGGATTCTCTATAGCCTAGGAAAGAGGAGAAGATATAAGTTGAGAAAGTACTGGTAGCAGCTGAAGAGAAACAATCAAATGGAAAAATCCCATTCATCCCATTACCTGAAGGCAGACAAATAATATTGACCAATTTTATAACAGCTTGTATACAAATGCTAGGAGTCTAAATCCAAAGATGAGTGAACTTGAATGCCTGATATTATACGACAATATTGAAACAATAGTGATACCAGACACCTCTGTGTTCTTGGGGAACCAGGGTGCAGTATCCAGCCTGACTCATGAAAGACACACACACACACACACCCCGCCTCTGCTTAAACCAAAACCCATCAGAGGGAAAAAAAACCATGCAGCGAGCAGTGAAGGGCATTAGGAGACACACCTAGACCCCTCCTGACAAGGGTGACAAGATTAAGACATCTCCATTAGCATACAGAATGGAGAGCAGAGACAACTCCCCTAGCCTCATCTGCATGAAAGATGGGACAGGGAGACATCTCCATTAGCATACAGAATGGAGAACAGAGAACCGCACTGAACTCTGGGACCAGAAAAGCAGGGACACACTGCATCATGGGAATCTCTGCTCCAGATGCTAATGAACCTATGTCTGCACACACCCAGCTCAGCAATTATCAGACCAATTCTAATAATGAATCCTTAATTGATATCCAAATACTGAAGCAGCCTAGTTGTGAGCTCCCTGGAAGAAAACACCACCCCTAGCCAAGAGTGATCAGCTCCTATTGTCTAGCCTAAAGAAAACCCTTGAGTCCTCAGTTTACCTATAAACAAATCTAGTGTTCTCCCTTGAACAATTGTATTTTCTCTACAAAAATCCCTACTCACCCTCTAGTCAGGGTTCTGATGCTTAGATCCAAACTAGGCATCAGTTCCACTGGAACTCCATCTTCTCCTGACTGATCGTGCTGGGGGCTCTGCCTGTCTCCAGCATTCAGGACCCTCCACTACCATCATCACCTGGGAACCCCGACCAGTTCAAGCCTCATGGAGTGGGTGAGATCGGGGGGAGATCTTTCTCTCTCTCTGTTTTCCTTTCTACCTTAGGCATTAACCTTTAATAATGTATGTTACGTTGATTTAGGCTCTCCTTGTGTAGTTATCAGTATTATTCAATAAATAACTTATGGTTAAGCTGGTTGCTTCTCTCTCTCTTGCTGAACTTTCCTCTTTTGTGTTTTTAGCTTCCCCCATTCACTCTACAGCAACGCTTCTTTTACCTAAGCTAAAGATCCCTGCAGCGCCCAAAATACGGTGGGGTTTGCTCATCGAGTAGGTTACTGCCAGTACAATTGTGTTGGGGGAGTGGGGACAGGGACGTGCTGAATCTGGGTAACAGCTTGAAAGTGCTGCTTGACCCAGTCCATGGAGCCCAGGGGCATATAAGGAGAGGCAGCTTGAAAGTGCTGCTTCCTCCAGCCCAGTGAGTCCAGAGACATATAAGGGGTCAGCTTGACAGTGCTGATTGACCCGGTCCGCTCAGATTTGCTCTGTTAATGTGGGTGTGGGTGTGTTCATCCGGTTCTGGGGCTGGAGAAACCCAGCCCTAGGGAACCTAGGTCCTGCAGGATAGCCCCATTGGGAGGGGACTTGCAGAAGGGAGAAGTAAGAGCTCCATATGAAAAACACACGTGACACAAGCAGTACATTGATAGAATTACAGAATCCCCTTCCCCAGAAGAGTAACCCGAATAAATGAGCATACCCCAAAGTAATGGGCAAATCTGGTAACAATAGGCATCACAGAAACTTGGTAGAACAATGAAAATCAGTGAGACATGGTAATACCAGGGCATAATATATATATGAATGATTGTAGATTGCGCTGGTGTGGGAGTGGAACAGTATCTGAAAGAAAGCACAAAGTCAAATATAGTAGCAATCTTAAATGAATCAAACTATACCACAGAAATTCTATGGATAGAAATTCCATGCTTGAAAAATAACAATATAGCAGTAGGGATATACTGCCAACCACCTGACTCGGATGGTGACTGCCTTTGTGAAATGCTTAGGGAGATCAGAGAGGCTACAAAAACAGAACACGCAATAATAATGGTGGATTTCAACTACTGTATACCCATATTGACTGAAAACATGTCACCTCAGGAACAGGATGCAGAGATTAATGGTGTCCAGAAATTTTATGACTGCGTCTTGGAGCAGTTTGTCCTGGAACCCTCAAGGGGAGAAGCAATTCTTGATTTAGTCCTAAGTGGCGCACAGGATCTGGTCCAAGAGATGAATATAGCTGAACCTCTTGGCAGTGGCGACTATGATGTAATTAAATTCAACATCCTTGTGGGAGGAAGGGGAACACCAAAGAAGCCCATCACAGTAGAATTTAACTTCAAAAAGGGGAACTACATGAAAAAAAAAAATGAGGAAGCTACTTATACTGAAATTAAAAGGAAGAATGAAATGCCTATCAGCTGCATGGAAACTCTCTTTGAAGATACCATAATAGAGGCTCAAATTAAATGTATACCCCAAATTAAAAAAAAAAAAAAAAGTAAGAGGACCAATAAAATGCCACCATGGCTAAACAGAGCAAAAGAGGTGGTTAGAGGCAAAAAGGCATCCTTTACAAATTGGAAGTCAAATCCTACTGAGGAAACTATAAAGGATAAACTCTGGCAAGTTTACAAGTATAATTAGGCAGGTCAAAAAAGAATTTGACTAGCAAAAAAAGACAAAAATCTAACAGTAAAACAGTTTAAGTACATCCGAAACAGGAAGCCTGCCAAACAATCAGTGTGGCCACTGGATGATTGAGGTCCTAAAGAAGCACTCAAGGAAGACAAGGCTGTTGCAGAGAAGCTAAATTGATTCTTTGCATCAGTCTTCACTGCAAAGGATGCGAGGGAGATCCCCACACCTGAGCCATTTTTGGGGTGACAAATCTGAGGAACTGTCCCAGATTGAGGTGGCGATAGAGATGGTTTTAGAACAAAACGATAAATTAAACAATAAGAAGTCACCAGGACCAGATGGTATTCACTCAAGAGATCTGAAGGAACTCAAATCTGAAATTGAAGAACTACCAACTGTGGTATGTAACCTATCACTGAAATCAGCCTCTGTACCCAATGACTGGCAGATAATGTAATGCCAATTTTTTAAAAAAGCTCCAGAGGTGATCCTGGCAATTACAGGCCAGGAAGCCTAACTTCAGTACCAGGCAAATAGGTTGAAACTATAGTAAAGAACAGAATTATCAGAAAAATAGATGAATACGATATGTTGGGGAAGAGTCAACAAGGCTTTTGTAAAGGGAAATCACCCCTCTGGAATCTATTAGAATTTTTTTTTAGGGGGATCAACAAACATATGGACATGGGTAACCCAATGGATATAGTGTACTTGGACTTTCAAAAAGCCTTTGACAAGGTTCCTCATCAAAGGCTCTTAAGCAAAGTAAGCAATCATGGGATAAGAGGGAAGGTGCTCTCAGGGATCAGTAACTGGTTAAAAGCCAGGAAACAAAGGGCAGAAATAAATGGTCAGTTTTCACAGTGGAGAAAGGTTAATAGCAGGGTCCCCCAAGGATTTGTACTATGACCAGTGCTGTTCAACATATTGGAAAAGGGGATAAACAGTGAGGTGGCAAAGTTTGCAGAGTATACTAAAATACTCAAGGATAGCCAAATACAAAGCAGACTGCAAAGAGTTACAAAGGGATCTCACAGAACTGGGTGACTGGGTGACAAAATGGCAGATGAAACTCAAAGTTGATAAATGCAAAGCAATACACATTGGAAAACATAATCCCAACTATACATATAAAATGATGGGGTCTAAATTAGCTATTACCACCCTCCAAAAAAAAAAAAAAAAAAAGAGATTTTGGCGTTGCTGTGGATAGTTCTCTGAAAACATCTGCTCAATGTGCAGCAGCAGCAAAAAAACAAAAAACTAACATTAGGAACCATTAGGAAAGGAATAGATAATAAGACAGAAAATATCATAATGTCACTATCTAAATCCCTGGTGTACCCACCCCTGGAATACTGCATTCATTTCTGGTCACCCCAGCTCAAAAAAGAGTTATTAGAATTAGATACACAGAAAAGGCAACAAAAATGATTAGGAGTATGGAACAGCTTTCATATGAGGAGAGATTAAAAAAAACATGACTTTTCAGCTTGGAAAAGAGACTACAAAGGGGCGATATGATAGAGGTCTGTAAAACCATGAATGATGTGGAGAAAGTGAATAAGGAAATGTTATTTTCTTCTTCACATAACACAAGAACCATGGGTCTCCCAATGAAATTAACGGGCAGCAGGTTTAAAACAAACAAAAGAAAGTACTTCTTCACACAATGCACANTTCCAGCACAGTAAGTACTGTAGCTGCATGAAAAAAGGAGATTCATTTTTTTAGTTTATGGAAAACATCTTCATAAAGGCAAAATAACTGTGTGGGTGTGGGTATTATGAAGTTGAGTCTTTGCAGCGGCCATTGATATTCTCATCTGTTCTCACAAAAGCTGGCAAAAAATTTTATTCCCAGTAAGTCAGACATTGCTTGCATGATCTTGTTTTTAATGTTCTGAAATGACGAGACTGTTCAGTAGATGACAAGTTGCAGCAAGCAAGAGAACTATAATTTAATATATTAACACTTTGCTAAAGCTTGAAGATACTTGGAACATTGGTTGGTGTATTTGGTGGGACCAGTGTGTTGATCAATGCATTATTTCTGCAGTATGCTGAATGATTTTTGTCTCATTGTGGCTGACAGCCAAAAAGCAAAGCAGGAGAGGACCCAGGAAATATGCCTCAGATGCTGCAACGTGTGAAATAAATGTTAATGCATCATAAATAGCCCTATGGCTCTTAGTGTGCAGATGTTTTAGGTCACAGGGCTCTGTCTCAGCCAATGGTTAGTCGCTCAGTACATTGTCTTAATGTTTTCAAAAGGCTTTAGAAGTTCATGGGATCCAGAATCTCTTTGGGGTACTTGTGCATTTGGATAGACGTAAGGAATACGTGATAGAGTGGTGTGTTATAAAGACTGTGTGGGATTTTCAAAAATCTGAGTGAGTTGGGTGCCCTATTCCCATTGAATTTCAAGGGGATTTTGGTGCCTAACTCCATTAATCCCTTTGGAAATCCCAGCCTGTATTAACACTGGACAGTGCTGCGAGTTGCCTGAGGTGAGGTTCTGGTCCCTGGTATTCGATCTTGAGTCACTTAATCCACTCATTGCACTGGTCTGGTACATTTGCAAAAGTGCCAGCTTCTTTGCTATTTGCCAGTATGCATAGTCATTCCTGGTACTCTTACTGAAGCCTCACTTTTGCTTGCCTTGCACCAGAGATTTACCAAAAATCAGGCTGTGCTCCTATGACTATGAAGCAGCATGCTTTGCAAAAGGCTTGTTCTGTTCAGTCTCCATTGCAAACACACCATCAGAGAGCCTTCTGTGTTTGCAACTCAGTGGTCAGAAGACAACAGAAGGGCTAATGCTGACTCACTGAGCTGCTGCAGTACACCAAGAGTGGGTGTTCATGTTTTCAACAGAGTAGATTTAAAACTCTTGGTATAGAGAGGACAAAAGTGTGACACCCTGTAGCCATGTTCACCCCTTTATATGGGTTTGATATATTTTGTACAAAATATGCCATGAGAGACCATTTGAAAACTCATAATCTGCTGAACATCATTGTCCGGTTTAGATGTGTATAATGACAGTGGTTAATGCTATGAGATTTTACTGTACGATTGTTACTGAAATGTTGTAAGTCTGAGTGACACCCACAAACCACATTTCAGAGACAAAGAACACTGGCAAGCCCAGAGAGGTATCAACAAAAGGTCAAGTGGGGTATCACTTACTTAATCAGACATTTTCCAACTGGGAGGGTGGTTATTAACAAGAAACTGACAATTCATCTGAAGGACAGTTTGGAGCTCATGAACACAATGGAACTGCCTGCCCCCATGACCCAGCAAGGATTTTTCCTAGCACAAAGTATGAGTATAAGAAAGAGGGAGGGGCAAATGTCTCTAGACACCTCTCTCTCGCCTCCTTTCATCTCTCTGCTCATTACAAGAAGGACTCTAAAAGAACTAAACAAAGGAGGGAGTGGTCCCAGGATGGAAATGTCTTGCAGCTCTTGGTGAGACAAGCCTGTTGCTTTTAAGCCTATTATCTTGGTCAGGTTAGGAATTAACTTGCATTTTTATCTTTATTTCTTTTGTAACCAATTCTGACTTATGCCCTACCACTTATAAACACTTAAAATCTTTCTCTCTCTAGACAAACTATATAGGAGCTTGTATCATCCAGTGGATTACTGAGCAGTACAAGAAGCACATTTCTGGGGAGGCAGGCTGGGGCTGAGGGATAGGCAGGTACCACCCTGTATCTATTCATGGATGGCTGGGCACAGCATTCATGTATTCCGGTAGGAGTGACTTTGCATGCTGGTGGCTGTGAGTGAGGGGCTGCTGTTTATCGGCTAAGCACCGTAAAAAGCATCCCCAGCTGGAGATCTAAGGGGACACAATAGTCCTGCTTGCACGCTGGAGTATGTCACAAAAGGAAAGTAGCCCATGGAATTGTGGGATATTTTTTGAAAGACTCCCAGAACCTGAGTCAAGCAGGGCTGTGTCTACATGGTAAAGCAATAGGGCTCAACCCCTGAGTTAAGGGTTGACCTGGGCTCAGAACCTGTAGCCCCACAGGGTCCTGGAACCCTGATTTGTGTGTGGAAAGGGAGTTAGGCTTGAGCCTGAGCCCGAGCCCAGGCTTACATTGCAGGGTAGGCATACCTAGAGAGGCTAAACAAATTGCTCAAGGTCATACAGGAAATTTGTAGCAGAGCAGGGAGTTGAACCTGGGTCTTGAGTCCTAGGCTCGTACCCTAACCATTGAACAATGCTGCCTCACTAGTATTGACTACTGAAATAAATATAACCTCAGATCATTGTAAGGATGACAACATTTTTAGATCAAAAGCTGGTGTCAGCAAAAATAGACACATCATTCGTCCTTCAATAGTGAAATTATGAATCACTAATTGTTTCAGTGTCTAATTTTTTTTTAGTCAAAGCATTCCCAGTCTTTAAAATTTGGAAGAATTGACATTTCAGAAGGTGAACAAATGTGGAGAAATTGCATCTTGCAGTCCTATAACTAGGCGTTCCAAACTAGAGAAATGCAACCTATATGGAGCTACTATAAGGTGGGTGCATAACTGGTTGGGAAATCATTCCCAGAAAGTAGTTATCAGTGGTTTACAGTCATGCTGGAAGGGCATAACGAGTGGGGTCCCACAGGGATCGGTTCTGAGTCTGGTTCTGTTCAATATCTTCATCAATGATTTAGATAATGGCATAGCGAGGACACTTGTAAAGTTTGCGGACGATACTAAGCTGGGAGGGATTGCAAGTGCTTTGGAGGATAGGATTAAAATTCAAAATGATCTGGACAAACTGGAGAAATGGTCTGAAGTAAATAGCATGAAACTCAATAAGGACAAATGCAAAGTACTCCACTTAGGAAGGAACAATCAGTTGCACACATACAAAATGGGAAATGGCTGCCTAGGAAGGAGTACTGCAGAAAGGGATCTGGGGGTCACAGTGGACCATAAGCTAAATATGAGTCAACAGTATAACACTGTTGCAAAAAAAGCAAACATCATTCTGGGATGTATTAGCAGAAGTGTTGTAAGCAAGACATGAGAAGTAATTCTTCCGCTCTACTCCGCGCTGATTAGGCCTCAACTGGAGTATTGTGTCCAGTTCTGGGCGCCACATTTCAGGAAAGATGTGGAGAAATTGGAGAAAGTCCAGAGAAGAGCAACAAAAATGATTAGAGGTCTAGCAAACATGACCTATGAGGAAAGATTGAAAAGAAATGGGTTTGTTTAGTCTGGAGAAGAGAAGACACACAGGGGACATGATAACAATTTTCAAGTACATAAAAGGTTGTTACAAGGAGTAGGGAGAAAAAAATGTTCTTCTTAACCTCTGAGGATAGGACAAGAAGCAATGGGCTTAAATTGCAGCAAGGGTGGTTTAGGTTGGTGTAAACGTGTGGACTCACCCCTGCGGCACCTCCTGCTGGTCTCTTCTGGGAATTAGCTCATTGACCCAGGAGCACCCTCTGCAGGCCAGTGATCCACCTTACTTCTGGCCCTGTGTCCCTCCCGGACCCCGGTGCCCCTTTCTCTGGGGTGCTGCCCGTCTGGCAATAACCCCTCAGCCTCAGGGTTTCCCCACCCAAGGGAACGCCCACCCCCTATCCCCACCTTGCCTCAGTGTAAGGCTACTGCCAGTCACCAACTAGCCCCCTTCCCTGGGGCAGACTGCAGTGTAGGCCACTCATCACTGGCAAGGGGGGTTTGGCCTGCTGCCTTCTTCCACCCTCAGTACCTCTATGGGCCTAGAACCAGGCCTATAGCCTGGGGAGTCACCAGCCTGGAGCGCCCCTGGCTTTTCCCCAGCCCTGCCTCACTCCCAGGTACCTCTGAACCTCCCAGCAGCCAGGCCTGTCTCCCTCCACAGCTAGAGGAGAGACTGCTGAGCTTCTGGCTGCCCTGGCCTTCTTATAAGGCCTAATTGCTCCGTTTGGGGCGTGGCCCCAGCTGCAGCCACTTCCCCCAATCAGGACATTAGGAAAAACTTCCTAACTGTCAGAGTGGTTAAGCACTGGAATAAATTGCCTAGGGAGGTGGTGGAATCTCCATCACTGGAGATTTTTAAGAGCAGGTTGGACAAACACCTGTCAAAGATGGTCTAGGTAATACTCGCTCCTGACATGAGTGTAGCGGACTGGACTAGATGACCTCTTGAGGTCCCTTCCAGTCCTATTTTTCTATAATCAATTGAATTTCAGAGGGACAATAAGTAAGAAAGGTAGGATGAGAGGCTGTTCTCCAGGTTTGTTGGTCAGTATGTTTTAGCTACTTATTATATAGTTAAGATAATACTGTATGTTAAATATTTTCAGAATGCCTATTTCCAAGCAAATTGTACTGCAGAAGTAAATGATCCTGCAGAGATTAGGAAGAGAGCTGATGCTTAAATAGGAAATGCATTCATCCCACTCAGTCCAGGCAGGGACCTCTTCCTCCAAAAGAAACGAGAGATTGCTCAGGGGACCACTACCGGGGTATCAGAATAAGTGATGTGAAACTGTAAATAATCGATTCTCCAGTTCCAGCACAAGCCTCTCTTAGTGAAGCCCAGGGCTGCTATCCCTAGTCAGCCGAGGGAGGAGTAACACTTGTAGAGGGCAGGGGGGAGAATTGGAAGAGTAAAGGCATCTCCTCGTAGCACATCATAAAGCCTTGCTCCCACTCCGGCTGAGTCCCGGTATCCCTGCTTGCCGGCTGCCCTGTCTGCCCCAGGAGCCGAGAAGTGAATGAAATGTGGCTCGGTGTCCCCAGTTGCTCCTTTGCTTCCTCCTTGCTGGAGGGGGAGGGGAGAAGGGAAGGCAGTTACTTCTCGGCGCAACTGGCTCCTTATTACATGCCCCAAACAGCTAAGCTGGTGAATGTGTGGGGTGGAGGCAGAGATTGAGCTCCTGCCACCCCCTACGTGCCCACTGGCTCCCAGCAAAGAGAATCAGATGGGTACCCCTTGATCTTCACCTTACTGAGCAGAGGAGTGAGCTTTAAGACCCAGATTCAAAAGGGTAGTTAGGCTCCTACCGTCCACTGATTTCAATGGAAGTTAGAAGGCTAAAAACCTTTGTGAATCTGGGCCCAACTGACTTCAGGGGGAGCCGCTGCGTGCAGTGCCGTTAAAAACAAAATCAGACGAGATATTTAGGTGTCTAACTGAAGGTTTCTGCTTTTGGAAATTTTGGCCTAAATGTATTGCCATAAACTCTCTCCCCTCGAGGCGGGGGCATGGGCAGGACTGATTGAAAACGCCAAGCCAACATTAGCAATCAATAAGCCACTTTTATAAGTCTGACGTCTGACGAAGTGGGCATTCACCCACGAAAGCTTATGCTCCAATACATCTGTTAGTCTTAAAGGTGCCACAGGACTCTCTGCCACTTTTATACGAATTCCTTCTGGAAAGTTATTAAAGCCAGATGCCTAAAATTTCCCGAAAGACATTCTGCTCAACATAAAACAAAACCTTAGCGGGTGTAAATCAGTATAGCTTGGTGACCTTCAGAGGAGTGACCCAATATAGAGTAGCTGACGATCTGGTCCCATATAACAAAGTTATATCCCAATAATATGAACATTAATCCTACCTATGTGGCCCGCGTTCCTGTAGCGTCTGAGCACCTAACACTTAATGAGGTAGGGGGGGTGCTGTTATCCCCATTTTAAAGATGGGGAGCTGAGGCTCAGAGACTAAATGACCTGCCCACGGTCACACAGGGAGTCTGGCGAAGCAGGAACTTGAATGCAGGTCTGAGTCCTAGACTAGTGCCCTAACCAGGGGGCAATCCTTCACCCCATAAGAAAAGCGGTTATTTTAGTTAGCCTGTCTGAGGAGCAGTGTAGGTTTAGCTCCCTTTGGGAGCTGGGGGGGCATGCACTAAGAAAGGCGACTAGATCCCTATGGAACTTTACACACAAGCCATGTTTCGTATCATTTTGGAACACAGTTAAAAGGTCGACAAAAGACTGACAGATCATGTTGCCTGCTTGTTCAGCAGCAGTGATCTGCATGCAGATCATGGGTTTTGACTGCAGATGTGAGCATGCCCCATTCCTAACAGATGTATAATCTGATTAAATATGCAAGGCAATGATATTGTCAAAACCCATTAATCACTCTTTCAGGATACATTAGTGTAGGCTTTACTGACAGCTGTGCTGATTATATTGGCCATGCAGGTACTGTTGCTCTTCAAAGTTACCAACAGGGTCGCAAAGAGAAAGATCTACAGTATGGAAAATGTACTTAAAATGCATGGTGCAGATATTTGTCAGAGAGCCTATATATGACATACTTCAGCAGCCTTCACTGGGCTATTGGTCTGATTTTATTTTAACCCTCTACTTCATAGTCCTTTGTGCAGATATGTTGGTGGCCAGTCAAAGTGTATGGGTTTGGAGATGATCCAAAAGCACAGATGCATAATGCATTAGAATACAGTCCATGAGCGACAACTTTAGGAACTCCCAAAAGAGTCTGCGCACCTCCCATCTATTGAATTCAGGGGAACGGAGGCCTCTCAGCACCTCAGAGCACTAGATCTTAAACACACGGGCCAAGAGTTTAAAAAAATACCTAAAAGGTTGGCCTCCTACAGACATATTTAGATACCTAAATAAGTGTTGAGACCTTTCAACAGTGTTGAGAATCCACTGGCATTTATGGAAGCTGCTGGGTGCTCAGGATCTCTTGGGAGTGTGTGTGTGTGTGTGTGTGTGGGGGGGGGGGGTATCAGACCACTTAGAATCATAGAATCATAGAATATCAGGGTTGGAAGGGACCTCAGGAGGTCATCTAGTCCAACCCCCCGCTCAAAGCAGGACCTAATCCCAACTAAATCATCCCAGCCAGGGCTTTGTCAAGCCTGACCTTAAAAACCTCTAAGGAACCACTTAGATCTGACTGACTGCCAGAAGGGGAAGATGGAGTGGATCTCTCCAAAGCTACCTTGTTCTATACACTCCCTCAGAAGCTCTGGTACTGGCCACTGCTGGAGACAGGATACTGGGCTAGATGGATCATTGGTCTGATGCAGATGGCAGTTCTTATCTAGGTGCCTAAATCTAGACTCTGGAAGAGCCTAGTTATAGGTACCTATTTTTGAAACTCTTTGGCCATAGCATAGTTGAGGCAGGAATTTTCAAAAAAGTGTCTAAATGACTTAGGAGCACAAGTCCCACTGAAAGTCAGTGTTCTAGAAACTAAAATCTCACCCAGCTCAGAGTTGGCGCTCTGGAGGGATCATTGAGAGCTTGCAAAGATCTGCAGAACAACACAACACTGTCAATAGTTGCTGATGTAGAAACAACTGTAAAGAGACATTGATGACAACAACAATAAATTATTTCTTCTAGACAACGTTATCTCCTATAGTTATAAGCAAGACCTATGAGACTAATACATATTTTTCCATTTTTTCCCAATTTTGTCCATTTGTTGGCACTATGAATATTGGTATTTCCTATTTCTTCTCAGGGGCTATTTACTGCTGATAAATCAGTTTCTCCTCTGATGAAAAGACTTCTAAATTAGAGCTGGGCAAAGTTTTTCCATCTGTAACTTTTTTCAGCAAACCATGTTTCTTCTGAGACACCAAAATGTTTTGTAAATTCAAATGTTTCACTCAATGGTTGATTTTGAAAACAAAACACCAGTCTGAAGATGCTAAGATTGTTCTGACATTTTCTTAAGTGAAATATTTTGATTTGTTTGACGTGACTTTTCAGTTTGAAATTTCCTTCAATTTATTAAAAACCGGAAGTGTTCCATGCTCAGTTAAAATGGATAATTCCAGATGGCATGAAACACTTCATTTGACCTGAAATATTTTTTCATCTTTTCAATTCACTGAAAATGTTAAAGAAATTATTTTCAGAAAACCCAAAACAGATTTCTGAAAATATGGGAATCACCAGTGAACCAAAAAAAAAAAAAAAAAAAAATCCACTATTTGCTCATCTCTATTCTACTTATTAGATGATTAGAAAACCTTAATACCTACGAGCATGTCTATGCATACAGTGCTGCAGCGGACACCTGCAGTGCATCTGGTGAAGATACTGTGTGCCACCGGGAGAGAGCTCTCCCACCAACATAGCGCTCTCCCCACCGGCGCTTATCTCGGTGTAACTTACGCTGCTCAGGGGGGTGGTTTATTCACACCCTGAGCAACATAGCTTAAGGCTATGGCAGCAGAACTAAGTAAAAGACACATTTTGTATCCTGGAACAAACATTTGGGAAGGTCCACACTTATTTTTAGAACTTTATTTACTACCTGGAGTTAACAGGCAATCAGTTCATTCAAGGTAAGAGGGTGGGGATAGGTATTTGGGTATAGGGGCCCCGTTCCAGGGTCCTAGACACCATTTGACCCATCCTCTCTCCATGGTATAATAAAAAAAGCTAATTTAGACTCAATTGAGAGTCTTGTTACATGTGACAGAGCTGAAATCACTGATGCCTAGGTCTAAGTATTACTATTAGACCTACTTTGGAACAGTGTCTCTATTGCAAGAGACTGCCCAGTGTGCACTGGGAGTAAGGCTCCCCCACTAGCAGCTGAAATCACTGAGAGCCACGTTAAGTGTGCGGGGTGTGTGTGGGGGAGTCCTGAAGACATCTTGGTGAGTGGGCAGCTGGTGGAGAGGCATGGCTAGCAGCCAGCAGGGTGGCTGGTGGAGCGGCGTGGCAAGCGGCCAACAGAGAAGCTGGGCCAGTTATTTTGGGGGGGATAGCTCAGTGGTTTGAGCATTGGCCTGCTAAACCCAGGGGTGTAAATTCAATCCTTGAGGGGGCCATTTAAGGATCTGGGGATTTGTCCTGCTTTGAGCAGGGGGGTTGGACTAGATGACCTCCTGAGGTCCCTTCCAACCCTGATATTCTATGATTCTAAGGTAAAGTCTAGTGCAGACGAATCCTTACTATAGTACAGTGTTACTCCAAGGGTATGAGGTGCCACCCTAGAAGGCCTTGACTACTAGACTGGTTTGCAGACAGACCAATTGCTCTTCAGAATCTGAACTTTCATTAAAGTCTCTAGGTCAGTGGTTTTCAACCTGCGGTCCACAGACCCCTGGGGGTCCACAGACTGTCTAAGATTTCCAAGGGGGTCCACAACTCCATTTAACTTTTTTTTAGGGATCCACAGGTGAAAAAAGGTTGAAAACCACTGCTCTAGGTGCTAGGACTGCAAAGAAACATTCAGGTCACGTTTTGGAGGTTAAGTGATGCAGCGATGTCTGTGTTTGCAGAAAGCCTGAAACAGAGGTGTGAGCTGCCCCACTTATGCAATGGGTGCTAACTCAGTTGCCAATGATACTTTCAATGTCAACATGGTTATCTATTTCACTGCTCACCAACATGTGGAAGGAAGAGGAAGAATCCTATTATGAAGCTCTGCAGCAGCTTTTCCCAAAGGGGAGAAATAAAAGACTAAGGACCAGGTGGGGAGGCATAGGAGATGGAACAGTGGAGATGTGTAGGCCTCTAATGCCACAGGGCAGGAATGCAGTTTCATTTTGATGAAGGAGGGGCCTCACCTTTCAGGAGCGTGAGAAACCCTGTTGTTAATATCAGAGCATCCCTTCAGAGCACTCAACCCTGCTGTTTCCACAACATCGAGGGTGAAATCCTGGCCCCACTGAAGTCAGTGGGAGCTTTGCCATTGCCTTCCAGGGGGCCAGGTTGTCACCCCTACTGTATTACTCTGGCATCCTCTCCCAACAGCTAACATAATGCCCACCCGTCACTCCCCGGGAGGGCAGCAATAGCTTTGAGATTGATAGGAGAATATGTGTCAAGCTAGACTGATCTAGACTCCTTTTGATTCCCACTAGCTGGCCAGTAACTTATGATCCTTGTTCACCATCCCCTCTGATTCTGTCCCACTCAGTCTAAGCTACTGCTGTTCATGCATCAAGTCCAGAAGAGAAGAGGATAGTGGGAAAAGGAATTAACAGGAGACGGTATGAATGTGTAAATTAAAGTGCCCCTGCCGAGCTGACCATATGTCCTCTTGCCACTCTTTGGCATATAAATGACACCAACACAGGTGCCCTTACACTGTGTACACACATCTAAGAGTATGTCTACATTGCAACCAAAAAGGTGCAACTTGCAGCTCATGTAGACATACCTGAACTGGCTTTAGTCCAGCTAGCTTGGGTCCTGGAGCAATGAAGCTACATGTGATGGGGTATAAAACCCCCGCACTGGATAACACAGGGTTAATGAGCTCATGTAGGCTCAGGTAGCCCTGCCCCATCACACCTGTGAGATGGCAGAATTGGAGGGAGGAGCTTAAAAGGGAGAATCTGGCTCAGTTGATGGCAGACCTTCAGTCATCTGCTCCTGGAGAGAGGACCAGCTGAAGGGAGGAGCTCCTCGGACAACTGCTGCCCCTACCTGCAGGAAGGGAGGGCCAGTGCTGACTCGCCTTGAGAGGAGACTGTTCTTCTGGATTTGTGAGCTCAGTTTAGGGCCATAGCCCGATGCATGTCCCCTGAAGGAGGAGAGCCTTCACCCAGCATGGGGATGATTCCTGGGTGTTAAATTCTGTTCAACCACCCTGTCGGGGCAGCTGTCTGGGGCCCAGCCAGAGGGCTGAGTCTCTTAGGACTGAACTGGAGTGGGAAAGCCACCCAGACGTTGCAGAGCACCCACCTGTGAGAGTGCTAGGGCTCTATCCAGAGCCGAGAGGGTGCCCTGGGGAAGTAACTCCGATGACATGTGGCACCACAGACTAGCTGCACGAGTAGCTCTACAGAGTTTGTACAACCTCTGTAGAAGCCACAACTTTACTGCTCCACTCCCCAAGCTAGCTCCATTAAAACGAGGGTGGGGCTGGCTATGCAAGCTGCAAATCACACTGCATGATTGTAGTGGAGACATCTGGTGTGAATGATTAACATACACCACCTACAAATCCCGATTTGGGCCCTTGTGCCACTAATTCACTTAGTACTCTTAGATAACTGCTGCCAAAGATCTCTCCCCTATGATGCATTATTTACCAGGGTGTACTTCTCAATCTGCCCATAATTTTCTTGAGAGAATTTAGTTGCTTTCAACCATGTTATACAGCTTCCTGGCCCCTTAATGTACCTTGGCGCGAGTATAAGATGAACAGCCGCTCTCAGGTCCAGCAGCCATTAGGAATATCAGCAGGAGGCATCCATGGGTAATGCTTCCACCAGAGAAAGAGGGAAAGCTCCTGTTGATGAGAGTGCCTGAAACTGTCAGCACATGCTTCAAAGTTGTGGAGAGTTTGAGGGTGGTTAGGTGCAAGAAAGCAAACATTCTTTCCTGCTAAGAGAGTGGTAGTTGTGTGGTGGGGGTGGGGGAGATATAGTTGCTGGTTAGCACAAAGAGTGACATATCTGATCTTTGAGGATACTGGCATTGTATAGGGAAGGTACGGCTGTAATGAATGGCAAGCAGATAACCACAGCAATAGTCTGGTAAGTGTTCATGGGGAAACTAAAGTGCACTAGGAGAAGGATAAGAGTGCGGAGTATTTCTCCCACCCTTTGTCTTGGCTGGTTGGGGCCCTCTAGCTGCTGCAATTCAAATAATAAATAACCAGAAGGGGAAAAAGTGTTCAAATATTTGAGGAAGTTTATTAAAAAAAAAAAAAAAAAGGCCAAGGTATATGCATGTGCTAAAACAAGTGTGAAAAATCCTAGAACGGCTTTTGGGTGAAGGGAAGGATGTAATAAGATGTTCAAGTGTATTCTAGAAAGTGTGCTGGAGATTTGGCTTTTATTATTGACACAGGTCTGAGAGTTGTACCAAAAAAGCAGCATCTGTAGCTGTTTATAGTTAGTATATACAAAGTCACTATATAGAGGCATAAGAATAATTTGTAGGCTGAATAAAGGTATTATGCAGGGCAAGTGGCTTCCTGGGTACAGCTCTTAACATGAGGGGCTGAGAACGAAAGGGACATACTCCATCATGTAATAGGTGGTGGTGGTGGTGGAGTGGCTATGTCTCGAGTAGCACAGAGGAGACATTGTTCAGCGTGGAAAGCACTGATGGGTTGTCACTTCCATTTAAAGCCCTGTCCAGGCATGGAGATTTCTATGGGAATCTCAATAATAGGAAGATTGGAGTCGGGGGGCAATAAACCTACCTTTCGGAAAGAGTGAGCTAAACTGTGCTTTGTTCACACAATTGCTGATCTTTGCAGAGATCAGGTTTTTGTTCTGTGTGTGGGGGAAGGGTTGTGGCTGAAAATCTGGCAGGTAAAATGACACCGCCACATAATGGGTGACCCCTTCCACATGCAAACCTATGCAATTACTGCACCACAAGTCCCAAACTATGGGAGAGTCTGATGGGGATGCTGCTAACAAACCTCCAATGGGATAAACCTTAACATCCATTTTGTGCTAAACTCATTTGTTTTTTAAGTTCCTGTTTCCCTAGTTGTTAGGAATATTTTTTGGACTGCAGTTGAAAAAAAAAAATCACCATAGAAACTGCTCCACAACATACTGTAGCCTGAGGAATTTATGAAGTGCCCTTCCTAGTAAACTCTGCAAAGATGCTTTATAAAAACAAACTGAAATACAGCTACAGCAAGCAGCAGCTGTAAAAAGAATCATTGAACAATAGGGCAGGCTGAAGAAATTGGAACAAAACATTTTCCTTTGGAAAAAGAGGCTTTGTTGATCTTTTTTGGGGAAAGATCAGTTTGGGTGAATTTTACATTGGGGAAAATTGAAACAGAATTTCATTTTGGCTTGGGCTATTAATCTGTCCCTCATGGGAGTTGTAGTTTGGGTCCTTGTACTGCCATCCTCCCACTGGACTCCATCTCCCATGATGCACGATCACAACCCTGTATATGGTGCTGGCGGGGGGGAAACATGCTTCTGTATGCTACTAACAATTTAGATTAATAAATCCGGGGCCCAACTTCTGCTCCTAATAGTACTGATTTAAATAAATACTGAAGAGGATGATGCATCTATGATCAAGAGGGAGAGTTCTCCAGAGTCCTGGGCTACATTAAATTCCAGTTCAATAAAACATGTCAAACCTGAATTCCATGAGAGGGATGCTGTTCACCAACAAAGTATTTAAAAAAAAACAAACCCTACTTTTGATTGATTGAATACCTGTTTTTAGAACTTCCAAAAAATCAGTACAAATGCATCCCAAAAGCTAATGTTACTCAGTCTTGGAGTAATGTAAGTGGGGCATTTATAATGGGTATTAATAAAGTCAGGTAGCTGCATTTTGAATTAACTGGAGACTTACAAACAGAGGTCTGCAAAAGATGTATTCACAAGGAATGGTAGTAATTTAACCTGGAGCTGAGAATATAAGGTAGGTGCAGGTGTCAAAACATCTTATGGCAAAATAACAAGCAATATTTCATATAGTAAAAATCTTTGCATTGATAGAAATCTGGAACTTCTGTGACAGCTAGGAATTCAAATCAACACTGGCGGTGTAAAGCAGGATGGAGAGTGGTGCTATGAACTTGCGTCAAGAGATTCAGATCAGTGAATTTGACAAGATTGCTTTTACAGCTAGTAGGTGCTTTCACCTCAGCACACGGGATGGAAGCCAGATCACTATCATTGTGTGTAGACAAAGAACAAACAGGCAGAAGGGGATGATACCATGCTGCTGCTGACTCAGACAAAACAAAATATGAGGCCAGATTTTCAAGGGTGCGCAGGACCCATGACTAGGGACAGATTTTCAGAAGTGCCAGTTCTCATGTAAAAAGAACGAGGAGTACTTGTGGCACCTTAGAGACTAACAAATGTATTTGGGCATAAGCTTTTGTGGGCTAAAGCATCTGATGAAGTGGGCTTTAGCCCATGAAAGCTTATGCTCAAATAGTCTCTCAGGTGCCACAAGTACTCCTCCATACTTTTTGCTGATACAGACTAACATGGCTACCGCTCTGAAACCAGTTTTCATGTAGGCACTTAAATGATGTGCCCACATTTTCAGCCATGCTCAGCATGCCTTGGAGATGTTAAGTACTTCGCCTTTCTGAAAATTTGGCCCCTTATATTTAGTCAATGCCCAGAAGAGGTTCTACTTCATGTGGAACGTAGGTGATGGTCTTCATTTCTTGTTGGTATCTAGATTCTGTTGTAACACTGCTGCTCTACTATTTGGACTGACTGAGAACGGGTGCTTAGGACAAATGTTTCTCCCAAGCTTAATATTTAATATATGGAGATATACCTATCTCCTAGAGCTGGAAGGGGCCCCGAAGGGTCATTGAGTCCAACCCCCCTGCCTTCACTAGCAGGACCAATTTGCCCCAGATCCCTAAGTGGCCCCCTCAAGGATTGAACTCACAACCCTAGGCCTAGCAGGCCAACGCCCAAACCACTGAGCTATCCCTCCCCCCATTTAAGAAGTTTTCCACTGAACTTTGATTGAAAAAAAGTGGCTTGGGGACCAAATGGAAGTTTTCCCAAGGAAGTTTCTATTTTTGTAGATTTTTAGGGGGCGGGGGAAGGGAGATGTTATAGAGCGAAAAAAACTTGACAAATTCAGTGAAAATTTGGACAAAAACCAAACAAGTGTTTCTTTGTTCTTCATGGGGAAAAAATATTTCTCAACCAGCTCACATAACAGTAACAGAGTAAAATGTCCCCTTGTGTGTTGGGTTCATGTTTTGAATGCATATGGAAACACTTAGGCAATCATATGCAGTGTTGTAGCCATGTTGGTCCCTAGCCATTAGCCAGACAAGGTGGGTGAGGGAACATCTTTTATTGGACCAACTTCTGTTGGAAAGAGAAGCTGTTGCGCGTACACAGAGCTCGTGCAGAGGTGAGAGGCAGTGGGAAATCAGTAGTATAGCCTAGTGGATAGGGCACTGCACTAGGACTCAGAAAACCTGCATTCTAGTCCCAGCATTGCTGCTGGGTGACCTTGGGCAAATCATTTGCTTCTGTGCCTCAGTTTCCCCATCTGTAGAACAGGTATAGTAATATTGACCTCATTTTGCAAAGCACTGAGAGAGCTAAAGATAAGACCTAGGTCTTTCTACAAGTTCAAATACCTGCTTTGTCTCTCCATACTAAGGGTTTACAGTGGGGCAGCTAAAGGATGGCTAACCCAGGGCACATCCCCAGTGTAGACAAGGCGAACAGCTTAAAGCAAACAGAACCCAGAGAAGATTGAGACACAAGAGAAAATGTGGGCACCAAGTCACGAGAGTTTCCTCTCTAAGCACAACTGTCATCCCCATTTATCAGCAGCTATTCAGAGCATTGGTCTTAAACTGGTTCCATGAGAAGTTTCCTGAATGAGTGGATTTCCCAATGTAGAGTATCACAATTAAGTAAGATTTACTGATTTTTTTACCACAATACCAAAAAAACAAAACAGTTTCCATGATGGGATATGACAATGCAATCAATACATGGAAAATATGAGATTGGGGCAGGCTTTATTGAAAGCCCGTTGAAGTCGATGAAAAGATCCCCATTGACTTCAATAGACTTTGGATCAGGATCAGAGGGAAGAGGAGGAATCTTTACACCAAGTTTGCCTTCACAGCAGAGTCAAAAAATATTGAATTCTCAATGTAATTTGTACAGTCTATACACATAAGTCTAAGACTAGATTCGGGAGAGTAATGGGAAACTTATGCCATTCTCCAGGAAATAAACCACTTTACCTTTTTGTTATAATACAAAGGAGATTTTATGTAACATGCTCGGTTCTTACTGGATCGAAGCAGAGACGTTCTAGTTCTTTTAGAAAGAAGCTGAAGCAAAGAGCGGGTCAGCTCCGAGAGCACAAGTCATGATTTAAGTGATCCAAAACAGATGAAGCGTTAAAGTTATGGAAAGTCCTTCAATCCAAACAGGCATTTCATTGTAATATATATGAGAGAGAGAGAGAGAGATTACACACACACACACACACACACACCCCTACCTACGCTACTTCAAAAATTGTGGAATATTTAAATGTATGAACCAAAAGCAATGGGATACTGATAGCATGTTGTCATTGGCAATTAGCAGCACTGTCTGACACCAGAGGGAGTTTTGATCTCCATATGCACATCTATTGAATGGTACGTTTGTTCACCCTTTTTAGGGCTTTCAGGCAACAAAAAAAAAAGTCTAATGGGTGACATCCTAGAGTCCCAGCAGCAAAGCAGTTACTGTGACCGCTAGCGGCCAGCCATTAACATTACTAGGCAGGTGATACTGAAAGGGGGTGGGAAGTGAGAATTTTAGATCAGCTATACCTTAAGTTGTAACTTTTCCTCCAGCAGCATTTGGAGGGATGGAAGGAGATTGTCAAGTGGATCCAAACATCCAGAAGAGGGTAACATTTCTCGATTTGCGTTTCCAGCTTTATTGTACGGCCGCGAGTCGTGGGCCCTGGGGAAGGCCGAAGAGTGACATTTGATTCTCAATGCAGAGCAGCTGGGGAAAAAGACTAAGTGGCAAAACAAGATGAGATTGAGAAAATTGGTAGCTGAACCTACCAATTGCCTTCCTCGCCAGTGGTTTGGTTCTGGACGCTTTCTTCGTATGGACATGAGGATGTAAGACCGACGAATGACAAAGCATGTTTCTCAAGGAAGGAATGTCGAGGTGATCACCTGCTCACCAAAAGCTTCAGCATCATAATAAGGTCCAAGGACTGAGACCATATAAGGATCTAGCAAGAAAGCAATCCAGGTGGTGCTCAATACTCGGTTACGTCCCTTGGGATTTGCCTTGATGAGGAGTGTTTTCAGCTGTTGGACAACAAATCAAGGCCCCATCTACATTAAGGAAATTCACAGTAGTGTGATTAATATTAAAGTCAATGGGACAACTCACATGCTAGCACTTTGCTGACCAGAGCTATGGTGCTCAGCACCTACATGGGGGAAAAAATGGGTTTACAGAATTGGATCCTCGTTTATTGCAGGTAATTACTTGGGCCTAGAACTTACAAAGCTAAGAACATGCCTACTTTACACATATACTTAGTTCCATTTTCTTCAATGGGATACTCACATGTGCATAGTTAAGCACATGCATAAGCCTTTGAAGGATCAAAGTTGCATTTATGCTCATAAAACAAGGACTCATTTTCCATTGAAAGAGTTGTGTTGGATTATTCTTCCAATTTATTCTAATATCCCATTTCTGATTTTCATGATCAATATCCTGAATAGTCAATTCAAGATATAAAGCCCTACAAACAATGCCAAATAGAACACCACATTTTTCATGCTTCTCAGTAAGATTTCTGTACACTTTTTTTTTATTGAAGCCCAAGATCGAATATCACCAAATAATGAAATGGTTTAAGTAGCCTCATTTCATTCATCTCTAAGGGCAAGAGACCAAAAAAAACCCCACAAGTAGCTACAGCTGAAAGTCAGTCTAAAGTACTGAGGTACCTAAATATACTCATCAAGAAAGTTGGCTTTACTGTTAATTTTAATACTATATGGCATAAGATTTGCATTGGAAAAAAAAGTCAATTGCCTGCTTTCAGTCAAAAAGTTCAGTAACGAGTTTGAAAAGTATTGGTCCGCATTCAAAGCCCTCTGAAGTGAATGGAAGCTATTTATTTAAATGGATCTCTGAAAGTTTCTCATTCCTCTGAGAGTATAGGAATATTCTATTCATATGTCAATTTCCCTTCTATCTGCAATTCTGTGGAAGATACTTACTGTATAGAAATCCAGGAAAACAAAACCACTCTGGAGAGCTAATGTTTCCTTCAGGCCTGTGTAAGATCAAGAAAAAACAGGTTCTCTCCCTCCCCATCCCAAACATATTTCTTTATCTTTCCACAGTCTAATGGTGCTCAGACTATTATAGTAGAAGAACGGAGGAGACATGACAGACTGAACTGAGGTAATGAGCCTTTTTCTTAGGCATCCTAAAGCGTTCAATATGTGGAGGGGAAGATGGCACTAAAGAGGATATAAAGAAAACTTTTATCCTTATTTCCCTTCTCCTCCAGATCTCCTTGGAAAGCCCCACATCCTATCAGCAGCTTTTGACTAGTTTGTCAAAAAATTTAAAAAAAGATTCTATGTAGAAGCGTGTTGTCCTGTAACAGGGATCTCAAATGCGAATCACCACGAGGGTCACATCACTGACACCTTTTCATATAAAGGTACAAAAGCCCCGCTCCCGGCCCCACCGCCACTCCACCCCTTCCATGAGGCCCTGCCCCTGTCCCACCCTTTCCCTGCCCCTATTCCAACCCCTTCCCCAAAGTCCCCACCCCAACTCTGCCCCCTCCCTGCTCCTATTCCAACCCCTTCCCCAAATCCCTGCCCCTGCCCCGCCTCTTCTCCACCTCCTCCCCTGAGCGCACGGCTCCCCGCTCCTCCCCCCCGGAAAGCGCCTGGAGGTGGGCAGAGAAGCGGGGACGCGGTGCACTGGGGGGAGAGGGAGTGGGAGGAGGGGAGTTTGGCGGCCCTCAGGAAATATCTCCGGGGGCCGTGTGTTTGAGACCCCTGTCCTATAAGGCTTAATCTGGTTTGAGCCAGCTCACTCTCCTCCATTCCCCAATCTCAGCCGGACCATGCAATTCCTATAAAAGGCATGTGTGGGCTTCGGTTTACATAATATGAAAATAACTTGGACAGCAAAAATTCTCTCTCTCTCTCTTTTCTAATTGGTTTATTACCAACAACACACTGATTGTGCATTCTTGACCAGATCACTTTTGCTCATATTAGAGAAAAAAGAAAGAAAGTCCCTACTTTCACCTTAGCAACACATTGTGTATATGTTGTCCTCCAACTTAAGCCCATCCTGTGGTCAAAACCTACCCATTGTCTTATACAGCATCAGCAACAAGCAAGTTTATTTACTGCAACACTACACATGTCAAAGCTGAAGCCAACCAGGTCAATGTCGTCATAATCTGTCCAAACATTTGTTCTGAATGACCCATACTGACAATTCCCAATAGTGGGAAGATATAGAAAGGTTGGCCTGGAAGGGACGTCAAGAAGTTATCCAATCCAGCTCCCTGTACTGATGCAGAACTAAGTAAACCTGGACCATCCCTGAGAGGTATTTGTCCAACCTGTTCTTAACCTTACACAACCTCCCTTGAAAGTCAGTTCCAGAGCTTAACTACCCTTATAGCTAGAAAGTTCCACCCCCTAGCCACCTAGCCAGTTACTCCCCATTTTGTAGTTGTGCATTTAATTTTTCCTTCTTAAGTGAAGTACTTTGCACTTCTCCATATTGAATTTCATCCCGATGAATTCAGACCAATTCTCTAATTTGTCAAGGAAGTTTTGAATTCTAATCCTGTCCTCCAAAGTGCTTGCAACCCCTCCTGGTTTGGCATCATCACCTACAAAAGTTTTATAAGCAGACTTTCTACTCCATTATCCAAAGTTATTAGTGAAAGTATTGACTCGTACTGGACCAGGACTGACCCCTGTGGGGTCCTACTGGATACACACTGCCAAACTGGGAGGGAACTATTGGTAACTACTGAGTATGGTTTTGCAACCAGGTGTGCACTCGCCTTATAGTAGTTTCATCTAGACTGCATGTTCCTAGTTTGTCTGTGACAATGTCATATGGGCCTGTCAAAAACCTTACTTAAAAAGATGTCTATTGTTTCCCCCTATCCACTAGGCCAGTAATCCTGTCAGAGAAATTAGGATGGTTTCACATGATTTGGCCTTGACAAATCTATGCTGGCTATTCGTTATAATCCTATTATCCTCTAGGCGCTTACAAAATTGATTTTTGATACCTAGAAAGATACTAGAACAGGTTATTAAACTTAGGCTGATTGGTCTATATTTCCCCAGGTCCTCTTGCAACTTGTCTTTTAAAACAGGGAAACAATGTTTCCCCTTCTCTGATCCTCACCAGTCCTCATGAATTCTCAACGTAATTGCTTTGGCAAAGTACCTTACGATGAATTTCCTCAGGTCCTGATGACTTGGATACATCCAGCCCTATTTCAATATTCTTTAACCTGTTTTCCCTATTTTGGAATGTGTTCTTTCCCGCTTGTAATTATGTTGAGTTGCTTGTCACCATTAACCTTTTCAGTGAAGACCGAAGCAAAATAAGCATTAAAACACCTCTGTCTTCTTGATGTCATCACTTATTAGCTTTCCTTCCCTGCTAAGTAGACAACCTACACTTTCTCTTGATCCGAAGAAAGATGGATCTGGGAAACAGTCAGTGGATCGGCTACCGCAGACCAGTGGCGAAAGTTCTCCCTCGGGTCTGGTGGTGGCTGCATCTCCCAGGGAGCTCAGAGCAGCTGTACTGCTAGTCTGCAGGCAGAGGTGGGAATTCTGACCCTTCTCCCCACCCAGTCCCTGAATGGAGCTCCACAGCCGCTCCCATGCAGAGTTGCAGGATTTTAAGCCGGCTATTATACTGCTGTAGTTTATTGGCTGACTTGAAATTTTCATTTTAATGTAGCATTTAGAGGATTGTGAGAACCATAATGACGAGGCATTCAGGAGAAAATATTCCTCAATTACCCCCTCCCTGTCAACATGAATTATAAACCTCACTTTATTAGTCTATAATTCAAACTTCAGAGCTTCGCCCAGAATCGTCGCTAAGAACCAAATATTCCCACGCTCTGTAATCGTGTCCCTTGTGAGATAGTAAAAAATGACATAAAAGCAGTGCAAGAGTTGGAAGAAAATGCATGTCAAGCATTGGCACTGGTGGGATACTGTTTCCTGGAATAGCGTGGCATAAGTAGAATTACTCACAAAGGATAACATGGTTTAAATTGTCACTAAGCTGAAAGCCACTGAATTGCACAGCTTGGAGACAAGAAATCAGGCCCTTTGTGTGTGACTTTCAACAGCATCAGCGCCACACCTCCATAGAAGGAGCGTCATTTATAATTAGAAGCCAACTATCAAGCACGCCGACACAGAATCTTAGCGCTTCGGCAGCACTTAATCAAAGATTGGAAAAAATGATCAGGTGATCCAGAGTGCATGCACCATGCTAGTGGCAAGAGGCTAATTGTGTCCCTCAAGCACATGCCTATCTTAGAACAGGAACACCTTAATCTGCACTTGCAGATGCTGTCAGCAATGGCACTTCAAGTATTTTGTGTTGCCTTATTTGCTACATATTCACCTGATTTCCCGGTTTCATGCCACTGCCCCCATCTCATCACCACATGAATTAGCTAGAGGACCTCTCTTAGCCCGCTTGAAGTGAAAATTGTCATTTGAAGGAGAAAATAGCTGCTCTGAATATCGGCAAGGAGTGGAGGGGCTGATAGAGCCTGTATGTTTTCCTCCTGATATATGAATCTTTATGCTGAAGTTAGCTTTGTCTTATATTCATCATGGTCCACAGACGAGTCTTCCCAAGAAAAGAGGGCATTAATATCCCTAGGTTTTTTTATGCTTGCATTTAATTGTTTATGAACATAATACAGAAACAAACTCTGGATATTATTCAGGAAAAAGGTATTGCTGAAACAGAGCTGAAATCAACATTTGTTACAGAATCTGTGCCCCTAGATCAGTGTGATAGGGTGTGTTTAGATAAAAATGTAGTTTAGATGTGTAGTGGCTGTATCAAGGCTTCTTTGCTCCTAAGAGCAATTCTTCTAAGAATGCATTAAGCCTAAGGCAGAATACACAGCATACACTGGGAGTGGTAAATTCAATCCAAACTTGGAACAAGGGAGCTATTGAAAGAAGAAATATTATTGAAATGAAGACACGGCAGGTGAAAGAATTAGGACTGTAATAGACCAGTCGGTAGGTGACAAATACAGAAGAAGAGCAGTTCTCTCACTCCTGATAAATGTGAGCCCCCTGAAAAGGTTAGTTTAGGAAAGACCGCATCCAGTCACTACTAGAAAGAGTGCTATGCCCTCACGATAGCAATATATCGGTCAAAATGTAGCCTTTATTCTGAAATAAAGTTTCACGGATAGCTACATTTTCTGGCTTTTCAACAAAAACTGGGAAAGGGCTGGAAACATTTCAGCTTTTGGAAAATCAAAGCATTGTTTCTTTTGAAAATTTGCAAATAAAATGCTATTTTCTGACCACCAAATGCGTTTGTTCTGAGGCAGTAGCGCTTCTGTGGGTAACTTGGGTGTTCATTATATGGGGGCCCTGTTAATACCGAGGGTGGATCACAGCTTAATGGAGAGACTGTCCTGTGGATGCTTCCCATCCCATTTATTATTACCCTGGCCACTTCCCTTGGCATCCAGTCACACAACTCTCCTGTGAGAACTATTTTTCCATTTATGCAATTGCTGTACCATAAAGGTCTGAATTTGTGCATGAGGGAGGGGGTAACAGGGCTGTGATGTGTCAGGCATGTCCTTGCTTCTCATTGGATGACCAATATGTCCATCAACCCAACTGTTACTCCTTTGAATGTTAATATCGCATAACCCCACCCTAACCTGAAAAGGAAGCAGATTAGGAGAGAGAAGAAAGTTAACATTTCAGCCAACAGAATTCTGAAGAGGAAAAAAGAGGACCCGGAGAGGGAATTATAGGTGTGGGGACATTATCTGAGGTAAGCTCCTTGGAGGACCGGTGAAGAGAAAAGCAGAAGGTTAGGAGAGTCTAGGCTAGAAAGTCTGTCAGCTAAGGGCCAACTTAATTTGCACCTGCAGTTGATGGGAGCAGCTCAAGTATTTGACCCTAATAATAATAAAGATGAAAAAGCTTAAAGGCAAAAAATGAGACTAAACTGTATCTGTAACAAAGCCTGAGGTGTCAACTGGAGGATTAGCCCCCACCCCGATTTCAAATCTAGTGTAAGACTCAAAGGGCACTCTCCTCTTCTGGAAGAGTGGCATTGCGGGGGCCTACAGTCTGAGTGACTCACTATCAAGCCTGCTCACCTTACAGACAAGATTCTGGGAGATTATTCGCATTACAGTAACACCTAAAAAGCCCCACCTGAGATCAGGGCCCCATTGTGCTTGTGCCGTACAAACACATGAGAGATCCCTGCCCTGAGGAGCTAAACAGACAAGGCAGACAGAGTGTGGGAGGGGAAAACAGAAGTGAAGTGACTTGCCACAGGCTGAACTGGGAATAAAACATCTCTCTCCCGAATCCTAGTACAATGGCCGCTCCACTGGAGCGCATTGCCTCTCAAGCTACAGCCAAGCTCAATTCTTTAGTTCACGCCCCATCACCAGTAATGAAGTTTCAGGTATGCCGATTTAAGCCCTCAGTCACACACCTGAGCAATGCTATTGTCCTCATGGGGTTGCCCAGGGGTAGCTCATTGGAAGCTAGTAGCCCATCTCATTGATGAAGCATGTGACCACAACACTTCCAGTAGGGGGGCAAGCCAACAGACGGTTATCCCTGGACGTCGGCCTCCTTCAGGGGAGGCTATGGCCTGTGTGGCAGTCCCATTCAGACCATAAGCAGGTCCCGTGTGGAAGACTAGAGAGAACAGCCCCATACCGGGCCCACCTTCACCCAGGGGGATTTGGGGCTTTAGCTCTCTGGTGGGAGCCGGGTCCCAGCCAGCCCATCCTTCGGGAAGCTCACGCTCTCCCTCCCAACTGAGCTAACTCTTTCAACTCCTCCCTCCAAGCCTGACAGCTCTGGCAGGTGTAGCAGGATGGGGCGGATTGTGTTCAGAGCAGCTTATTAGCCCACCCTGGACCAGTGGGAGGTTTCTACACCCCACCCCCCAAAGCACAAGAATAGGACTTTGGCTTATTCCCAGCATTGCAGAGCAAACTCAGCTAGTGGGAGTCAAGTGAGCAGCTAGAAGGGATTAGCTCTGTTGGGTAAGCAGCAGCCATTTGTGCCAAGGCATTTGTCAGAGTAGAACCACGCTTCACAGTTCATTGAAACAAGGGGGCCTGATTTTCAATTGCCTTGTGCAGTCACCGACACCTGTGGACACTCCCCCTGCAGGGCTTGCAATGAGCTCAAACTCATTTCACGTACACCTCTAAGAAGCCATCAGAAAGCAGTGGACTTTCCTCACTGCTGATGTGACCTGGATTTGAACCAACCACCTTGATGCTCTTTACAGATTCCCAGGCACCAGAACAGATTCATATCTGGAGCAAGCGGAACAGCAGGTTCTGCAAAGCACTGGGAAACAGAAGGAGGAAAGAGTGAGGTCACTAAATATATTGCAGTAGAGTAGACAATTCAGTTTTGGTGGCTGAATCTTTCCAGGTGGTCGGCCGGGTGCAGAGCCACAGAGGGGAGAGGTTAGCAAGCAAAGAGAATGAATTGGAGAATCAGAGAAGCTCTGAGAAGTGGTTGGAAAATTCACAGATTGCAAAAAATCCTTTTCTTCATCCAGCTTCTGCCCTGTTCTGATTAGGAAGGTTATTTCTATTTGCGGGAGGAGAGGGGAACCATACAGCAGACTGCCAGACATGGGGTTTTCCCCTCGAGTCCCCATCACCAAATGGAGGAGCTCCCCAGCCAAGCCCAGAAGAGGGGGTGGATTACCCAGCACACCCAATCTGGGGACAGAGGGTGTTCAAGCCTCTCACATGCCAGGCAAATTCTAGATACTGATCCCATAGCTAAGGCTAAGATTTTGTCACGGATATTTTTACTAAAAGTCACGGACAGGTCACTGGCCAAAAAAGAAAAATTCATGGAAGCCGCGACCTGTCCATGACCTTTACTAAAAATATCTGGAACAAAATGGGGATCTGCAGGTCCTCACACCGCCTGAAGCGGGACAGCTGCACAAAGGCTAGGAGCTGCCTGCAGCAACTGGGAGCTGCTGGGTACCTCTGCTACCTGCAGCTCTGGGGGTTCCCCCACTGCCTATGGTGGCCGGGAGCTCGGGGGTTCCCCTGCCACTGGCAGCTCCGGGGGCCCCCGCCGGCCATGGCGGATGGGAACTCGGGGGTTCCCCCACTGCCCACGGCGGACAGGAGCTGCGGGGGCCACCAGAGGTGGCATGGGTACTCTGCAACTCCCTGCCCCTGTGGGTGGTGGGGACCCTGCAGCTCCTGACCACCACAGGCTGAAGTCACGGAGGTCGCTGGAAGTCACGGATTCCATGACTTCTGTAACTTCCGCGCCCTCCATGACTAAGTCATAGCCTTACCCATAGCCCATTCTTCTCCCCACTGGGGAAAGTATGCAGCACTGCGACATGAAGCCATGACAATGAAAGTGGAACGCATCCTTCTATTAAAGCAGAGGCTGGAGAGGCAACCTCTAAAATGCTATTACCCAGAGCAACTTTGTGGGAAAGCATGCAAAAAAATAAATCCTAAGGACAGATTTCAGGACAGGAGCATCTTTTTGTTGTGTTTCTACAGCACTAGTCCCATTGTGCTAGATGCATCTAGGTCCTACTCCAATGTCAGTCCTACTAGATATCACCACACTGTGTCAAAGTATTTAAAAGCTGTTACATTTGGGGTGATAGAACCACAAGAACTTAAAATGCTTCTCCAGGAAGGTATGTTTATCATCTAAAGCTCTGATTCAGGAAAGCACTTCAGCATGTGTTAAGTCTGTCCATGTTCAGCAAAGCCCTGAGGCCCTGATACTCAAAAAGGTATTTTTGGCTCCTAGCTTGCATGGATTTCAATGCAAATTAGGAGCCGAATACCTTTGAGGATCTGGGCCTAAGCATGTGCTTAAAGACAACCACATGTCTAAACTCTTTCCCAAGTAGGAATGGCTACTTGGACTGCAGNTTGGCTCCTAGCTTGCATGGATTTCAATGCAAATTAGGAGCCGAATACCTTTGAGGATCTGAGCCTAAGCATGTGCTTAAAGACAAGCACATGTCTAAACTCTTTCCCAAGTAGGAATGGCTACTTGGACTCCAGCCTGAGAAAGAAAGAAAGAAGATAAAGTAACTAGTTGTAGTGTTAGTCCTGCACTAACCCCTTACACAACTCCAATCTCCATCAATATCTTTATGGTGGGGCCCTTGTGCTCCTAAATTCCTTGGGCACTTCTAAAAACCTCCCCCTGAAAGCAATGAGGTCATTTTGCACATAGTTCAGACTAGGGAAACCATCTCCTGGAGGAATCTGGAAGGAGCCCTGGGACAAGGCAAAGGGAATCCTGCTGTTCTGTGACAAAGCAGCCAGATATCAGAAAAGTTTGTTTCATCTGGCTGGAACAACCAGGTCAACTCAGTCATGAGGCAGTAGACTAAATAGAGGGGTAAACAGTTTTTCCCCTATGATGGTGCAGGGGCTTTTCCCTAAAGTTCAAACCATTGGCAAACAGCTCACAACAGGCCTCCAAAGAGGAAAGATGTATGAGCTGAAGCAGAATTTCTAATCTCTTAGGAGATATCACAGAGGATGGGAAAAGATATTACTACAATTTTTTTCTTAGCTGTTATCCCATTTGGGGGATATTGCTTGAATGCCTGTAATCCCTTCTGCATTTGCCACTTCTGTTTATTAGCTCCCCATGTGTATTCACAGATGTAAATGTAGAAGCTAAGCTGTCCAGGTTTCAAATTGAATAGGGGAATCCAACTGACCAAATATCCTGTAGCTCTTTTAGTTTAATAACCCCACATGGGCAGATGATGCACTTATCACCCCTTCAGAAACTGATCTTTCATCATGCAGATGGTAACATTTCTCTTTGGGGGCCAAGACTGAAGCTAATGCAAGTGACCATGTAACTTGAAGAACGTGGCTATTTCTATATACCTGGAAGAAATCTATAAAATTTGTTTAAAAAAACAAAACCCAACAACTGCAGTTTGGTTTCTCAAATACAGCCCCGAGCAACCCAAATATTCATAAACTAGGAAATCCATAATAAAATGGTGTCAAATGCTCTGTACAGCAACCAACCAATTTATAAACAAGCCACATCCTGTCCCATGCCATCTGACATACTCATAAACCAACACCCCCCAAAAATCCTCAACTCTGCCCCCTTCGTAACACCAGCCTATGAGCTTCATTTATTTGTTCTGCCCTTCGTTAGATCCTTGCTTTAAAAAGACATTGTTTGCACAATTAAGGACTTACATGATTCTTGCCCTGCCTTTAAAAATTGGGGGTTTTTTGGATCTAGTAATTTTTCCTGAAGTGTGCAAGACTAAGGCACTTGAGGTACTAGTAGAGAGAATATACCACTGCCATACTTCTATCTTCCTTCAGGGCTCTGCTAAATTCCATTGGGGCCATAGCTAGCCAGAGGGCCGCTATACTACACAGAGATTGCTGGAGCACAGGGACATTCCAGCTATCCCATGACCATGGGCCCAGTGCCAAAAGCTAGAAGAGGAGAGGGGCCCAGTATGCCAGACCTATACTGTGCAAGGTGGCGAGATGTAATTTAGATAAGAACAGTTCATGGTCCAAAGATGAATGTATTCTCCCACTAAATATTATAAGCTAATGCTAGTTATTCCGTTTCATACAGTATAAGTTATTACTTTATATAACTGGTGCAGTTATTCTCACTGGAAAGGTTTTTTTCATCCGAGTTCCTGATTTAGTCCTGGTATTTAAACACTCCCCAGCTCTAATGACAGTGCATTGTTAAATACAGAAATAAAGTTAAGCATGAGGCTGACTCCGTAAGACACTAGACTCATCCGACTGAGGGGAGCAAATATGTTAAGGGCATATGGAATTAAAAAAAAAAAAAGAAATTAGTGGCTTAAAATATCTTCATCTCAATAAAATGCAATTCTGTCGTTTAGACACCTTCCCACCGAATTTACACGTACAAAATGTACAAAAATAAGGAAATTCCACTTTTTGGTATTAAACCAAAGCTCTTTCCCTTTCCTGTTCACGTGGTTAGCACTTCATTTTACCGAGGGGCATGTGCATGCTTAACAAGTGTAGCCAGCTAAAAAGGTATACCCTGCTCATGCATGCAAACTAGGACTACCAAAGAGAAAGCCATCGGGCATTAGTCATTAACAATTGAATTAACAAGGCATTCTGCAATCCTGCTGTCGAATTATTATTTTTTAAACAAAGGATTTAAAGGAAGCATCGTGTTCCAAATCCAGGAAGAGGGAAGCTGCAGTAATGAGCCTTCTCGAAGCACATCATGCCATAATAGGCAAACAGCAGACACCACCATTTGGTCAACTTCACGTACCTTCTTTACACACATGCACTTCATATATAAACCGGGAAGTGTCTGTCTACTTTAAGATGACAGTGTCACATCATAGCTCAAGTGGCGTTACCACCATAGAAATGGGCACAAACAAGGACACTATCAACATTTTAAAATGACCCCTTTGAAATATTAAGGTTGGTTGGCTTAATGACTAATTGAGACAAAATTAGATTTGTGACGTCAAAGCATCACAATCATCTAAAGCGTAAAAGAAAATTAATAAACTGGTACAGGTTTCATTGAAAGGTAACAGGACTAGTGACGTTTCTAGTCAACATAGTCCTCTTGTTCATAGTATTGGTCTGAGAGCGCGGGTGACTACAATCTTCAGTATGTACACAGGTTTCAGAGTAGCAGCCGTGTTAGTCTGTATCAGCAAAAAGAACAGGAGTACTTGTGGCACCTTAGAGACTAACAAATTTATTTGAGCATAAGCTTTCGTGGGCTACAGTCCACTTCTTCGGATGCATAGAATGGAACATACAGTAAGAAGATATTTATACATACAGAGAACATGAGAAGGTGGAAGTAGCCATACCAACTGTAAGAGGCTAATTAATTAAGAGAAGCTATTAAATATCTTCTTACTGTATGTTCCATTCTATGCATCCGAAGAAGTGGACTGTAGCCCACGAAAGCTTATGCTCAAATAAATGTGTTAGTCTCTAAGGTGCCACAAGTACTCCTGTTCTTTTTAGTGTGTACACAGTGATGACAGACAGTTATTCGGGCAGCAATCCCTACTGGTACAGGCACAGATAAGGTCTTGTAGAAGTTCAGATGCCATTGAAGAATCCAGGAAATAGTTCATCCACAATCCCAATCCACGCTGCAATGGTGACCCAATATCTGGTTTACCAATGTGCGAAGACATCCACATCTTTGTTTGCAAAGATTCTCTTTTGACTTGCTTTTCATAAGTGTCCTCACATGGGGGAGTTTGGCCAGTGACTTGCCCTTTTTGATGGCTAGGTTGAGCTGCAAGCACTTCAGGTCTCTGCGGGTCTCCCTTCCTCACGTGATCTGGTCAGATTGCACTGCTACCAGCTTCTTTGCTGCAGAAATTACAGCCTGCCATTTTGGGGCAGGATCAGAAGCAGCAAGGTCCCTTTGTTTTGACAGTCTCATCCTGTTACCGTGTGTCCTGCAGGAAGTATGTTGCAGAAGTCAGGAATGAGTGCATCACCTGTTGCATGCACATGTATGAAGCAACACTTGTCAGTTGTGCTGGTAAGGTGCCTGTTTCAGTCCATGTTATCTGTGTTCCATTTTTTGAAATTATGAAACCACAAGGATCAAAACAGCGGCATCAGGTGACCTTTGACACTGAGGCCCAAAAGCTATATTGGCACACACAGCATGCAGAAACATCCTCATGCCAGCTTCCTCTTCAGTGCATTTGAATCGTATATTCACAGGGGACTTTTACAAGTGAGTGCATGTTGGATGCCATGTTTAGAAACTTTTTCCATGGAGGTATCCAATCACCTGGTATTTCTTGCATCTAACTTCAGAGTCTGTCCGGAGCTGTATTTCTGCAGTTTTCCCAATTACTGCTGTCATATCTGTCAAAGAGACTGATCACAGAATTAGCTTTGTCGAATCCTTTTAGGATTCCTCAAGTACTCAGCAACCAAACTGAATGGGTCAAATTGATCATACAGATGATGGCTGAAGACAGCCATGGCATCTCTGATGTGCACTGTGGTTTCTTTGTTGGATGCTCTTAGTTCATGGATTGATTCAGCTTGAGCTCCCAGCTGATGCCCAAATTCAGCCTTGTCTGTTCTTTCTCATTCCATCAGCATGGAAAAGGGACATAGGCACAGGCTCCGTTGGGTGACTGAGATCAGTTGCCACTAAAACATCTCTCTCATTAAGGACAGGGCTCTGGGGGCAGAGGGATAGCTCAGTGGTCCGAGCATTGGCCTGCTAAACCCAAGCTTGTGAGTTCAATCCTTGAGGGGACCATTTAGGGATCTGGGGCAAAAAATTGGTCCTGCTAGTGAAGGCAGGGGGCTGGACTCAATGACCTTTCAAGGTCCCTTCCAGTTCTATGAGATAGGTATATCTCCATATATTATATTAACACAATTTCCGGACTGATTGCTGTTGTGATTGTCCCACCCTTGCCAGACTTAAGTTTGATCTTCCTGGCCATCTTAGCAAGTGTTTTGATCCCAGAAGAAGCTACTTTCCCTCCTCCCCACCATCAGAATCAAGTGCATCTCGCAAGTCCCTCCATTCGTTCTTCACCAACATCTATTTTCAGTCAAGACTCTTGTATATCTGATGTTACATGCAGTCCAGTAGATTGTTGTAAGCACCCAACGTGATTCAGGATCAAATGGGTTCCTCATATGGTTGAGGACATGGTTGGTAACAGCTGTAACATGCTCTTCATCCCTCTACAGTGCAGAGGCAAGGACTTGTTTGTGGAGTTCTCATCTTCACTACTTTTTGTGAACCACTTCTCTCTCTCTCTCTCGTAGCTTTTGCAAATTCATAGTATGAAGCTGTGTACTGTCATCTAACACTCATGCTGACCTATGCATAAGTGTCACTGAATCAGAAAGCTAGCTTTAGAATATTTCAAGGGCTAGTACTGCATCCATAGAGAATAAAAATTAAAGCCTTCTACCGGCAGACTGGATGCTGCACTGTAAGCTTTTATACGTATAAATAGAGAAGTGTTGCATACAGGGCCGGCTCCAGGCACCAGCCCAGCAAGCAGGTGTCGGCGGCAATTCGGCGGCGGGTCCCTCAGTCCGTGTCGGAGGGAAGGACCTACAGCCAAATTGCCACCGAAAAATGAAGCGGTGGCGTAAGAGTTCCCGATCGCGATCGCGGCTTTTTTTTTTTTTGCTTGTGGCGGCAAAAACTATAGAGCCGGCCCTGGTTGCATAGCCAGTAGATATAAATGTACATGGATTCTGAATGTAGTACAATGTATAGACGTCCAATCTAATGCTACTAGTNTGCTAGTGAAGGCAGGGGGCTGGACTCAATGACCTTTCAAGGTCCCTTCCAGTTCTATGAGATAGGTATATCTCCATATATTATATTAACACAATTTCCGGACTGATTGCTGTTGTGATTGTCCCACCCTTGCCAGACTTAAGTTTGATCTTCCTGGCCATCTTAGCAAGTGTTTTGATCCCAGAAGAAGCTACTTTCCCTCCTCCCCACCATCAGAATCAAGTGCATCTCGCAAGTCCCTCCATTCGTTCTTCACCAACATCTATTTTCAGTCAAGACTCTTGTATATCTGATGTTACATGCAGTCCAGTAGATTGTTGTAAGCACCCAACGTGATTCAGGATCAAATGGGTTCCTCATATGGTTGAGGACATGGTTGGTAACAGCTGTAACATGCTCTTCATCCCTCTACAGTGCAGAGGCAAGGACTTGTTTGTGGAGTTCTCATCTTCACTACTTTTTGTGAACCACTTCTCTCTCTCTCTCTCGTAGCTTTTGCAAATTCATAGTATGAAGCTGTGTACTGTCATCTAACACTCATGCTGACCTATGCATAAGTGTCACTGAATCAGAAAGCTAGTTTTAGAATATTTCAAGGGCTAGTACTGCATGCGTAGAGAATAAAAATTAAAGCCTTCTACCGGCAGACTGGATGCTGCACTGTAAGCTTTTATACGTATAAATAGAGAAGTGTTGCATAGCCAGTAGATATAAATGTACATGGATTCTGAATGTAGTACAATGTATAGACGTCCAATCTAATGCTACTAGTGCACAACCGTCACTGGGAGACTGTCCTGGTCAGCAAATTTCAATTGAAAAATATAGGAACCTATCACTTGAGACATTGCATATTCTTAATTGTCGAGGTGAAAAGAATTCATGTTAGTATATTGCAAAGTGTTCATATCTGCCACATGCTAAACAGCTTCATCATTTCTAAAAAAAATACCTGACCCTGCAAAAAAATTAAAATAAAAAAGAGGCAATAGAAATCTTTTAGCTTTGACCAATGAACACCACACTGAGGTGTTGAAATTAAGTTAAACAGTAAGAACTGTGGTCAGTGATGTTGCAGTGTTTCTGGAACTGTGCAAAAAAAAACAAAAACAAAAACCAGACTCATTTTGGANGTGCACAACCGTCACTGGGAGACTGTCCTGGTCAGCAAATTTCAATTGAAAAATATAGGAACCTATCACTTGAGACATTGCATATTCTTAATTGTCGAGGTGAAAAGAATTCATGTTAGTATATTGCAAAGTGTTCATATCTGCCACATGCTAAACAGCTTCATCATTTCTAAAAAAAATACCTGACCCTGCAAAAAAATTAAAATAAAAAAGAGGCAATAGAAATCTTTTAGCTTTGACCAATGAACACCACACTGAGGTGTTGAAATTAAGTTAAACAGTAAGAACTGTGGTCAGTGATGTTGCAGTGTTTCTGGAACTGTGCAAAAAAAAAAAAAACAGACTCATTTTAGGTACCATTGATTCACCTCTCCTACAGCACCACTTGACAGATCCACATCATCCCTCGTCTAAACATACATAAAATAAAGTTTCAAATGCGGTCTGATGGGGGGGGGGGGAGCGTGGCTACATTAAACTGCAAAGATATGGCCTTTTTTGGAGAATTGCCACACACCTATAAGTGTTAGAGTCACAACATGATGCAAGCACATTGAAGCAAACATGATCCTGCAGAGCTATTGGGGAAAGGCCAGAACTTTCATTATGCCTTTAGAATTCTCCATGCAATTTGGATATTAATTTGATCACTGACATATATTGAGTCTCCATTTTTGAGCAGACAAAGTGGCATTATACAGGAGGGAATTGCTTTCAGACACACTGCTAGCACCACGGGTGTACTCTGGTTCCCACATGATATGCATTAAAGGTGGAATCACTATTCAGTTTGGAAAAATGCTAGCTAGCAGATCTGTGGATGATCTGAAACACTTTTTCCATGGGATGGAATACTTGAAACAGTACTGCTAAGACCTTGCGGTGATAGAGGCCAGCAAGTTAGACATGAGTTTGTAGGGTGACATGACTACTTAAAAAATGTAGCCCAAAACTCAACTGAGAAGCATGAAAAACAGGGCAAGGAGGTAATCATCCCTCTTTCTATGGCTCTGGTGTGAGCACACCTACAATACTGAGGTTCCCAGAAATGAATGCGTAACCCACAGAGGAATGTGTGCTACAGGTCCCTTCTCTGTGCCCAGGCCACAAAGGATATAAGTCTGTTACAGCCCCAGCTGGAGAGCTTTAGCAGCTAATACTTTTAACGTTAGAGATCCCGAGTTCTATCCCACGTTAGCCAGGATAGTAGCTGTTCCGTGTTATCATGCAGCACGCAGTACACGATTTCACCCAGCTTGTAATAATGTTGTGTTGAGTTAAAGCCTCATTGAGACAGAGGTTAATTGAAGGGTGAATTCACACTTAACTATGGATAATCTCCCACCTAAAAGACCAAGAGTATGTGAAGCTGCCCAGAAGCTTTCTCTGGAATAGTGTTTTGGGTTGAAGTGTGTGTGTCAGGGGAGAGATGGAACAGAAAAAAACTTGGAAGGAAACAGCCAGCATGAAGGAGCAGCTGAAAGCACAGTGACTGACCCTGGTAGAAGTTTCTGGGTTGGGCTGCAGCTTATTGAGGAATGTTCTTGTTGCTGTGAGCAAAAGAAGCTGTTTCCTGATATTTAATTTCTTCTGTGATCAGAGACAAAGGATCTTGTAAATTTTTGTAAGCAAATGAAACTGCATGAAAGAAATACCGGTCATCAATTTCTCTTCCCAACTACAGCAACCTACTATACTCTGAATTTTTGGCTAACTGTTTGGGCCAAGAATGGGTTCATAAGAGGCCTCCATGTCTTCAAAATTAAACTGGCTCTTTATTAAGAACTATTTACAGAGATGCTGCCATGCAGCTAGCATTCAGTCTGTGTACACATGGCATGACTTCCTGGTACCGCCTCCAACCTCTTCCCTCCTGCAACCTGCACTCCTCCCTCCAAGTTCTGTGCAGCTTGCTACAATGGCCATCACGGATTAGTTACAGGAAAGGTATTGACAAACGTGAGGGAGTTCAGAGAAGACTGTTTGTATTACAGTAACACCTAGAGGCCCCAGCTGAGATCAGATACCCAGTGTGTCCTGCAGACATATAAAGGAGACAGTCCCTGCCCTCAAATGCAGACAGTCTAAATAGACAAGACCCCCAGAGTGGGGGAGCCAGAGGCCACTTAAGAATCTGCCACTGGGCAAAACTTCAGTGTGCTACTCCTCTCCTATCCCGTAAAACAGAGGTTCTCAGCTGGGGCATGTTGGACTTTGAGGGGGCACAGTGAGCCTGCTGATGGTTCAGTGGGTAAGGCAGAAGGGACCCCACGCACCAGGTTGCAGCACCACTCACTCAGGTTTGGTCCAGACACTTTTCCATCATGACAGAGTGAGGGGCCGGCCAGGCCAGATGTGAGTGAGTAGCATTGTGATCGCGGGGGGAGGGGGCACAGCACCACTCAGATTTGGCCGGGCCACCCCTGCCTTCAGCAGAACCCGCTGCCCCATTTAGCTATTACCAGAGCGGCCCCTGGGAGAAGCGACTCCCCCATGGCCACATAGCAGGTCAGCAGCAGAACTGGGAGTAGAACCCACATGACCGGACATGACATAGGAATCGGAATTGCCTCCAGGCATCTCCCCACTACCACCCCCAACCCAGCCAGCTGCACTGGCCTGTACCAGGTAAGAGCAAGGAAAAGCAGCCCCGCTGTACCAGCGGCCCTCTCTCGCTTTGCAGCTCTTTCTCTGCATTTGAAGAAAGCCGGCTCCCCACACTCCATACGCTCTTTAAATCAGGAGGACCACCTAAGCGAGGGAGGCCTGCGGGATTTAACTGAACAGCAGCTAGTAGTATTAGGAACTGGCCAGTTGTCTTTTTATCGAACTGTGCTGCAATACAACAGTCAGACAATGCACCAGTTAAGATGCACGGGAAGGGACCGTATCTGGGTTCTGGATCTGCGTGTGCAGACGCTGAACGGTGCTGCTTTGAACAGCCGGTGTAGAAAAAGCCTGTTTGGTTTACCCTGTCCGGCGTGGACCTCCCGTCGCGTGAGCAGTCTAAACGGACAAGGCACTCCATAGCTCGTTCGAAAGGGGCGCAGAGCAGCATGCGCACAGGCCAAGGGAGCGCCGAGCAAGGGACCCCATGCGTTCCTTTGCAGAGAACGCTGAACAGGAGGCTGTGTCCTTCCTCTTTTGCCCTGCCTTCCGTGGTATTTTAGCTTGATATTGTAGAAATTGGGGGAGGCATTGAATGAATGAGGCAAGGTGACACGAGCACACTAGCCAGCAGATTTAATACAGCCTGAGCCCTCCCACAGCAGCACCTGCCTCCCAGAGAGCTGGTTACTGCACCGGACACTGTTTCAATTCTCATTCCCCGGCCAGCTTCTCTCAATAACACCCATCTGCAGCCACAGCTAGTGCAGGAGGGGAAGCCACGAACGTAGGACTGAAATGAATGATGCACACAGTCTCGTCTATTTCAGAGAGGTTGTTATGGGGCTCTCAGTGCCCTAGTATCTACAGTTCAGATACTCAAAGGTATTTAGGTGCTTAACTCCCGCTGATTTCAATACAGATTGTGTTACCAGATGAGCAAAATTTACTTTTCTCCCATCAGAAGAGAGACAGTCAATTGTAAATGAACAGAACATCTCAAAAGCACAAGAGGCATAAAAATACTCTCTTCTGGACAGTACCTTTGGTAATTTGTGTGCTGCATTCTTGGAAAACATTGAATTGCTACACGTTGCTTGCTTCAGCAGAATATAGGGACGGATCCAAAGCCCATTGAAATCAATGGAAGTTGGCTTCAGTGGAATTTGGACCGGCCCCAGGTCGTTTTTCAGTTGAGCTAGTCTGGTCCCTTTTTTTCTTTTCGTTCACTCCCACCTGGGAACTGCCAAAGGAGGGGTGCTGGGAGTCAGGATGCTCCTTCTGAATGGAAGACAGATGCTGTACAGTGTCAACTGTCTTCCACCAGTGCATCACGGTCGGACATACAAGTCCCATCCCCAGTGAGCACTGTCCCCCTTTCAGTGGTTGATGCCTAACTTACTCCATTACTGAACGTCAATGGGGCTTGGATCCTGCATCATTTAGGCCCAGATCCTTAAAGGTATTTAGACACCTAAGTGGGAGTTGGGCACCTAAATACCTTTCCGGGGGCCGCGGAGCCCTGTGGCTGAACCCGGTGCCCCGAGCCCCAGTGCTGAAGCCGGGAGCGGTGCGGGGCTGAAGCCGGCAAACCTCCCCTCCCCCAAAGGCAAGAGCCCCAGCACACACACACCCCAGCTGGAAGCCACACTGGAAGCCCCCCCCCCACCCCATACACAAGCTTTAGCTACTCCCCTGCCCACACACAGCCCCAGCTACCCCCTGCCTGCACCCTGAGCTACCCCCTGTCCGCACACAGCCCCAGCTACCCCCTGCCTCCACCCTGAGCTACCCCCTGTCCCCACACAGCCCATAGCTACCCCCTCCCTGCACCCTGAGCTACCCCCCACCTGCACACAGCCCCTAGCTACCCCCTGCCCGCACCTTGAGCTACCTCCCTGCCCACACACAGCCCCTAGCTACCCCCTCCCTGCACCCTGAGCTACCCCTGTCCCTGCACCCTGAGCTCCCCCTCTCCCTGCACCCTGAGCTACCCCCTGCCCGCACACAGCCCCTAGCTCCCCCCTGCCTGCACCCTGAGCTACCCCCTGTCCACACACAGCCCCTAGCTACCCCTCTCACTGCACCCTGAGCTACCCCCTGCCCGCACACAGCCCCTAGCTCCCCCCTCCCTGCACCCTGAGCTACCCCCCTGCCTGCACACAGACCCTAGCTACCCGTCTCCCTGCACCCTGAGCTACCCCCCGTCCGCACACAGCCCCTAGCTACCCGTCTCCCTCCACCCTGAGCTACCCCCTGCCCGCACACAGCCCCTAGCTCCCCCCTCCCTGCACCCTGAGCTACCCCCCTGCCTGCACACAGACCCTAGCTACCCGTCTCCCTGCACCCTGAGCTACCCCCCGTCCGCACACAGCCCCTAGCTACCCGTCTCCCTCCACCCTGAGCTACCCCCTGCCCGCACACAGCCCCTAGCTACCTCCTCCCTGCACCCTGAGCTACCCCCCCGGCCGATTTTATTTAACTAGGTGGTGGAAATAAAATAGTTCTGTACAAGGACAAGTCCTCTTACAACAACTGCCTGGACAAACGTGTGTTACGGTTGGTTTGACTGTTGGAAAATTCTCTCAAGAACATTGACTCAAAACGAGCTCCAAGATTTCAAAGAAGACATCTGCACAATTCATCAGCTAACCGTGACGTGGCTGAATCTGATGAACCTCTCCCATCTCTTGGTGAGGAGTAGGTGGTAGTATTTGGGTATTATGCCCCCCTCTCTCCCCCACACACTTTCAATAACCCATGAAGAGCATGTTACATGGGGATTTTCCATATGATGTTGAGCACTTGTTGTTCCCATAATAGAATTATTCTGTAGGGATCTCAAGGCATGATAGGTGATCAGATTTCTTCGTACAGGGCCACTGCATGCTTTTTTATGAGTAACTCCCCCTTGCAGTGCTTAAAAACATGGCCCAGACTAGTCCTTGATTTGAGGCTTTATTTTATGCACTATGTATTGGTTTTTTGGTACCAATCACAGCATTGATGCTGGGGAAGTTAATTCATTAAAAGGAAAGAAGACGACAGCAAAGATTGCTCACTTAATCGAAAGATTGGGGAGACTGCAGAGAACATTGTTCGAATAGGAGATATTGAGTGCAGAGAACTTCATGAAATGGCTTTGGGAGAGGCAGAGGACATGGTTATAAGGGCCTTTTTACATCACTGGTGGCTTTGTGGAAGCACCAGAAATGCAGAATCAGGATCGTGTATCATTTTGATGCTCTAGCCCAGTTTTGCCACGTGACATCAGAAGTGAGCGAGTCTGAAATGTAGGCAGTGGTGGAGGAGGGAGGGATTTTCCAGAGCACCTAAGGCCTTTAGGAGCACCAGTCCCATTGATAGTCAGAGGGACTGGTGCTCCTGAACCCCCTGGGCATTATTGGAAGCCTCCTCTTTTGTGTGAAATTATTAGGCCTTCAATGGAGCTATGCCAGCTTACACCAGCTAGGGATCTGGCCCATTGGATCTTGAGCTTGAAATGTGATGGCCCTGAGTGTCAGACTCCATCATTTCTACCAGCCTTCTCCATTACGCATTCTGGGATTTAGATTTAACGTGGGTGCAGCTAAGGTTCCCACACTTCTAACGGGCTCGGTTTACGTGATTTGTTTTGCATTTAGTTACAGTAATGAGATTGTTCCATTGATTTTAGCAACGATTAAGTCATTAATGATCGGTTTTTAGCATTTTATCGGATATGTACTATTGGTCGGATGGGTTGTGTCTTGGCTGAGTTCTAACAGAAAATTGAATAAATGATTAGTGGGGAAGTAGATTACATGGATCATGAATAACCCTTCATCAGCGGGGCAGCAGGCCAGAGCAATGGCAACTGAGAGACATTGGTATTTCTCTATCACTATAGTATCTAGGGGTTGAAAATGCAGTTTTAAAAGGAAGGCTAGGGGGAGATGGGGAGCCAAGAGGGTGAAATGCAGGATTTGGTAAGTGAGGAGACAGGGACTGAGACAAGTAGGATGAAATAGGACTGGGCTGGGGACAGGACAGAGGGGGTGAGACATGGGGAAAAACAGGAGCAAAAGGGTTTGTGCCCACTGAAATATACTCCCCTCCAGTGCCTGGAAGGCAACTCAAGATTCCTGTGTGACCCTTCTTCATCCGTCAGGAAATGTCTGTGAAACACACTGGGAAAGCATGCGTCTCATCCCTCTTCAGTGGCTGGTGCACATCGAGGATGACAGCCTATTATTGTTGTCAGTGACTCCATTAACTCAAGTGGCAGGTATCCCTGCTGTGGAGCTCCCGATTCCAACTCTTCTGGTGAGCCACACAGGGGGATGAGTTTTTTCAGGTTGCTGGTTTTAAAAAACTAGCAAATTATACAGGGGACTACGTTAAAAGAACATTAAGGTTGCAAAGCCAAGCACTCAAGTTAAGGAGTGCCAGAATTAAGGCCACCCGTGCAATCTTAGTTCCACTCCCTTATGGGTCTGCATTACGACACGGTCTTTATTTGCATGATTACATATACAACTCCCCTCGCCTCCAGTTACAGCAGTGAATGCCCAGCATTTCTGCAAAAATCAGGCCCCATTTTACACCCCCATCCCCAAATCTTTTACATTACTACAAATGTCATTTCTATTCTTCAGGGAAGACACACATGTAAGAAAATGTTATGCTTTACTACACTTTTGAGAAAGTGTTATATTTACCTTTATCTGTAAAATTGCTAGCGGCCTGGGGGCTGCCAGTCTACCAGCATAACCGTAATTTATCTGTGTCACAACCACATTTTGCTCCTTCTTGCATGTTACATATTTGCCATGCAGATTGGAGCCCAGAATCAAGCCCTTGAAATTTTGCTCTCTCCTTTTAATCCTGAGATCTGTAGGAATTGCATGCACTATGCAGCAAGCCAGGATTCAGTTCCTTTTACTCTGCCTACAGTAATTATTCCTAATTAGATGCAAAATCCACTGCTAAAGGAACGAATGCCTGCAAGGATATATAATAAGATGCACTCTATCTGGTCCCAACCTTGCCCCCTCAATGGGAGCCGAGTCAGAAACCAAGTGCCTATCTCCTTACCTCTGGCAGTGTGTTTGTGTGATGTATTTATGAATTAAACAGGCACTGTTACATCGATGCTGTAGTTTATGTAAGGACCATTTGTGCTTTCAAGTGGGCAAAGCTTCTTGTTTTTCAAGCCAACAAGCGCCTTCAGACTGCACTCATTGCCCACTGCATTGCCAGTCAATAACCCACAGTTTACACCATTATGTAATATCCAGAGACCATGGATTCTGCTGTTATGTCAATAATTCACAGATTAAACATCCTACTCCGAATACACATCTTGATATGATAGTCTGAAGGAACCATTAGAGTTTATTGTGTCAATGTTATGAGATAAGAGGTTGATCGGAGGTTTAACTCTGACATGTATTCCATGATGTTGTGCTTTGTATGGAAGAACAGCAAAAATGCCATCAGCGTTCTACCTTGCTGTCAGCACTAGGGTTTTGATAGGACTTTCATACGCGCTTTCCTTTTTGTGTCATATACAAAAATTAATGTCAGGGTCAGATGTTGACTGAAGCTCAAGTCTCTGCTACCTAAACGGGAAAGGAAGGGCAGTTCAGTGATTAGGGGACTAGACTGAGACTGGAGTTGACATCTCTACTCTGCACCACAGTTCCTTGACCAAGTCACACGGGCTGGGACTCAGTTCCCCCTCTGTACAAGTCCCAGAATGGCACTGCCCTACCTTACAGGGGTGTTGTCAGGGCCGGCGCTCCCATTAGGCGACCTAGGTGGTCGCCTAGGGCGCTGCTATTTTGGGGGCGCCTGCGCCCCCGCCGCCCGTAGAAATTTGGGGGCGGGACCTTCCGCCGCCGCCGTTGGGGGCGGGATTTCGGGGGCGGGAACTGCCGCCGCCTAGGGCGCCGGCAAAGCTGGCGCCGCTACTGGGTGTTGTGAGGGGAACAGTGCATTGTGCCAGGTGAGGTGCTCACATATTATGGTGGGGAGGGAGGGGTCCAGATAATCCCTGAACAGACAGAAGGAAGTGGTTACATCTGAACCCAGCAGCTGCTGTTAGTCTCAGGCCTGACTGAGGAGGCTGAGCACTTTTAAAAGATCTGACCCGCTAGGATTTAAATCTTGGGGCACCTAGGACGACTATTCTCCCCCCCACCACCACCAAAAGGCAGTAACAGCAGCAGGGATTCTTCTAACGCTGGAAAGAGTAGCAGCTAGTGCAGAACAGCCAGGCACAAACTCAAACAAGAGCCAATACCAGGGGGCTAGGCCGGGACATTGCAGAATGGCTGTTGCTTGAAAGACATGATGCTAGAAGCATCCACAGTCAGTTGCTCCTCCTGAGAACGTTGGCATTAGGACACAGCTCCCTGGCGGATGGTACAGTGCTGGCAGCTGCCCTCTGAGCATGACAGAGCCCACGCAGCTAACAAGCAGTAAAAATCAAACATACAACTGAGCAGGAAGGAGCTATTTGTATAGCGTCATTTTTCCACTGCAGAGCCAGTGAGGAGTGGCTACATCCTCCCTCTATCTGAAGAGACCATGGGTCTCATCAGAGTCCGTCCCATCAGAGTCAGTGACAAAACTCCCATTGACTTCTAGGAGGCCAAGAATTCACTCCACAGGAGTCAGTATTGTTGGACAGTCCTGATTTTCCATATGATGAAGGGGGATCCCAGGAACTTTGGAGACCTCTTGATGTTCTGGGTTTTAACTGAATCAATTCAAATAACTCAATTTTAGAACTACAGTCTGTTTGTTCTGTATATAATCGCAAGATGTAATGCTATGTCCAGTAGAATCTGCTGTGTGTTTATTAGCAACAAACTGTCCAGTGGCACAGTGTGATAAACAGTGTTTTGAGTAAGAAATTGGACACTCAGCTGTTTTGCTAGGAGGGAAGGTTAAGATTCTCAGGCGGCGTTTTGTGATCACCTCATTCAGAACATAGACCCAGCTGGCACGGAGCTCTGGGCAAGCAGAGCCCGAGGGTTGGTGTGGGCCCAGAGAACTTCCCCGTTACATGGAGCTCATTGCAAGATCAGTACTTGAGTTACAGGAAACTCCCTCCCTCCTCCCCCATTCTATGGGAACAATGTATGGACCTGTCACTACTGCCAGCTTCTGACTCAGCAGCAGCAGCACCATCACACATTAAAAATAGGGTGTATCATAGAATCATAGAATCATAGAACTTAAGATCAGAAGGGACCATTATGATCATCTAGTCTGACCTCCCGCATGATGCAGGCCACAAAAGATGACCCACCCACTCCTGAAATAATTCTCACCCTTGACTCAGCTGTTGAAGTCCCCAAATCTTGATTTAAAGACTTCAAGTAGCAGATAATCCTCCAGCAAGCGACCCCTGCCCCATGCTGCGGAGGAAGGCGAAAAACCTCCAGGGCCTCTGCCAATCTACCCTGGAGGAAAATTCCTTCCCGACCCCAAATATGGCGATCAGCTGAACCCCGAGCATGCGGGCAAGACTCTCCAGCCAGACACTCAGGAAAAAGACTTTCAATATCCCA